>JAEMWC010000220.1:785000-850000 GCA_016490735.1 Pachyseris speciosa
CTAAAAAGTCTATTTTTGCTCTGACGAGTGTGTCTTTAAGAGTTTTACCTCTTTTGTATGATATTCTCGGAGTTTTAGGATAGATCGTTCTAAGCAGTGGCTGATTTTGTATAAATCTCCAGTGTTCCATCAATATCTGTTTCAGGTTTTTTACTCCTGGGTGGTACGTGTTTTTTCTTTTGTTTTAGAGCCGATGATCTAGAGGCAAAGGTCACCCCTGAGAAGCCGACTGAACAAGACAAGCCGACTGACAACCGACTGAAACGAATCCATCCAAGACATTAAAACTCACGTCAAGCCGACTGAAACCTTTCAATATACACACTTCAGTTAATGCCACCCCCCAGGCGTGAAAAATTGTTTCATTACAGGCGAAGCAATAAGATGCTTAGAACTAACTCTTCGAAAACATTTCAGGAGAGCCTTGTGAAATTCAAACAACGCCTGAGAGCGCGCGGCCTTCCAAAAATATAATAGAAAGGTGTCTGTCAGGGGTCAACTTTGCCTCTAGATCATCGGCTCTAAAACAAAAGAAAAAACACGTACCACCCAGGAGTAAAAAACCTGAAACAGATATTGATGGAACACTGGAGATTTATACAAAATCAGCCACTGCTTAGAACGATCTATCCTAAAACTCCGAGAATATCATACAAAAGAGGTAAAACTCTAAAGACACACTCGTCAGAGCAAAAATAGACTTCTTAGGCTCTAACGCGAGGCAACCGCAAAAACCACACTGAAGGAGTCCGCGCAGGCCTGTCATTTATTTGCCATCATGTTGATATTTTCAAGACAGGCCCCGTCCTTTTGTGGAACCACTCTTGCGTGTATAATTTGTTCATGTCCACATGAACAAGACGCAAAATAACACTTTTAAAACAATATTTGAAACCTTCACTTACGAAGGATGAATTGACACAATAACGTAACACCATTGCGTTTTATTATCATAAGCCTCAGTAGCCGTTTTGGGTGAAATATGCAGTAAAGAGAGCCATCTAAGAAACACAAACTGACCTTCACATCGAGTAGGATCGTAATTACTTGCACCTCATTGGCTATTTCAACATGATAAAAAACCAATAGGAATAATGCATTTCCGATCCTCATCCGGTAAGGTCAGGTATAAAAGCGGTCGCAAAACAACATTTTACGGGAACGGAATTGAGATAACTCCTCTACCGTTCCCTCAAACAATTTGCAACACCACATTCAAACAACAGCTGAAGAGCCTCGCGAAGAGTCGAAACCGCCGGTACTGTTGTAGCCTCTTATAACAGTTGCAGCATGTCTCACGTTCACGACTCATTGGCGCAATACCTTGAACCAAGTTCTTGTGAAAACATTGAAAGCAACTTTTCACCACCACCTACGCCAGAGTTTCGTTACAACATGGGCAACGACAATTTTAATGACCACAATATGCTCTACATTCCGTTCGACGGAAAAAATGATACGGAGAAGAGCCCTCCACCATCACAACCAAGACCACGGTACAATGGGATTCAAAAACGAATCCATCCAAGACATTAAAACTCACGTCAAGCCGACTGAAACCTTTCAATATACACACTTCATTTAATGCCACCCCCAGGCGTGAAAAATTGTTTCATTACAGGCGAAGCAATAAGATGCCTAGAACTAACTCTTCGAAAACAACATTTGAAGAGAGCCTTGTGAAATTCAAACAACGCCTGAGAGCGCGCGGCCTTCCAAAAAAAATATAATAGAAAGGTGTCTGTCAGGGGTCAACTTTGCCTCTAGATCATCGGCTCTAAAACAAAAGAAAAAACACGTACCACCCAGGAGTAAAAAACCTGAAACAGATATTGATGGAACACTGGAGATTTATACAAAATCAGCCACTGCTTAGAACGATCTATCCTAAAACTCCGAGAATATCATACAAAAGAGGTAAAACTCTTAAAGACACACTCGTCAGAGCAAAAATAGACTTTTTAGGCTCTAACGCGAGGCAACCGCAAAAACCACACTGAAGGAGTCCGCGCAGGCCTGTCATTTATTTGCCATCGTTTAAAGTAGATTGATTGTTTGCATTAAACTACATACTGCTCATTAAACTATTGTATTTTCAGCAACGTTCTTTTTATCACTGAAAGTAGTCCTGGACAGTTGGGGGGGACATCTGGAAAAACTCTGAAGTAGTGGAGCCATACAAACATGCCCGGGCATTGTGCATTAGAGCACATGTAATATACATTTTGCCAACGGCACTTAGGCATATCTTTAAATTTTTCTTGAAGTCCAAGAATTTAAAACAGTTCACGACATCGCCAAAAAGCCATTCGACTGAAACCCTCACTTCACTCATTGACTTGTTCCAAGCCTTTTGAATGTTTGTTAACCGAGCACCGCGAAATGGACACTGAAGTTGCGGTCGGAGTGGGTACGCTGGTCACCATAAACACATAAGATGTTTCCGTGAGGGTTGAACGAAAAACGTTGAAGCTGGTTCAACACTTGTGATTGCGCCAACATTGCGCTGTCCTGCCTTTTTCCTTCCACAGGGCCATAAAGGTCAGCAATAAGGCCGTTTGGTGTAGCGATAGATTGAAATTTAATTGAATGCACTTTCTTATGACCATTGTACATTACACGTTGGTTTCTGCCAGGAGGAGAGATGGGTCTTACCGTTCCGTCAATAAAACCCCAACAGTTTTGGAGTGCCGGTCCCTTCTCTTTGATAACTTCAGTAAATGTTTGCAAATGTGGACGACTTAACCATGGCTGGTTCAAATCCAGTAGCAAATGTCTCCAACTAGTGTAAATGGAATGCATCACAGCGTTTGAGATCATGCAAAGTTGAGGCTCAGGTCTCGCGAATCTTGGTATCAAATCGACATACCTACAAGGGTAGGCAAACCTCTTCAGAAAGATGCAAAATGCCTCTGATCTGTCCACGTTCACGCTATTTTGTCACAATTTTGTCTGGAAGATTCAAAATTTCGCTCAGTTTGTATATATCGTTTTTGTAAAACCTGAACTCCGTCTTACACTCGTCGTCTGTCATCAGGTCCAGATCGAATCGTTCGTAGCTCCAATATGGAATATCAGGATTTTTCGGAGAATTAAAAGTCATACAAAAGCAAGCATTGTGTAGCATCGATGATATTACAGGCCAAAGATAGAAGAATAGTGTCTCTTACTTTTGGCATGATATAATCAGCAAGAACTCAGTAAGAACTCAGCAAAGTTCGCAAGTAAATTAACACACAGATTCAAGGCTGGAAGTTTTAAGATTTTTTCGTAAGGTAAACGTTTGGCGGGAACGCCGACGGCAACCGACGGACTCGATCCAGTCCCTTTACGTCGCCGTTGCCGTCGCCGTTGCCGTCGCCGTTGCCGTCGCCGTTGTCGTATCGTAAGGCCTCTATTATTGTAATTGGACGGCACGCTTCAATTTTCAATCGATTGTGATGTAGCAATTAATTCGTTTAAACTCCCGTTTGGAAATCGCGCTTCAATTAGTTCATTTACATTGGGTTTGGGGGCTTTCATTATTGTAATTCTTTTCCCGAGCTTGGACGGCACGCTTCAATTGATTGTGATTTAACTCCCGTTTGGAAGTCGCGCTTCAATTAGTTCATGTACCCGTACATTCGTTTTGGGGGCTTTCGGACATCATTCCACTCATACAACATCATAATTCATAAACCTGGAAACCAGCTTGACCGTTCGTTTTCCTATCACTTTAGGAGAAGAAGACCAAAAAGCCCTTAAAGGCGGCGAAGACTTCGAAAGAAGTTGCGGAATACGAGGAGGGAGAGGTAAGTTTGATGACACAGTTTTCTTGTCCGTACATAGGCCACCAAACCTCAGTAGTTAACAAAAAACACAAACAATTAGCTCGTTTACTCCTTCGTTGTTTATGAACATAATTTGTAAATTCGATTGCGTGAAACTTGCTTAGGAAAGCACTCCAGTTCACCTGTTGTTTTGCGTACATCGTCGTAAATTATAAACCTGGAAAAGAAAACGTTTGGTTGGTTAAGTTTACTTCATACTTCATACTTCAAGTTTACTCAAGCCCACGCGCACACAGCTGTGTAAAATGCCTTGCGAGGCCGTGAGATTAAACATGTTTGATATTTTCCTCAAAATCTCGCCAACACCTTGCTAACTTCCTCGCAAAGCATTTTGCACAGCTGTTTCTTCAATTTTTGTTGTTGGTTAACTCACTTGCATTATTTATCCGATTTTTTCCCTGGAAATTCGCTTGACCGTGTTTTTTACTATTATTTTAGGGAAAAAAGACCAAAAAGAAAAGCAAAGAGACCTGTACGGTTGTAGTGTCTTCAGAAGCTAGTAATGAAGTTGTGGAAGACGAGGAGAAAGAGGAAGAGGTAAATGACGCAGCTTTATTTATTGTGATTGATTAAGTTCGGTTGCCGAAATCTTACTCACTTATGAAAATGTCGCACCAAACCTGTTGAAATCACTCTAGTTTACCTATCGTTTGTATTGAAATATCTTCTTCGTTCTAATTCCTAGTTCTTTTGTTATTATTATGAAAATGTCACACCAAACCTGTTAAAATCACTCTAGTTTACCTATGTTTGTATTGAAATATCTTCTTTGTTCTCATTCCTAGTTCTTTTGTTATTGCAGAATTTCATTTATGACGATGTACTTGTCATCCCACCGACCTCTCCACCAAGATCACCATCACCCAGTTCACGATCCGACGAAAGGCCACCAACTTTCCTAGATGACCTGTTAGACCTGGAGGAGGGGATGTCCATCCACAGAAAGCTAGATGTTCTTCTCGAAAACCAAAAGGCCTTGTTTAAACTTTTTTCGGATTTTATCAAGGGACCAAGGGGTGTGGTTTGTAATTGCAACGGGGGATGGGAGAATTCGGGGAGATTTTCCGGGAGGGAAAGTGGGTTTTCACAAATTAGCGTTCGGGGGACGATTTTCCAAACACAAGTTGGGGTAATTCGGGGAGGTTTTCGAATAGGGGGCCAAAAAGGGGACATTCAGCAAATTCAAAAGAGGAAATCTCTGGGAGGGAAAATGGATTTTCGCACATAAGCGTTGAGGGAGACGATTTTCCAGATACAAGTTTAGTTGGTGGTGGGAATGAAATTTCGGGGGGGCTTAGTAATGTTAGTTTAGTTTCGGAAGGTGATGTTACCGACGCAGGAATGGGGGGGGGGGGATAGTTTTCTTCAGGAGGCAGTTAAGTTAAAAAGTAGAAGCTGTAGTGTAGGGAATTTTGCTCAAAAATTACTGAAGTTAGTTTTTCAACCAGAGGAGCTGTATAATCGAAACTGTACAGGGACGAGGGGGAAAGAAGCTTTAGATCCGGTTAAATTGGGGGTGGTGAAAAATTATGTGTTCAAACTATATCCTTGTGCAAAAGCACTGGAAGATGCGCAGTGGCGCAAGTGCATAACTTGCTTGGATGAGTTCTTAAGGAGGAAGAGAGGGGATGCCAGGGTTGATTAATAAAGATTGGTGGTTCACAGTGGGTCAGGGTTAGGTTTTGTTGGGGGTTAATTTGTAATGAAGTATACTGTAGTTGCTTTAATTTATTTGTACTGAGATGGTTAAAAAAAAGTATGTAATATTAATTTTGTTGTGTAATAAACTAAAGGCCGTTTTTCGATAAAACTAGCCAGCAATGACTTATATTCAATCGCTTTTCTTACATGCCAGGGTTGATAAATAAAGTGTCGCGGTTTGCAATGGGTTAGGGTTAGGCTTGCTGAAAGGTGTGGTTGGGGGTTAGTTTGTAAAGAAGCATATAGTTGGTTTTATTCACTTGTAAATGGTTAAAATTCTATGTAATATTTGTTGTGTAATAAGGCAGTTTTTCAATAAAATTATGCACATGTCATCGGCTTCCCCGTGGGGTCGACCCCCGGGCTAACCAGGGGCATTGTAAAATCAGTCAAGCAAACTTGAGGAATTTCCCCGGGGGGTCGGGGAATCTCTTAAGACAAAGTCCACTGGGTGAGGTGTCTCTCAGCTTAAAATCCCGGTGGCATCCTTTTCAAACTTGTGAATTCCCCCACCCCGTAATCTTTGATCGTAAAACAATATCAAGATTTTCCCCTACGCTCGTGCAAAAAATCCCATCCATCTCCTTGTATTCCCCCACATATCTCCCTGGTTGACCCGGGGGTCGACCCCACGGGGAAGCCGATGACATGTGCATTAGCAATAGTTATATTCAACCTCTTATCTTATATTACATGTATCCGTTTACAATTATTAACCCCGAATTTCAACATGGCATGCCTTCGAGCAAGAGACACTGAAAATAACTCTGTTCTAGTTACCTTCTCGAGTGGTCGATAGTTATATTCAACCGCTTATCTTATATTACATGTATCCGTTTACAGTGCAAATTTTCATCAAATCCAGCGCTCTTACAATTATTAACCCCGAATTTCTACACGGCATGCCTTCGAGCAAGAGACACTGAAAATAACTCTGTTCTGTTTCAAGTTTTAGTTAGCTTCTCGAGTGGTCGATGACGAGCATTGAGCTTGCGAGGGCAGCACGTGCGAGACTTCCGAACTACTTTTCGGCAAATCGTTTTGCACATATAGACTCTACAGGATAAAAATCTGCACAATATACCCAAGAAAATGTTTTTCGGTCTTTCGAAGCAGAGACTATACTACGATTGAGCGCCGGGATATCAAATAAACATTTCACACACAACTACCGTACTTCTTAAACTTCACCATTGCCAGGATGATAAGATTATTCGTACAAAAAGAAGGAAACGTGAAAACACCCGTTCTGTTTCTATGAGGGGTGATTTCCGCCAAAATTATGTTTCAAATTATGTTATGCAGAATCTCCCATTTTTCTTACTGGCAATCATATTCTTTTCTAAAGAGTTGGAACAGAAATTGAGACACCACAAAAGAAATTGAAGCAACAGAACAGAAATTAAGACATGAGAAGTGAAATAAAGACACGAAAACAGAAATTGGAGCAACAGAACAGAAATTACGAAACAATTAACAACCGGTCCAATTTCTGTTCTGTTGCTTCAATTTATATTCTGATGAGGGTGTGGCTCAAATGGGGAACCGAGCAGAACCTGGGTAAGAACTAGTTCTACATTGTAATTTATGAACATACATGCGATGCCTAAGTCACGTATAGAAAATTAATTCCTTGTTTGAAATGGCCTTGTTTGAAACTACCTGCGGGGGAGGACTTTTAACCCAATGTATCTCCTTTTTAGAGGAGGTTAAAGAAATTATCGAGGGTCGGAGGAACACAACGACCAATTCCACAATGAATGGCAATGAGACATCAGCCCGCTGTCATGCAAGTGAAACAGAGGTTTTTCAGTTGGATCCAGGCAGAGCCACACGCTCAAAGAATAATTCAAAATTTTAGGTCGCTGTTTTCGACTTTATACCCAGCTAGATATGTTCCCGGACCATCTTCGTCTGTAGGGAACAATTCATATAGGCTGCTCAAGGTACAGGCGGAGCACGATAGGAAATTCAAAGACCTTCAAAGTTTAGCTCTAACAAGGCACACATAGACCTCCCTTTTCTGTATGAGATCGGGGAGTATTTTTTAAAGATTTTCTTAGCAAGGGCTGGTTTTGTATTAGGTGCCATTTGTTCATTAGAATCTGTTTGAGATTCTAAAGGCACTGAGGGGCGATATTCTGTAACAAACGGCAAAATTCGTTTGCGTGTTTTGTGTTTATTTTCTAGAGCCGACATTCTTTCACTATAATTAACTCCCGACAGGGTCATATTCACAAGGTTATCTGGATAACATCAAAAATCTTTTTTTGTTTAAATAGAGCAGAGTTTCTTTCAAATTTTTCTTTTGAAGAGTTAGTTCTAAGAACCGCCTATAATTTGCTGACGCCCGGAGGGTGACAGGAGTTAAACTGCCAGCTGAAATGCGTGAATTGGAAGTGCGTGCGTACGTTAAGAATAGGCTCCTTTTCGTCCTTTTCAAATCTCTCGCCCTTGTATAACCTTGGCATGTTCGATGATCGACATTTGGTCCTGAGACCGTAGAGTGTTCCTTATCTCTAAGTTGTTTTACATCATCGTTATTTCTAGATTCTAGCTGTTTGATCCTGGTGAGTTTGATTTTGTTCCGCTCTACTCGCCGATAGTGAAACTCAATGAGAGCGTGGACATATTTTTGCTCAGCGTTCTTTCTTATCATGGTAATCTCCATTTTAAATTCATCATCTGGCGCGATGTGTACTGTTGCGTTGTAACGCAGAGTTTCTGGACAAGTTCCTTTTTCCTTTTCCCGGAGGGTGAATTGACGATCAATCAAAAACTGAAGCTGTTCCTCTGTAATACGGTAACGCGGTCTGCCTCGTTGACCGCTTAAGACCATCTCGGCAGTTCGAGCTGAAGAAGAGCAGCTATGAGCACGAACTTGATTCAGGTCTACGATCGTACCCAACGAATCTGCGTTTCTGTTTACAACATCGAGTAGCCAGTCCAGGCGAAATAAAGCTCTTCAGTCATAGAAGCCTGTGGATCTCTAAATACGTCTCCCGCAACATCTAGAATAGTTCTCCGAAATACATTCTCATCAGCGGCCATCTTGGGATCGGAGTAAACTTTCATTTCGCAGGAAGATCATCGAATATATGTTCATAAATTATAATGTAAAACTAGTTCTTACCCAGGTTCTGCTCGGTTCCCCATTTGAGCCACACCCCCATCAGAATAGAAATTGAAGCAACAGAACAGAAATTGGACCGGTTGTTAATTGTTTCGTAATTTCTGTTCTGTTGCTCCAATTTCTGTTTTCGTGTCTTTATTTCACTTCTCATGTCTTAATTTCTGTTCTGTTGCTTCAATTTCTTTTGTGGTGTCTCAATTTCTGTTCCAACTCTTTAGAAAAGAATTTGATTGCCAGTAACAAAATTGGAGGTTCTGTATAACACAATTTGAAACTTAATTTTGGCGGAGATCACCCCTCATATGTTTCAGGTTTTCGTAGGTTTCTCAAGTGGGTAATCATAACGAGTGAATTCTTCGGTTTAGTTTCAAGTTACATAGCCAACAGTTAACAATTTTGGGTATTTATGCAAATTTATTATATGACAGCAAAAACAGTAAACAGTCACTAGCCATTGTTTGTGGCGAACTGGCTCTTAATTATGTCCGTACGAATTTGACTAATTTGGAAAACACGACCATTTAACTTATCAACGACAGAACCGATAGAAATTTAACGAATATTTTATCATTTGAGCGCTAGCGGGCGAAATGAAAATCTTATCAGATGTTGTCATTCGCAATCGATCTTTTGGTAAATTCGTCGTTTTGTTTACAAGAGGACTGCTCCATTTCGATTCCTTGATGAAGTCAATGATGCGGTGTGCATTTGTACAGCTGCACATGTATGGATGACTCTAAACTCGGTAGAACAATAGCTGCATTTGTACCGCGCTACGTGAAATTAATTGATTTCGCGTTCGAAATTTATGCCCAAAATTTTCGCTTCAGTGACTCTCGCGCGACGCGAATCGCGTAGCGCGCGACGCGAATCGCGTCGCGCAGGAAACGCGACGCGACTGGTAACTTACTTTCGAGCGGTACTGTACATTGTAGGTCTCTGGAAAACATGATCTACTTTTAAGTGTTGAAAGCCATGATGGCAGGCCTGAAGACAGTCCTATAATTATTTTGTATGCTCAAGCATGTCAACACTGTGTCTTAATAACCTTCTCAAGACCAAGTATCATTGTAGTTTGCAGGGATGACGCAGACATTAAGGTAGATTTTTTTAAAAAGGATTGGTGTTAATGCTGCAATGGCACATGCATATATGGTTGGGCTTAGGAGTTTTAGGCTTGTGCCATGAACACGAAGCCATCTTGAATGTTATTTTTTATTACACACGACAAATAGACAATCATACAGTCTTTAGGTATGAAAAACACCCCAGCAGTAATGAAATTTCAGAAATGCAGGAGAATAATTATGGTCTTCATCGCACATTCTCATTACAAGCCATAAACTGAAGCTTGTTAAAAGACTAATTATTGTAAAAGTTAAAAAAGGCAAAAAGCAGTGAACATACCACCTTATGATGCAAAACAATAACTTTCAAAATTTTACCCGGATAGTTCCACTTGCCTTTGATCTGCTCTCATACCGTGATGGTCTCACTGACAGTTGTTATACTTGGGTGAGCTATCACTACAGTCTGTAAAAGGAGGCAAATGCCATACAATACTCATTACCTGTTTAGCACAACTATTGCAAGACAAAAGTAAGGCTCCAGGCATTTCAAATATAATCAAGCAGGATAGAGATTTATGTTTTCACACCCCAGATATTTGCATGGACACAAGCACTGTACTATGGAAAAAAAAAACAGCCTTTGAAGGTCATTTGTCCATGATACACAGTAAATAAAGCGAGCCAACTACAGTGTAACTTAATTGGCATATTACTGTATACTGTGATTGGGATAAAAATATATACAACTATAAATTAGCTTTGTCTCTATTTCTTTTCTCATTGTAAAAAAGTCAGGTCACTGATATGAAATCAGGCAGACATTATTGGATGGCAGCTGTGGCCAGAATTAATTTTGTACCTCATGATTTTTTTTTGTCGAGTTACGGTTATAACAGAATTAATAGTTGTGTTACCACAACAGTAGGCAGTTCAATGAAGATGTGAACACTCAAACTAAAAGACCCATCTTCAGCCTTGATGCATTACAGGGCTGTACATGCCACGACCAATATCTTCATGAATTTTGTGACATGAAATTCCTTAGACCGTTGAAGCCCTTGTTTTATCCCACAATTAATGGCTGCAAATATGTTTTCTGTTTATTCTTTTTCATTTTTCTTTTATTACTTTGGGAAAGTTTTGTATATCTATTTGTAAAATAGAAATAATTTTGGCCCATTTAAAGTCAGAAGTGTCAAGTGTGGCAACATGGTAATGGCCAATTCACAGCATTGTTTTTTATCAAATTTAGAGTACTTAAATGTACTGTAGCAAGAAAATGAGGTTTCATGTTGGGTGCTTTCACCTTGAAGTTTCCACCAATTTACTGAGCTTGTTGGGGCCACCTTACTGCAATTTGGAAACTGATTTGATGATGAGTAAATTGTGTATATGTCTGGATAACTGTTTTCCTCATGTTTGATGTTTTTACTTCAAGGTCAGTTTGCATAATGGACTATGTGGCGTGGCGCCACTCTTCAGTGTAAATTCAATCTGACTTGTCATTGTGTCTCTTTATGAACTGCAATTTTCATGGCCCATTGGGCATTCTACAATTGTCTAAACTGAGTGATAATTTCTCTTTCTTGTTGAGATCTCTGCGAAGAGGTCTACACTGCTGTGTTGCTTTGTTTTGCTCCTACAGCTGTATGCTTCAGTGTAGAGTTAAATGTTTCCTTCCTCTAACAACAGCACAATTTCAAAACAAAAACAGATGCCAACATTGGATCAAGGGCGAAAAATAGGCCTTTAAATTGGAAAGCTAATTTCAAAAGATGTCCACACAATTCCATGCATAATTAAATACAATCATTGCATTACTGTTGTGCTAACCCTCCTCCCAAAACAGAGTTTGGGTCACAAGTGTATACATTAATTAGTGGATGGGACTTTGTGGAGTCTTACCATCCAATTTAGAGTCACTTGGAAAGCAAAATTTATAATTGAGTTTAAGGGGGCCCTCTGGTTAAATTCAGCCTTAAAATAGGTCATTACCAAAATAGTCATAGCAACAAAACTTTTTATGGCTAACTGCTGAAAATTGGCATGAAGCATGTCTGTGACACTATGTACTAACCAGTGAGTGTAAATGACCATATTTGTTTATTCTTGGTTAATAATTAACAATTACAAAGACATAATATTTATCATTTATCAACCTATTTTCTGCCCCCTTAAATTTAGAGCACAAAATACATACAGCTAAGCTGTTTTGAGCCTAATGGGTCTACATGAGATAAACTACAAACCTATTGAGCGAAATCGAGATTTGGCCATTGCTGTTGCCATGGTAACTAATGTATTCCAACCAAAGCTCCACTCTTCAAAAATCAAGTTATATTCAGTGAAATGAAATTTGGCTCAATAGGTTCATAGATTGTCATGTCAAAAATATTTGTGCTAAATTTGGTTATGGTAGTACACATACAACTTGAGAAATTTAAGGGGGCACCCAAAAAGCACAAAAATTGGATATTTTCAGAAAACACGATTCTTTTCCAACTCCCATCTCAAAAGCTCCATACACTAACCTTCTCTTGACACCTTTGCCTTGACTTGTCCTTGGTTTGGTATCATTAGAGGGATGATCACCGGTGGCAAGGAACTCTGTCATGCCACAGTCACACTTGACAAAGATTGAACTACTCAACCCCATCCTATTCAATGTACTCTATAATACTTCAACTTCACCTATTTGGTAAATTAAAGAAAATAATCTGTAAGTTTCTCTCCTCAATCTCAAAAATTGTTACATTACAGATTGATTTTTACGTTCTGCTGCCTATTAGTTATGTAAACAATTTCATCTCACCTGAGGCACATGGTGCATGAGTGTGAAGTCTCGTCACAAACTTTCACTGAGGTTCTTCATTGATACCAGACGATATCCTTGTGCGGTTTCCAAGTCACTCACAATACTTTCATCAGAGGAGGAAGTATCAAGTTGAAAAGTGCTGAGTTTTCGTGAAGAACACGGGGCTGTTGGTGGTGGAATCATTTCGCTCACCACATCATCTTCACCGACAAGGTGGTGTTTATGGTAGGGTTTACCTAAAACACGTAATCCGGAATCCGGAATCCGGAATCCGGAATCTAGAAACTGGAATTAATAATTAATAATAGGGTTAAAAGAACCGAATAATAATAATAATAATAATAATAATAATAATAATAATAACAATAATAATAATAATAATAATAATAATAATATAAAGATAAAAAATGTCTCTTCACACTACGACAAAAGAAGTTATACTCAGTTATGTTTCTAATAGCTACAGAGAGCTTATTAAAAGTAGTTGCTGCCGAGTGCTGAAAAGTTCCCGACTCTCTCGGAATAGAAAGGACAGGTGCAATCGAAGATCTTAAGCTATAAGCACTGACCATGAAGACGATAGATGTCTTACAGGAGGAGGTAGGTGACAGGAGTGAAGTCTTAGTCTGGGACTTGGTTTGTTCTTTCCAGTTGAGTCGATGTGGAGGGATATAAGGATAACTATTAAGAAAGACCGTATGCAGGATCATTAAATGCAACTTAAAGAGCTGATCCGCGAGATTTTACACTAGTTTAACCTTAAGAAACGAACAGGCCCATGCAGTGCAGCCATCGCTGCAAAAACGGAGTGAGAAGCATTGCTATTGGGAAGAAAATCTTTCTTGGAGCAGATTAACCACGTTTATCGCCTAGTGTAAAAGTAGGCCTGACCAAGTCCTCAGTTGTTGTAGATATCCTTAACCAATCAGAAGTGGAGAGCAGCGGATTTTGTGTGCTTAAGGTTCCTATATAAAAGTTTCAAGGTATATTGGGCACCATACTGACTTAGGTTTTTTCGAAAAAAAGAGCAATGACTGAAGACGGTACAACTGTATGAGGGTGAAAATGTTGTAAGCAAAAGAAAGCGCTAAAACAATCCTCACCCAGCCCCCATAGCTATCATTTCCAGGTGGGGCATTTATAAACGTCTTTTCTTTTTTTTTTTTTTTTTTGAAATAAATATTTTTTTGTCTTCTTTTTTTCTCCAATTAATCTCTCGGATTATATTTATTTCGTGTTAGTTTCTTTTTTTCTGTATATTTAAAAGTTTTTTTTAAAGTGATCTTTCTTCGTCTTTTGGAGATGTTCATGAATGTGCCGGGATGTTCCAGAATGTCCCATGTTCCACGTTTTATCGACGGCCACTCGACAACCTGGAAATGTACGCGCCGATACAGTTCCCAAACATTCGAGCATGGAGCAACAGACAATGACCAATCAGGCGTAAGCGTTCCCACGCGCAATTAAGTCAAGATATGCAAAGTGATTTTCTCTGCTTTTTGGTCACGAGGCGTTTAAAATAGCTCTTGTTTATAAAGATCTAGCTGAAATCAATAACAAAACATTGAAAACGGAAAAAAAGTTGCTCGAAATAAAAAAAGGTTGATCGAAAATCGAAAGTTGTTCAAAAAACTGCCGTCAACTTGTGGACAGGCCTAACACTATTCATCGACAAAAAGAATAAGAAAAGGTGCTTTTAATTAAAATGATTTTAATTTAAAATTTCAAAATGCACAAAACATTGATTAGTATCGTTGAAGTGTGATTGAAAGCTGTGTGCTTTAAAGGAATCAGGCGGTTTATTAAAAGCAAAAGATTGCTTGATTGCTTGATTGCTTGATTGCTGCAAAACTCAGGCTAAGTCATCATATAATTTGTTGACCATATTATTACCCAAGTGACTTTGTCAAAATTTTTTACCAAACTTCTGTACATTCCGTATTCCGGATTTCATATTTCGTATTCCGGATTCCGGATTCCGGATTCCGGATTCCGGATTCCGGAATCGGATTTCGGATTCCGGATTCCGGATTCCGGATTCCGGATTCAATGTTTTAGGTAAACCGTTTAAGGGTATGCTGTTTCGCGGCTTCGTTCGCTCTTATAACTTGTTTTTGCTCTCCCTTGAACCCTTTTCGTCTTTTTGGCATACATTTCTTCAGAACCAACTGTTTTTCCCCTAGATTTGGCATAATTTTTGTTGTTTTGACCGAAAACTATGACTTTACTGCCAGGCTTCGATGACAAACTGGCGACGTTGTTGGTTATTGCTCTAGCTTAGTATCCGGGCCTCCAATAGCAAATCTAAAATCTGGAATGGAATAGGAGACCTGCAGGATCTCAGGACTAAGGAATAGAGTGATACATTTACATTTAAGTCTGGAAATTCGGGTCAAAATTCGTTGTTTAAAGTTGGTTACCATGGCAACAGAAAAACAACTCCAAAACAACTGCTGTTTTATGACCCTGCAAAAGAATTCATGAAAAAATGAATATGATATCCCAAATCTAGATAGATTGGCATAGTTAGTTTTCCAAAAATATTTTTTTTGCAAATTTTTTTCAGCTTTTCTAAATTTCAACCAGAGGGCCCCCTTAAGTCATGTACATTAATTTATGATCACACCAAAAGCTCACTTTGCCACCAACTACAGGTAAATCAATAGATCTAATCAAGTGTAAGCCAGTTGAGCACCTTGTTTGACACAATTTTAGCTACGATTCCTTACCTGCACATGCAGTAAGCTCAACCCTTGCTTATATTAAGAACAAACACGGTAATGAATTAGCAAGATAGCATAATTTTATACAGCTGCACGTACTACTGTAGTTATGCAATGCCTTCGCTTTCGAGTGCTATACCATGAAAAATACCACTAGTCACTTGAATTTTCTTCCTGTAGCAAGCTATTTGAGATACATATACCCAGCCAGTACTAGATATTGGTAATATTACAGTCTAAAATAGCCAATAAGCTTACCTTTGAAATCTACAGCAGACCAAGGCAGCCATCACTGAACATGAAGACCAAAACTTGAACCAACAGCACTCGATTACCGTGGAAGAAGCTTGCCAACCGATCGCATATACGTTGTAAACCTATTAAATTCCATTATTCTAAGATCTTGAGGTAAAAAGCCATTCGAAGTGGGAGAAATTCTTCCCAAACTATCTTCCACGAGTCGAAGTTTGAGTTGAAACGGGCGCCAAAACTAATATATATATTTAGCCAAGCCTAAAAGCGGAGCTCCAAAAGCATTCTTTTTCTACTGGCATTTACATATAGTCTGCTTGTCATATCACCCATCTGACCTCACTCAAGCTACAGACCCAATGCTGTAGAAAATAGTATGGAAAGGTGATCTGATCCAGTGGCACAGTGGATTTGGACCCCACGTGGATTTGCACCCTCCAGTCCAGATCTGCTTGTGGATCAGATTTGGACCCCCTAGTCCAGAACTGCTAGCAGATATGAATCCCCTTTTACGAATTTGGACCCCCACCCTTCCTAAAAACAAGCGTTCTATTGAGTAAGGTAATAAAAATTCCTTTCCAAACTGAGTTTGGAGATGTTAAAAAAGCAAAATAAAAATATTGAGGTAGGTTTTTTTAAAAATAATCTTTAATACCTTGTGTAAAAAAGAACCTGCAAAGCTAGTTTTCATCTATAAATTTTTAAAACAAAACATTTCTTAACATCTTAGAGCAATACCTAAGGACAGGTCTGTTTCCCCGTTCAACTGTAGGCAACTTAGTTACATACTTAGCTACTTAGGTATGGTTTAGAGCCACTAGAAATTGGTGGAGAAGCCTGGTGATTGCTCCTTGGAATCAGTATCACATCAGATATATAGTGATTCAGATCATACTTCATAATGAATGCAATTTCAATTATCCACAGCCTCCCATGAGACAGTCAGAAATCGGAAATTGTGTATCCTCTGGATATATGTATGCCTCACAAAAATTATGAAAGAAAGATACATGGAAATCAATAAAAATATTTAGATGCCATGAATTAAGACCAAGATATTTATTTTGATCAATTACTTCTTGACCTTACTATCACAAAAAAAAACTGCTTGCTAACATTAAGCTCATCACTTAATGCACCTACAGTGTTTTCAAAACGAAATCCAGCTGCTCTTCTGGCCAGTTAAGTGCAAGACCAAACAACTTGATAACATATATTGGGCATTTGGTTGATACCACTATCAAGGTGATTCATCAAAGCAAAAGTGCTGGAAATCCGTTAGCCATCTTAACTTGATCTTAACATACTTCATCAAACATCAGCGATTCCATAAAACATTAATGCCAAATGTCATCCAAACATCCCACAAGATTGGTGTGACCAGCTACTAATAAAATTAATTGAAAGACTGTATGCAGGAGGAGGAAGTCCAAAGGATGTGTACATTGATGAGAAAGAGCTTACTTTAAGTTTAATTTAAGTTTTAAGTTTAATAATACTTTGTCATGTGAATACAACTAAGTTGATACAAAACAAAAAAGTGCATGACTGGAGAATAATTGGGAGAAACTAAATTCCCATACAAAGAATATTATCTAATATTACACATTCTAAAAACTAAGAGGTGAAATTTAAACGTGGCCCAAAGCTAACCTAATCAAATTAAATCAAATACTTGTCTCTTACAAGTCACCCCTGATTTGAGATTGAGACCTAAAATCATGAAGTAATCCAAAGCAAACCTAATTAAATTACATACTTGTCACTCACAAGCTACATCTGATTTAAAATTGACACTAATAATGTAATAGATAGGACTTAAAACTGCTTAAAGAAGGTGCATGCATGATGTTCGATGGAACACCATTCCAGTCTGTTATGTAGCGATTAAAAAAGAAAAGCTGAAGGCCCTATATATATTTAGCCATGCCAAGCCTAGAATCGGAGCTGCACACTCTCACCGAGCAACTTCGCAAGAGTTTATTTGGGCCAGTTTAATTTGTGTCCAAAACAATTGAGCAGCAGCAGGGAAAACGAAGAGTTTTCGATAGTAAACGTTTGCAAAAAAGCAAAAAAAAGACGGAATTCTTGAGTCTAACTACTTTGATATGAAAGCGTAAAGGGATTCAAAGCGGATAAAAAAAAAAAAAAACAAAACAAAACAAAAACACTGCAAGCGAACAAAGTACGATGCCGGCGAGTGTTTGCCCGAAGAAGGAGAAGGTGGAGAAATTAAACAAGACTAGCTAGTAATTAAAATAGCTTGTACTGATAAAGCTAGGAAAATCGGTATTTATTTTGACATAAATGCCCCTAGAAAAAAAAAAAGGGTACAACCTCTTCGTTTACAGCAGTCAACAGGAATTGACCGCGGTTCAGAAACAATATAACAACAAACATAAGACTTATTACAAGAAAACAAAGCACAATATGAATAATATTTCTTCGAAGATTCTTGGAGAAGGTGCAGAAATTGGACAGGTAACAAAACTATCTTGTATTAAGCTAGAAAATTTCCTTAGCAGATTTGACATAAATGTCCGTAGAAAAGACAAAAAAGAGGTCGTACCTGATCGTTTAGAGCAGTCAACAGGAATCACTGAGACAGCAATCACTCGGAATGCGACAGAGCTGAATAATAGAGCCATTTCCCACAAAATCTTTCCTTGGCTTACACAAAACACTTAAGTGCTTTGATGGTTTTACTGTTACTTCCCATGTCTTCCGAAGAACCTTCTTCAATTAATGATTCTCAGTGGCAAAACATCATCCAGATAACGAAGAAAGCGCTTGCCAAACCAAACGAGCATTTCTGTCGCAGACCCGTCCACTTTAAAATTTATCAAAACCAGCCAGCCAGTCAACCCATTTCGCTGTTTTTAACATCCAAACGCTGATTCTTACCGGTTCAAACAAACGACATGTTTAAAGACGGCGAAACTTAATTGTTGTTTACAGGCTGCTTTCGACGAAGATCTCTTAAAGACTTGACGAAGTGAAGCGCGCTGGGTTATGACTGTTTTGGCAGCATTTTGACAACTTAATGTCAGATTTTGAGAAGTGCACATGCACATGCATTTGATCGGATTTTTTATTTTTACTCGAGCTCGAGTCTTCTCCCCCTTTAATGCTTAATTTTACGAGGACTCATTGCGATTACGTGTTGATAAGATAAGGGCAAAAGTTTCTTAACGCTACTGTGAGGAACCAAGGTCGAAAAACAGTCAGCCAAGCCGAGTAAAAACACTCGTTCGCTTGCAAAGAAAAAAACGTAACAAAACAAACAAACAATTCAACTACTTCTTTGCGTCCATAACGAGTACAGATGATTGTTATTTATATCCATTCGAGAGAAAAATACAAGTTTCATTCCTGAACAAAAGTAACAACGATTAAACCAAATGTTAAGCTTCTATTTATTTAATTTACCTCACTGTCCTGTGTTGTAGAGGTTTCTACCACTTGAAAATGCGTAAGCTTCAGTAAAGTAAAAACAAGCATCCGCAAAAATAGCAAACGGTTTGTCCAAAGAAAGAGCTTCTTCCACAGAGTTTGAGCTACTCATTCCTCCCATTAATACCGGTGAACTGTTAAGTGACTTTTCTTGGTGAGATGCAAGATGCCGCGGTGAAGTGAAAGCCCTTGAAGCGTTGAATTATACTGTTTTCAACCGCACAATCTTTGAAGCTTTTCCTGAGAAAAATCTTCCGTCCTTCCTTTCATCACTTGAAAATTCACCTTCCGGAGTATCTTTTGACAAGTTCTTGATCTTTATGCTTTTTACGCGAAAAACAAACTTCGATCGAAGAAGATGAAGTTGTTTTGCTCAAAATAAAGAAACCAACTGAATGTGAAATTACCAGCCGCAAGAAGCGCGCGAAAAATTTTAACGGCCTCGATTTGGTTTGGGTGTCCCACACTTGGCTTGAGCCTGCGATCCAATCGAAAGCAAGTACCTGGTCAGCGGTCATCTCAAAAAAACAGCTGACCTCGATGAGGTCTTAACTTGAGCCCGCGATATGGTCACGTTACACTGGTCAGCAGATACCTTGTTTTGACAGGTGTCAGTTGGCTATAAGATGGATGTCCAGTATCAAAGATGTACGCTGTAAAGTAGCTGGTCAGCTGCGCCAGGTGGAGTATGGCCGCCATGTTGGATTATTATGATGATTATTAGGATATTATTAATTATTGGGCGACTCCGTCGTCGTCGTCGTCGTCGTCGTGCGTACGCGCCCACGAGCAATACCGCTAGCCATTTTTACCATGAGAAAAGCAGTTGACGGGTTTCTATAGGTATGGTGCTCCGCTTGACGGCCCTTCGGGCCGTCGGAGCTCCGCTACAAATAGCCTACCGGGAATGAACTCGTTTGCGCATGCTCAAGTCTAACCCAACTCCCTCGAGCTCCCTCTCGGTCAGAAGAACAATAGTACGCAATTTCAAATCATTTACATACCTCTGGTGAAGGGCTAAGCCCAAAAAGTATGTTTTTTTTTTAAACGACTCTTTGGCACTTTACTACCTTTTGTTTTAACACTTTGCCTCTCGGCCAAACGGCCAATGCTTATGGCGCCCGAAAGGGAAATCAGCCCAGCCGCCCGGGAAGCACAAACCTGGCGAGGAAAAAGTTTTGAGGCCGTCCTTCTTTGCCGCCCGTACTGCTTTCCACTTAAGTTTGAAAATCGCACAGTGAATTTTCTTTCACATTGTATACAACAATGATTTCTGTTCATCCCTTTTCCTCCGTAAGTCATGCAGTAATTTGGTCACAGACGTTTTACCGCCCTCAAAAGCGACGCAGAAAAAAACCAGTGCTGGTAATGAAAATCCTACTCAAAGGCGTTCCGTTATTGTCTGTTACGAGCAGTACAAGTGTTTTTCTCTTACAAGTTTCCCATCGTATCCACCTTGCGGACACGAACAACGCAAAAATTGCAACGCGAACCCATCCGGCTTGTTGATTTGAATTACCGTAGTGAAACTACAAACAAACGCTGTTGAAATCCAACCCGAAAGACGAAAGCCGCACACTACCCTTTTGGAGTTATAATAACTCCAACAGTAGTAACTCCACCTTGCGTAGTTAACGTAACTCTGCATCATGGGGGCTATGTCCTGCTTGTGTCAATTTAGAGAGATTTTAAAATACTATACTTGTGTCGATTTACAGAGATTTTAGTGGATAAAATAACAATAGAAAATCTTTGTAAATGTCAATTTACAAACGCTCTTCAGAGATTTTGTTAAGTCTGTAAATTTTTCAGTTTTCCTTCTTATTCCAGCAGTTAAATTTCATAATCATTTCATAAACATTCTAAAAAGGAATATCACAAAAAGTGTATAAAATATCTACAAAAATGATTTTACAGATATTTAGTATACCATATGTAAAAGTAGGTCAGATCTGAACTCTCATAAAAAGTCTGTAAATTTAAGATTCACCGGCATTTCATTAACTCTGTAAATGGTCCAGATTTTCCAGCACTTAAAAAGGGCGAGATGCTAAAAAAAGATTCAGTTTTTTTTGGTTTTGTGTTTTACTCTCGTCTTTGCACCGAGTTCGTGAAGGTTTTTAACAAAAAATCATCCTTATCGCGTTCAAAAATTTTTAATCAGCTGGTTCGCCGATGAACAGAACATATGACTAAGCATACTGTTGCACATTTTCTCCCCTGGGTACCGTTGTGTAAACAGCACCTTAATGTGCAACTTTCCAAACCCCTCTCCCCTAGTGCCACTAATTTGACACGCCGACAATTTTGCGTCGATTCGAATTCATCTTCGCTGAGTCTCGGCACAATTCCATCAGCTCAAGAAACAACAAAGGGGCTATTGTTTGGACTTGTAAAGACGAATTGGACCCACTACGATGAGCCATTTCTTGATACGACTACCACTGCCACTGCCACTGCCACTGCCACTGGTACTGCTACTGCTGCTACTGCTACTGCTACTGCTTCTGCTACTGCTACTGCTACTGCTACTGCTACTGCTACTGCTACTGCTACTGCTACTGCTACTGCTACTGCTACTGCTACTGCTACTGCTACTGCTACTGCTACTACTACTACTACTACTACTACTACTACTCCTACTACTACTGCTGCTGCTGCTGCTAATGGTAATCCGATTAACCTACGCGCAGAATTGAATACCAGCTTGCCAGGCTGTGTAGAGTTGATTGTAAGTGGCCAGGGAAGCTCCATAAAGTTCACAAAACTGTTAGGCATCGAAATATTGAGCTTGTAATGACCGTCGACTTTCCCATGATGTATTTTCGCAAAGCCAGCGGCGAAATACACGTCCGTTAACTCTGGAAAAAAAACATAATGGTTCTCTTGAACATTGACGCTGCATTTGCAGAAAGCACCTCACACAGGATTATATCAAAGGATCAAATATCTTCAGTCAAGTGGAATGGGCGCCTTTTTGAGAAATCTGGTGGCCTTATTAGATTTTAAAAGCCTGCTAGCTACTGGTAGCGTGTTTGTTTCGAAGCGTTTTGTCCCAAACGTGTCCATTTTTGTTGCGCCAAATGCGGAGACAACTTGCAAGCAATACAAATATACGAAAAATCCTTTTTTTACACTATCGCTTCCGAATTCAGGGACACTATTTTATGAAAGAATCATAAGTTATCTCCTCAAAGCTTTGGAAATGACGTAATTAAATAGTCATTGACCACCCATCGTTCCAAATATTCTTGTCAAAACACCATTTAATATCAAAAGTCTTCACTCCAATAATATTTCGAAGATCTCTATCTATCGTTACATGTGAATGTTATTTAATTAATGGCTTTCACCCCTGCCAAGATCTAGGACAAGATCCCATGTAAGGAACATCAGCCCCTTATAGTTTTTATTTCCACCAAAAATGATAGTTGTCTGCCCACATTATGAGTCCTAACCCTTGAACACCCCTAGGAATTATATTACAATACGTTACAGTACATTAACTAATTCAGGTGAACAAAAATCAGCTGTACATGGAATCAGCATGATCTAGCAAAACGCAAGGAGGAAACTATACATTTAAACTCAGAAAGCAATTGTGCTGTTTTGGCCTCTTGGGAAAGATTGTCCAGAGCATTGCATCATTAGTTTTGGGTTTTGGAAGTGCCAGGTCGGTTTCAAGATTCCAAAGATTATAATTTATGCTACTTTCATTAAGCTTTGTAAGGGAGTCTCAAATGGAAACGGACTGATCATTCAGAAATTTATGCATTAGGACAACCTTGGTATGGAAAAGGCTGAATTCATGGGTTTTCCATTTTAAATTATCCAGCACATCTGCAGATCTAATATCAAACGAATAGCCCGTAACAAGGTTTTGGATCTTTAGCAATCTATCTTTGAGTTACTTACCACATGTGTCCCAAGCCACAGAGGCGAACAGTAATCAAAGTAAGAGTGGATGAGTGATTTGTATAGAGTTACAAGGAGAAACAACGGCATTGCTGCAGGCGCTCCCTTTTCCCTTCACCCGCGCTCCCCTCCCTTCGCGCGCCCCCGTTCTCCTCTTCCCCTTCCCTTTCTAGCGCCTGCCACGCAGGCTACTGGATGCTTGTAAAAGCCGTCAATTTGGTCTTGGTGTACAGCTGTATAAGTGTCGCAGTGTCATAGCATTGCTAGGCGGTGGCGTTATGTCTTTCGTTTACATACTTTCAATACATCAGAAACAAAGGTTACCGCTCATATTTAAAATACTGTAGTATTTCAAGTACTGAAGTAATCCATTAGTAAGGGTGACCGCGCAGCCACGAGAGCGGCCATGTTTTCGTCTCATCACAAATGCGATCCGTAGTTTTCCATCCGTGTAATCTTTGGTCCTTTGGCTATCCGTATTTGTAAAAGCGAACTTAAGTTGTTATCTGAAGATTAAAGTGTTAATCTTGCGAATAACAACGGTAGTCTTTTCATCGTCGAAACTCCTTCGGACCCAGCCACAGCAGCCTTTTCAATTGTCTACACTAAAACGTGACGTAGGTTATACGATATGCGCATGCTCGAAAGAGACGTGACTGCCATATTTTCGGCATTTCCCACTCCCTTGAAAAATGGCTAGTTCTCCTTCCAAGCAAAGTAAACCACAATTTTACATAAGGTTGAATAGAGCAAAGTTTAGTTACAAACAAGCTACATACCAAGTTTGCCAGTAGTTTCGTGAAAAGAATGATTTCATCGACCATGTTTGATTTGGAAAGGATGCGAAGCCTGGATACAACTTACGTGGTGCGGATAGCGTAAGACGCGTTTTCATTTCGATGCGTTTTCGACTGCCCACACTAAAACAATATGTATGCGTTTCCATTTCGATCCACTTTCGAGAGCGTTTTCAAATCGATGCATTTTGGATGAAAACGCTGAGCGTTTCAGTGTGTGGACAGAAGGACTAAACGCTTGGAAATGTATGCATTTTCAAACGACAGCGCATTAGTGTGGACGGGACAGGCACGTCTCTCAATATCGGTGCCTCGCTCTATCTTCTGCCACACTGAAAACTACCCATGAGATGAAAAAATCGAACCACGGGAAAATCGGAAAAGATGTGAAATATCTTTTGTGTGAACTATGGCAAAGTGAGGGATTTAATACCCAAAACACAACAATCCATGTATGGATGAATTATCAGATATGTGATGGGAGCGTTTGAGGCTAATTAGTCCATGAATCAAGACAGGAAAGACCGCACTCATTATGGACCCCATTATGCGAGGAATTACAGCTCGGAATGTTCTTTCACGCGATAATGCATCATACATGCTATTTCTTATAGTTTCTTTCAGATGGCCCCAGATTTACTCATCTTTTGTGTTATTTCATTTTAATAGGTCACACATTTGTTTACAATTGTTCCAATTACACTGTTTATAAGTCACCTCTTTCTAAACCTAATTGGTTGGAAAGCCTTGATTTGGCAAGCAGAGTGGAAGTGCCCTTGTGTCTATTGAGACAAAAGAGGAACCGAATTTCTTGAAGCAGATACTTTCCGCAATGAACAACCTTAAATACGAATATTTCATTGGTTTGAGGAAACTCAGAGGGAAATGGAGATGGATAAGCAATAACAATACAGTGGTTGTACCTAATAAATCTCCCTGGCCCCCAGTGAACCCAGCGGACAGGGCAAGTGTACTAAAATATACTTCCGATACAATGGCGAGTTACAATATGATGACATACCCTGTGGAAGGCCTGACAAACACATCGGATTAATTTGCGAGAGGCCTTTTGATTGCCATGTTGAGACAGGTATGCCTTAGACGAGCAATACGTATTTCATTGTACTACAATATATGTTAAAGTAAATTTCTGCTGTTTCTGTTAGAAATTACCGAAAATCGAGGCAGTTTGCAGATCTATACGCCCCAGTTCGGATGTCCTTAATTTTGTCGCTTAGCTACTTTTGTTATTCGGGCAGACAGTTTTCGCCTCACTCGACCTTTTCTCTAACGTTACGCGATAGAACATTATAATTAACGAAATAACGTCCCTCTGGCAATTAACCGCTAGCTACAACAACAACCATTTTATTTTGCTAGATATATAGAATATAATATAGCAAAAAAGATAAACTTAAATAAGCAGAAAAACTACTCAGAATAGTAAAAACTAAACGAGCAGAGTAGTTACAAAAATTATTAAGCTTTAAACGGGTTGAAGGAAGAATAAGAGAAGAAAAGAAAAGAAAACAGAATAGAAACAACAGTAACAACAGTAACAGTACCAGTTATTGACAGAACAAAATTTGTACATTAATTGAGAGCCACAGGAACGTAAGAATACTAAGCTACATAGGCGCGCGGTACGAACTTAAGAATTGTTTATTCATGTTTTGCTTAAACGAAAGCAGAGATAAACGTTTTATATCTTCAACCAAGTTGTCCCAGATAGAAGGACCAGATAATTAATTCTAACATAATCGACATAATACGTTGATTTAGATGCTAGCCTAGTATTGTACTTGTGTTTAGATGATATTCATGTGAAGTAATTTTCGAAGACTTTAGGTAATAAATGAAGATGATATTGAAACATAAAAGGGGCAGTACGCATGGTAACCAGATCCATGAATTTAATTAGGCGTAATTGTGAAATTAAAGGGAGGGAGTGTACATCTCATTTAGAGAATGTAATTATACGCACTGCCTTTTTCTTTTGCAAAATTACAATGGGTTTAAGAGTTGTGGCATAGGTATTTCCCCATACAACCAAGCCATAGGAAAGAAAGGGATACACTAGGGAATAGTATAGCTGAGTAAGAATATCATCAGTAACAAAATGTCTGAGCTTAGATAGAATGCCAATAGACCATTTTCATAATGGCGGACGATTTTAATTATTCTTTTGTATATGTGTTAATTAGCCCTACTAACTTCACTTTAATGAAAAAATTCTATTGAATTTTGCACATGCTGACGAGGCTAGTAGGGCTCATTATCATAAGAATAAAAGAATAATTTGTCGGGCGCCATTATGAAAAGGGTCTATACCTCTTGGAATCTTCTTCAGTACTCACTTCACGTGCATGTTTTTTTCCAAGTTCAAATGACAATCTATAATAAGACCTAACTATTTGACATGTGTTGTTTGCTCTACAGGCCTGCCTGAAGTTTTTAAACTAACTGATAGAGTTTTTCTTTGTGGAGGGTGAAAAATTACAAAATTTGTTTTATCAATATTTACAGATAACCTATTTAATTCTTCAGTCAATTTTAACTCAAGGCATTGTAAGCTTTGATCTTGTAAGAAAATGTTGGTATCATCTGAAAAGAGGTGGAAATCTAGTGCACTGGAACATTTATGCAGATCATTAACAAATAACAAGACAAAGACCCTAAAACTGAGCCCTGTGGTACTCCACATAGAATTTGCTGTGGGACAGATTCTATATGGCTTAGTGAGACAAACTGACTTCTATTAGATGAATAGGAAGGAAATCATTCGTTTGCAATGTCTCTAATACCATAGTATTCCAACTGATCAAGAGATATGGTGATCAACATTGTCAAAGGCCTGACACAAATCTATGAAGGTACCACACGAATAATTCTTGCTGTCAGTAGCTTTTTGGATTTTATCTATCATAAGAAGCTAGTTGTGTGGGAATGTATTTCAAAGACTAACCGCCGCCTGGGTAACTCAGTTAATAAAGACCGGACCGCTGGGCGGAAGATCGTGGGTTTAAAACCCAAACAGGACAAAAAAAAGTAGATTCTAAAAACAACTCGTACATGGTACAATCACACTGCCGGGCTCTCTGCTCAACATCTTTCTCCGTTCGGGTAAACAGGAACGTCAACACGTTGCGCTTGTATCCTTTACTCTCCATACGTAAAAGTCGAGGTGGGCGTAAAAGAACTCACACACCGTTCAAAAAATGAAGCTGACGTAGTATTGTCAATACGCGTTATAAGACTTGGAACAGCTCCCGCTTGCCCACTTATGTTCCCTGTTTGAGCCAGAGGGTGTGCCTCCTACAAGGGACCGACATTTTTTTATCGACTGATGTTGCGGCAGCACTAATTGAAGTGGCCATGTTCAAGTAAATGGTATGTGATGAGTAAATCGAATCAAATCTGTGGTTATAAATCTAGTTGATCAGGTAAAGAATTGGCTCATGCTTTTTATCCTTGCGTATATCGAGTTACGATACACATGCGAAGTTTGGAGAGCTCTCAACGTTCGAAGCTATAGTTGGTTAGATCGTATTCCAGCGTTGTAAAGCTCCGTAAAACGATTCTAGGGCACAAACGGACACTGAATCGTTCAAAGCTCGCTCGCCACATCTTTCATTCTCGATCTCTCGACGATTTTCTCCGCGTGTCGGTTCTTTAACATCTGACAGATTATTAGGAACAAATGTTGTGAGACGGGACCTATACGATTTATCGTCCTTATCTTAGAGGACTAGAAAGTCTTACTGTTTGCAGATGTAATTACAAAGGCAGCACTCCTCTCGCTCAAGAGAACGGAAACAAGAGATACCACGGTGACTAGCCTGGGAGCAAGCTCTCTCGGGGGGTGGGGGTGGAAAGGAAACCCCCTACCCCCGGGAGAGCTTGCTCGCAGGCTACACAGGGACGGGATTCTGTACATCTTTTATAGCTGAGGAACTTCAAGGCCCGATCAAACGGTTTCAACATTTGCTGTAACATTTTCTCAACGTTTTGTTGAATCAGCTGTTGAAAGCGTTTAAAGAGACCGTTCAAGAATGTAGATGTGTTGAAAATGTTGAACAAATTCAGTTAAATTGTCTTCAGTGTTCATTCGAAGCCACTTAAAATTTCCTTTGTTGTCCAAAATTTTGAATCGAGTTGAGGCAGCTTGTTCAACCAACAGAAGCATATAAAAGGAACTAGTAGCTTGTTCTCATTCTCAGCCCAACATCCGTTCACCTTGTTGGTTCGATTTCGAAACCATTTCATTGGGCTCATTGAGTCTTAGAATATAAATATGGACAAATAGTAATATTACGGTGATACTCAGGCCTTTCCGCCATTTTCAACATCTAGACCACATTGCATGCTGGGAAATGACGAGAAATTTTGACAGCATCCGTTCCTTCTCCCAATTCTTTCACATATAAACTAAATCTACAGCCACTCCGACCTACCGCCAAAAATTCCTGCTTGTGGTCATCTTCAGTACTCAGAAATTCCAAAATATGTGGCGGTAGGTCGAGAAATTCATCAATAGTCGAGTCCCAAAGGTACTAAGTGTTCGACCGGCCAAATTCCCAGTTCTTCGAGTAACAAGCCAAATCCAACAACAAAGTACATCACCTTGCTCGATTCTTTGAGAAAGTGGACTCTTAGCTACCGTCACGCTTAATGATGCTCATCAGGCAGCCACTAAAGATGAAAAATGGCTGTAAATTTAGCAGAAATCGCAAGCAAACCGAACTTGGGCCATTGTTGTCGCTTCACGGATAAAAAATAGCTACGTCAAAATGACGTTTTCAGAAACCTTCAGCGGCCAGTGGCTTAGGACAGCACCACTTTTCCCTGGAAGTTCAAATAAAGAGTCACGAATTGCTATTTCATCGTTTATATGTGGAAAATCACTCCGAAAATGTAAAAACAGCCGGTAGTCAATGGGTTAATTTTACATGTTTTGAAAAGAATTGAGCTCTTTTGAATAATTTTAAAAATTAGATTTTAGACGTTTGTTGAATATTTTAGATTTTCTTTTAGGGAGTTTGTTCTATAGGGTCCACCTCCTAAACTCCCTTTTCGGGGCATTCTTTGAGTGGGGGGGGGGGGGGGGGGGGGGGGGGGAAAAGATCAGTACGTAACGATAACTTCAATTGAAACGAGAGTTTCTGGAGGAGTTGACAAGATGTGTTAGTAAGTCTGTTTACGTCTGTGAAAAATTTGAGCGAGCGAGGAAGGGTAATCTGTAAATTTTTCTTTAGTTTTCTTTGCTTCAACACCGTTAATCTCGTTTCTACTCACTGGTGGAACCAACATCACCTGTTTCAGTAATGTCTGTTTGTTTGACTTAATACAGTGGAATCTCGATTTAACGATCATAAAATAACGAAGTGCTCAATAAAACGAACGATATTCTCCAGCCCAACCTTTTAAAATGAAAAAGGAAAAACCTCGATGTAACGAACCGAATTCCGTAGCCCCTTGGCACTTTGTTAAATCGAGGTTCCACTGTTGTCTGCCTCTGTTCCTGTTGTGAGGCTGTCACTTAAAAAGTGGAATCTAATCTGGACAGAAAGAAACCAGAGTTTGGTTGGTTTAGTGCGGCCATTGTTTGTTTACAACCCTGTTTAAAACTCTTTGACGATCTATCTATTCAAAGGTGACAGACCGCAAACAAATGTTGCTTCTAAAAGTATCTGCATGTAAAAACTGTTCATCAGTAGGATACCTAAAATGTGTGCAACTGTTCCAGTTATACTGTTGATACGCCGCGTATACGAAGAATCACTAATTCGTGGTAGGATGGCCTTGATTTGTGCAAGCAGAATGGAGGTGCTGTTGTGTCTATTGACGATCAAGAGGAACTGCGAGAGGCCTGTTAATTGCAGTGTTGAAACAGGTATGCGTTATACAAGCAATACGTATTTCAGTATAAATACAGTATATGTTTCTTGAAGTTCTGTTAGAAATTAAAGCAGCAATTAAAGTAAGCGCGGAACTGTTTTCAGAATAGAAACATGCAATAACTAGATTGCTAGTTTTCGTGGAAGTTTGAGAAGTGTCCTAAGGTTTCATGACCCCGCGTTCTAGCTTACTTCTAAGCGTCGTTTGGAGACTGGAAGATGAGCTAATCAGCTGTCCTCGGTAATGCCAAATATATTGCCGGGCTCACACATTGATGCGCCATACAAAAATGTATGGGGTTCAGGTAATGTGGGTCTTATAATCCCTCGAGTTGAATGAGATCTTCATAAAACTTGGCATTCCTGGTATAATAAATGTTGGAATACCGCTTTTCATTTAATATTATGCTGGAAGTGTAACGCTGATAATGAATTCTGATTTGAATGCGATGGATCGTATTTTAATGATAAATGGAAATAAATCGATACAATAGTTATCAATCGCCGATTGCTATCGATTAATATCGGTTATCACAAGCGAACTCACAGAAAACAATATTGATTGTTGTCGACTGGCAACCTTCGCTCACCTCTCCCGCAAGCTAGAGAACGAAAAGAAGAATAAGATTTTGTCCATGTTTTTATACTCATGTTGGTCCGATGCAGAAACCGGCCTTTTCAATGGGCCTTAAAGGGACACTGTCCCGATAATGTGCACGCGCGAACGTCATCTGTTATCTGTCAAAAAAACAATAGAGCTGTCACATATTTAGGCGCCAAGATAGCGTTGATCGATCGGTTGTTTACATCCTTTGCTCGCGTTATAACAACCTCGTGAATTTACCTCACTCATGTTTTTACGGTGAGGAACGCGATTAATTCTGAATGCTTTAACAATTAACGGCCCATCGGAAATACAGAAACTACATTTGTTAAGCTTTGCAAAGTCACCGAAATCATTCTTCAACGACAAATACAACTCAAGTTTTAGCTTTTTACGCAGCATAAAAACTGTGTCATTTCACAGCACTTGCGGTGAACTGTGAAGACTTCATAATGCAAACGCGTAAGTGTTTGTGGCTTTTACATTTCATCTGTAGAAAAATTCAGTCACAGTTTCAAATAGAACATGTCTTGAGCTTTAAAACCATGTACGAATTATGTTGGAACATGGAATTAAACGCCGCTAAGAAAATTTCCAAACGTTCATAATTTTCAAACGTGTCGCATTATAGCGAAAACCTCGTCACGTTCTTTATTAATTAACGCGAAACAAATTGTGATCTTCATTTAGCGCTTTCATGAACGGTCGTTCGACAATTCAAATACTATACTTCTGTAGCTTTCCAAAGAGACCAAAATCACTATAAAAGCAGCAATATAACGCGAGTTATGAATTTTTACGCAACCAGACTCTTTGTGGGGGAGTTTAAGAGTCCGCTCGACTGCGAAGAGTTCAGATGTAACCGCGTAAGCGTTTGTCGAGTTTTCATTTCATGTTTAAAAAGATTCATTCATATTTTAAAATAAAACAAGTTTTAAGCTTCAAACTGCAGTAAGATAACGTTCGAACATTGCATTTAACGTCAGGAAAATACCTTTGAAAGGTGGAATAATTTGCAGAAGTCTCCTGCTTGGCGGGAATCTTGTCAGGCTTTGGCCTTTCCTCAACGGTTGTTCAGAAAGAGAGGAAAGACCGAAATGATTTTATAACGGCAAATATAACTCCACTTCTGAATTTTTACGCATGCATAATTGTTTGTTTACATTTTGTCGGATGACTGGCGAAGATGTAGTTTCACTGTACCTTGCTCTCTTTCGCACTGATTTCCAGCGAAGGCAAAGGTGGAATACAAACACTATTCCTTTAGCCGTTTTCATGTCTCATGGATTGCTTTATTTGTGTATATATTCTGCTATGCTGTTGGTTCCATTTCTGCTTATTCCTTTCACGATTATCTGAGCTTTTGTGGAAGCTGGCGAGAGGAAGAAGCCTTCAACCGGCGCCATGGCGTTTTTCTCCTCTCGGTCCTCCGGCCAACGGCATTAAAAACAAGTCCAAAAAATCATGATTGCACGAAAATTGCAACCCAACAAGAACTATATATCATTAATCTATAATTCTGAGAAGATTTAGGGTAATATCGAACTCAACTGAGCACGAAGCAAACCGATTTTTGAATGAACGTTTTTCTTCTCGCATCTTTTGGTTTCGCGACAGGATGAACAAAAATCAAAATTTTGAGCATGCGCAGAATCGGGATACTGTTCCTTTAATGCCTCTAAGAACATAAATATCAATAAACAATAATATCACACGGATACTCGGAAAACAAAAAGTTCCGAGTTTCCAACGGGAATCGAAACCCACTCGACCTTTCAGAATATTGTTTGGAATGCTCTAATCGCTGAAAAAAAAAGTGTGAACATTTACAAAGCGCATATGCATCTTGTTGCTCGTTGCTGTAGAGACAGATACGATGCCGATCGCGATTCTACGCAGAAAAATGAGCTCCTGTATCCTACGTTGAAGACTAGACCCTAAAGTTGACCAAAAAATGTGTCCACGGCTAACCTGATGCTGGTTTATATCTGTAAAGGCTGCACGAAAGTGTCGAAATAACGTCCGCCATTACTCAGAACACAACTACTCGAGCCTACAATTTTTGTCAAGCGGCATTCCCTCCTTGACGTCATCTTATCTGGCTAGGACTTTCAGTCGCATGTTTTCAGAAACAGAGTAAGAGAAAATGTTTTCTTATTCAAGTTCTTCGTATTTTTCGTCAGAGGACGGTTCAGACAGGAGTAGCATGATTTTATAGAGGAAAGTGAGGCTTGCTTCGTACCCTATGACAAAGATTTAGAGCCGCTTGCAACTCAAGAAGAAGCTGCCGCCTTCGAGGCAAATAAGGCTCTTGAAGTAGAGCGGGAAGTCGAGTTCCAAAGGCGCTTTACGGGAGTAGTAGACATTGGTTCGTCTGACACAACACGCTTTTTCTTGCGTATGTGCATATCTGCGCAAACAAGAACAATGGGACGTGAAATAACTTCTTTGTGGCTTTTGTTTGCATGTGGCTATTTAATCCTGTATCTGTCAAAGACGGATTTTCCGTCATAAACACCGTTAGTGATTTGAAAACCTGCAACTTTCCCAAATCCCGGACTATGGTTGAAATGAGGCATTTGTATTGCAAAATGATAAGGTTTTCAGATTTCATCACCCTGGAAACTGCCCGAAACTCCCAATTTTCACTTAATATCACTGTTTATTCTCTTTGAAAACCAAAATCGCCCTCGGACAACACCAAATTTCAGGCAACTTTGTCTTGAAGTTTTTAAGACAAAAATTCCTATAGAAGTTAAAAGTTTACATTGGCAGCAAACTTCGACTCCGTTTGTTGCAGTTTGTTCCACTTTTTCCTGATCACTTCTTTAGCGCGACGTGGTTAACTCTATTTGATTTCAGTTGCTCTCACGGTCTGTGATTTTCACGTTTGTGACCAAAAGGAATTCTCGGATATTCTTACCTGAACAGTAGCATTGAACTCCACCACATTTGACATATTGTTTTCGAACCGTGTCGAGCCACACGGTCCTGCTGACAAAACATTGCACCGATTGCATCCTTTACAAGTCAAAACTCGCCGAAATTGTCGTAACAGGTACCGGAATCCACTCACAAAATGGCTAAAGACACAACTTCACTCCATGAATTGCCATCACTCGCGCGAAGACTTTGAGCGGCCAACTTCATGTGAAATTGCTTCTCACCTCTGTTTTCTTTCACAGGATTGCCTCTACTCATCAACCCAGCTTTATGATGCCAGGCAGGGAGCTCCTGAGGTGGAAAATGGCTCGAAAAACACGCTTATAAATCAAATACGTAACGAATTGTAGCTGCGGTGTTGCTTTAAAAATAGACGACAGCTAGCGTGACGAGCGTGACAACAAAGATAGATCCTCGGCAAAATCTACGTGGTAACGCCTTATATGGAAAAGGAAGGTCGTCTTGACCTCCTTCCCCTTAGGAAATTTGCGAAAAAGACGTAAAGAAAGTCTGACAGATAAAGGGTTAACACGGTAGAGCTTTGTACTTTTAGCACGATGAATTGCACTACTATGTCTTTATTAACACGCTAGATTTCTTAACGGGTTCCATACAATTTAGCCTGCGTCGCAGACGTAACAAAACCCCGGTTAGTAACTTCTGCGAAGCAGTGCCAAATTCCTTGTTCTGTACCAGAATTTGAGTACGCGTTATGATTGGCTCGTTAACAAAAGCCTTTTGTTGACGAACCAATCATAATGCGTACTCAAATTCTGGTACAGAACAAGGAATTTGGCGCTGCTTCGCAGACGTTACTAACCGGGGTTTTGTTACGTCTGCGACGAAGGCTACATACAATTGCGCAATTGCGAAAAGAAGCCTGAAATAAATTTAGGACTTCAACGGGGTTTTAACCCGTGACCTCGCGATTCCGGTGCGATGCTCTAACCAACTGAGCTATGAGGCCACTGACGTTGGGAGCAGGTCAATTGTGGGTTCATACGTTCCCGTGAAAGAAATGAGTGTGAATGATATATGAATTAAATCATATATGGACTGAGGAAATGAAATCAAGTGAAGAATGATCCTCGCAGTTGTGAACGCAATTTATGCAATTGCGAAAAGAAGCCTGAAACAAAATGGGTAAGTGAAAACTTACATGGATGGTGCTGCGATGGGTGAGAAAACCAGACAAAAGTAGACGCAATACTGCGTGTACCCGGACTGCTCTTTTTCACTGAAACTTGATTTTTATGTATAAATATAGATTAATTACAAAACCGCAATAACTCTGTGTCACCTTATGTACAGCTATGAAAGTGTTTTATACCTATGTGGCAAGATCAAATGGTTGTCTGCGAATTTGCATATTTATTGTAGTTTCCATATTATTTCTGGTTCGTAAAATGCAGAGATAGTTGGAGCCTCTGACTTCCGCTGACTTGGATTGAATAGACAATAAAATGTATTCTATGATTGCCCACCCCGGCAAAGTTATAGCTTTGCACTTTATAATTTGAAACTCGTGTATTTCAACTTTTCTTTATTGACATCTACGCAGATCTAATTTGTAAACAAAAGTTAACAAAACATAATATTTTAATAATCTGAAACATCAGTGTCATCTGACAGCCAAGTTCACAAGAAATAGTAATTTCTATGCCAAGGTGTTGTCATCAATAGATATGACATCCGCACCTTTTTTTTTGTAAACAAAACTGAACAAATTGTTATATCTTAATAATCTGAAACAGCAGTGTCATCTGACACCAAACATCTTATATCTTAATATTCGACACAAGTAAATTGTCAGTATTATATGTGACTGCAAAGTTCTGAAGAAATAAGAACTTCTCTGCTAAGGTGTTGTCATCCATAGATATGACATCTCCAAAGAGCCTTGTAAGCACAACGTGATCTACCTTCAAAGACAACTGTTGCTCATCAAGAAGTACAACAATCTTTGCAGCGACACTCTTCTCACAAGTGGTTGCTCTCATCATGAAGCCGCAACGTTCACATTGGATAACATCTGTGCATGTGCCTTGGAGTATTTTCTTGTTGCAGTGTTTACACTTGTAATACTTCTCAATCTTCTGTACTGAATGGACATCAGTGACCTGCAACGTTTGTTCTGGCTCTTCATCTTCGTTTTCAATGATAATTTCAGATAATGCAGCATCTTGAAATGGTTGAACAACGGTACGGATTGTCGTCGACAGCTTCTTTTTTCCTGATCACGGTCTAACTTGCAAATTGGTAAGTGTATACACAAGACCTTTAAAAAGAAAAAAATTGTTTAGTTGTCGATCTAGAAGCAATCAAGTAAATATTCGGTAACTTTTCGGGCCTGTAAAGCTGTTTTGGGTTTGGTCAGTTTGCATTTAAAGACGTTCGCGCCCAAAATGTTCCCACGCACAGATTTTTTTAGAAGTTGCCATGCAGAAAGGTAATGATCTACTTTTGCCAAAAAGGCAAAAAAAAAATTTAAATTAAAAAAAAATTGGGGCACCTGTGCTCGTTTTAGAGATAAGGTGCATTGTTAGAGGATTGCGTTATTTTAAGACGATCTTAGCTTAACAACTGGCAGCAATAAAAAAAAGGCTACATAAGTGAAATTTATATTAGGTAAACGTACTCAACAGAACATAACTAATATAAATGTCTTTTTCTGAGGTGAAATAGACCTTGAAAAACGGTACATATTAGTCTAAGAAAGAAACTTCGATCAAACGAGAGCATAAAAAGTGAAATATTTGTAACTTCTCACGCACAGGTTTTTTTTTTTTTTTGTTAAAATGGACAAAATCAGGAAAGGAAGTGATCTACAGAAAGAAAAATGGGGGTCACCGAGCGTTCAAGAGAGTAAAATCGCTGCGAAGTTCTCAAAGCGATTGTCTTTCCGCACTGTCACGTCATTGCGTGACATTTCCGAGAAGATCTGGGTCCACAGCTATCCCGTGATGCCATACGCTTTCACGTTCCATTCTTGTGGAAAGTTTTTGCACGTTTAGAGGGCATGGTTTGTTGATGTTCCACGGGCTTTTACAAAACAAAATAAAGTTGAGATTTTAGAGGGAGCCCGTTGTCCTGCAAAAAAGATGATATTTGATTGAAAATTCTCACTGGCACGTCGATTTATAACAATATAACACTGATGGAAAGGTAAAGTTGGTCAGTCTAAATGGGTAATTTTTTCCTTTTTGATTAAGCTAATATGTATTTAAAAAAGTACTTAGTTGACCTGTGTCGGTATATTTTGTTGTTCGAAGAAAGTAAGTTCTTAATAAGTGACGTGTGCGTGACATGCGCGAAAAAAATGCGCAGTAGCAGTGGGCGCGAACGTCCTTAAGATCGATGCTTTATTAATGTTTTAAAGTAATACAGTAAAACTATCAGTTAACAAAACAAAATGGACTGGTTTGTGAGCTAGGATCCGTGCTACTACTCTTCGGATTTTGATTTCAAGTTTTGGCTTCGCGCCCGAAAAGTTACCCGGTCTTTCGAGAAACGGGCCCCAGGTGCGAAAACAGTGACTGAAACGAGAACTGGAGGTGAAAATATCAGTCCTGAAATGTGTGTTTAACTTATAGCAACTTACCTTGTTGTACTTTGTCGATCTGCGATTCCCAAACATCGAGAGGAATGGTACCACTAACGTCGCCAAGTACTGCCTCCATCAGGTTAAGTCGTTTGCGGGGACTTCCCACAAGACGTCGGTCTTTCACATTCAAAATCTTTGCACTTACAGTAACAACATCCCATTCTTTGTGCGTGTTTAGAATGTCTAAAATAGTCACTGGTTCACCTTGGAGCAGAGCGGACTCGTCGTACTGGAATGAGTACTCGCATTGTTGAGGGATGGAAATGTTTGTCATATCGTTGACGATGATTTTTTCTCTGTTTTCAGTGTAGGTGAAGTGCTTCAGTTTCACAGGGGTAAGGTTATTCTGACTCTCTTGAAGTAGTGGTCTCTTGTGTGTGGAATAGAGTAGCGCTTCTCCACTGTCTTTGGCCAAAGTCTGTAGAACAAATGTGCAGTAGTTCATAGTGTTTCATCTATTTCGTCTTGGTTGTGATAGGCTGTGAACGTACCCAATTACTGTTTCCTCCAAGATTAAAACTTTAGCGTTGAAGGCATCACCGGGAGAATCGTTTTTGAACAGAAGCCTCTTCTTAGTGGTTGGAGTTTTGAACGGCGTTGGAGAAGACTTCGTCGATTCTGGAATAGGCCTCGGTGACGCTGGCGGAGTAGATTTTGGCGATGATGGAACAGGCCTTGTCGAAGTAGAAGGTCCAGAAGCTGGCGTAGATTTTGGCGATGTAGGAGTAGATGTTCGCCCAGCCTTCGACATCTTACCAGGTAAATCTGCACGCCTCGGCTACTAAGAAACTGTACTGCAAGTGTTTCATTTTTGCGGACCTGTCAGAAAACAGGGACATGCTTTCTTAAAATTCTGATTGATCTATATCAACCAAACAATATTCAAGTTTTTCGATCAGATTATCCGTTGAAGCGGTTAAAGCAGTTGAAGCTAAAAGGAGAAATTGAAGCCTTCGGTGTAACTATCAATAAACAACTCCAAAGGGCACTAAGGCCACAAGGTAGCGGGCATTACCTCTTAAATCTACCAAAGCAAAGATTGATCCCAAGCATTAGCAGCCATGGACAGCTGTTTCGGCCTTGTTAGGCCTCATCAGCATGGCATAGCTAATGCTCAAGCTCAAGTACCCACATATCAATAAAACAAGCAATGAAAACGTAAAGCTTGTGAGATGTGGCTGGAGTGACAAGGATACTTCACAAATTAATGTGATGAAGTAAGGTGAAGCCACTCTAAAGGGCACTAAGGCCACAAGGTAGCGGGCATTACCCCTTAAGCATTACCCCTCAGCTTACTTGATCACATTAATTTGTGAAGTATCCTTGTCACTCCAGCCACATCTCACAAGCTTTACGTTTTCATTGCTTGTTTTATTGATATGTGGGTACTTGAGCCTGAGCATTAGCTATGCCATGCTGATGAGGCCTAACAAGGCCGAAACAGCTGTCCATGGCTGCTAATGCTTGGGATCAATCTTTGCTTTGGTAGATTTAAGGGGTAATGCCCGCTACCTTGTGGCCTTAGTGCCCTTTAGAGTGGCTTCAGCTTACTTGATCACATTAATTTGTGAAGTATCCTTGTCACTCCAGCCACATCCCACAAGCTTTACGTTTTCATTGCTTATCCATAAACGAGTTTGATTAAACAAACATAAGTTGAGTATTGATATTCGATAAATTCTTTGTTAAAATGCGTTGCTTTCTGTGCGAAGTAGTACAATTTTATTTACTGATGATGACTGTTTTAACACAATAATGATCAGAATAGTAGACATTAACAACTTCATTTTCAATTTTATCGAAGAGAGATTGTTTGACATTAACTTGATCTAGTAGACTTCCAGCTGATATAAATGTAGGTTTGTTTACAATTTGAATATATTCGAAGGAATCCATGAGTTGTTTTAGTGACAAAATAAGCAATTCATTAAAATAATTGATGTTGAAGTCTCCTAGGATGACAACAACAATATTAGTTTGAAGAATATTTCTGAGGTTGTGAAGATATTGCTGTTTGTTTGAGTTGTTTTTTCTGTATGTTAAGAGGAATGTTAATTCTTTGTTAGTGTTTGCCATGAGTGCATTACATATTAAACCATTGATAGTTGGAAAATATTGTTTTTGCAGCCAATTAATTTCGTTTTTAGTACAAATAACTAAACTTGAATACCTATCAGTAGGGTGGTCTTGTCTGTGGAGTGCAAAAGGGTGGAGAGTTTCCCTGATAGTATTATCTGAGTGGTGGGGTAAAAGTTGAGTTTCCGTTAGGGCTAAGATTTCACATTTGTTGACATTGGCATCATGCTTGATGTCAATACTATGTTTTTGAAGGGAACATATGTTCAGTAGACACATTGTTAAGTTTTTATCTTCAGTTACAGGGGAAAAACTGCAGTCTGTTAAATCTGCTTGGTGTCGCAGTCTATGATATTCTGCGCGTACTTTTGGATTGGCTCTTACATGTTTGTTTTCCAACTGTCCAATCACATGCAATCCTTGCAAAGATCTTGCTCTACTCAAGGCTACATAAACCTGCCCATAGTTAAATTGTTTTTGCCTATGCAAGTCAAAGCAAACAACAATCTCATTTACTGTCAGTGCCTGAACTTTGTTTACTGTGCATGCCCATGCCAGTGTGATGGGAAACTGTAGTCTTTGTATTTCGGGAGAAGATGGTTTTCCAGGTCTTAGTTTTATTCGAGCTAAAACAGGTACAATTGGTACAGCAGAATGTTTTCTAGCATAATTGTCTGTACATTTTTGTATAGTTTTAATACCAGCTTGCAAGTCATCAAACTTTACGTAAACTACAGATAGTTTGTTGGTGGTTTGATTTATAGCAATTTTTTTAATTGTACCCATTTGGCCATTGATAAGTCTATCATTTATATCTATATTTGTAGTTAGTATGACTCTTCAATTTTCTTTTAGCAATATTTCAGAATCTAATCCTCCTGTTTCTGATCTTCCCCTATCTAACAATTTAACAATGTCTTGTTTGTTAACATTTGCTGGATACTGGTCTGTGACTTTCAATCTATGTAGAGGTGTTTCTAAATGCTGAAGGCATTGATTGTTATGTTGATCTACAGGAGCATTTTCAGCAAAGATGTGCAATGCATGTAGTGGATAATTGGGTTCAGTAGGGTCAACAGACCTTAGCCGAATGCATTGACATCTGCTTCAGTTTGTGATGCAGTTCTGAATCTATTTAGCAACTCTGTGAATGGCTTGTCATCTTTTTGTCTCATATTCTCAGTGAGCTCTATCATTTTAAAAATTAACCAAGGGTGACACAAATTGTGAACGCCATTTTGCAATCCTCGAATACAAGTCTTTTATGAACGGGTGGCAGTTGATACAAATCACCAAGGGTAATAATACTAAGTCCCGCAAACAGCTGGTTGTTTGGTGTAGCGAATATTTCTTTTAGGAGTTGGTGGATGTGCAGCAGAGTAGTGTTTGATACCATTGAGATTTCATGAATGATTAATAGTTTCAAATCTGATGGTGCTATTCTAATTTGTGTTCTTTTTTGGTCTGACATAGGTTGAAGATTTTGACCTGATTCTTTAGGAATTGCTAATGCAGTATGTATTGCCCTGGTGAAAAACCTCACAGGATCGTTAAGGATCTTCAAAGATCTTCAAAGACCTGCCAAAGATCTTTGAAGATAAGGATCCTTTAAGGATCTTCTAAGGATCTTCAAAAGATCTTTAAAGATCTTTAATTTCTTAAACTAGTAACAAAGATCCTCATGGACTTAGTGAGGATCTTGTGAGGATCTCGCAAAGATCCTGGTGAAGTTCAGCTCAAAGATCTTCGTGAGGATCCTTCAAGATCCTCAAGGATTTTTACTAGGATCGTCGAAAGATCTTAAGAGGATCTTAAGCAGGATCTTGAAAAGATCTTTAGTAGGATCCTTAAGGATTTAATAAGGATCCTTTGAGGATCTTACAAGGATCTTAAGCAGGATCTTGAAAAAATCTTTACTAGGATCCTTAAGGATTTAATAGGGATCCTTCAAGGATCTTAGAAGGATCTTAAGCAGAATCTTGAAAAGATCTTTAGTAGGATCCTTAAGGATTTGGTAAGGATCCTTCAAGGACCTTAAAAGGATCTGAAACAGGATCTTGAAAAGATCTTTAGTAGGATCCTTAAGGATTTGATGAGGATCCTTGCAGGATTGTGAAAAGATCCTTTCAATCAATTTGCTAAGATCCTTGACAGGATCCTTCAAGATCCTCAACGATTTTATAAGGATCCCTCAAGGATCTTCAATGGGACCTTGAAAAGACCTTTATTATGATCCTTTAAGATCTTTAAAGATTCTATTAGGATCCTTACAGGATCTTGGAAGGATCTTTTCAATCAAATTGCAAAGATCTTTGCCAGGATCCCGAAATATTCTAGGGGATTTTAAGAAGACTCCCCGGTTAAGTATCTTAAAAGAATCTTCAAAGGAATCTTGAAAAGATCTTCTAATGAGGATTGTTAAAACTCCTCAAAGTTTTTTTAAGGCTCTTATCTTGAAATCTTTTAATGATCCTTGCAATCAATGCAATTTGCAAGATCTCTGATAGGATGCAGGATCTTGAAAAGATAATTACACTGTCATGATCTTCCCTGAGGGACCAGTCTCAAGATTGTCGAGTATTTCATGTCATGAGGACCTCTAACGAATGATATTTCAACAAGGAATTCTTAGAACTCAGGATTTAGTTACATATTCAGGCACCGCGCAGGGGAAGGGCTGGGGGGCTAACCCCCCCCCCCCGCCCACTTTTCAACAGTAAAAAGCAAGTAATACTTAAAACTCGAAGTTACTTTTCTATTTAACGTTTTATCGAAACCTGATTATTCTTATTTTAAAACACCACTGTTTTGTTGCCGAAAGTATTTAAGTTTCACCACACCATGTTAATTTTAAATGCATTTTCAGCCATTTCAGAGGACTTTTCCGGTGGAGCATGCCCCCGGATCCCCCCAGTTGACTCACGCTAACGCGTTCCAAGTGAGCCCACCCCCACCAGTTGCAAACTTGCTGCGCGGGCCCTGATATTTGACCACTGTATAAAGATTTGCTTTGGCATTATTTTGCTTTTCTGTAAGGCTAATGTTCAGTTCTGTTTTGGGCAATTAATAAATGTTAAAATGCAATTTTACAGTTCACAGCTGTATAAGATTCAGCTAGATGGCTTCTAATTGAATTGAAAGATATGGTTTTCCCCCAAAACACAAGTTCTTTATTAGCATCTAACATAATGTTGTACTGATTTAAGTGAATAAGAAAGAAAACAGTTGCAGCAAATTCTAAAGCAATGCTTTTGATGAGATACAACTTTAAATTTTGTTGCAAGTCACTACTAATGCAAAATTATCAAATACGGAGCTTCAAATGATCTTTTCTTTTCCTCGAGAAGTTTTTGTGGGCTGACTTGAGTTAAATCGGATGGTTTCAAAAGCTTGTTATTTTTCAATATAATTCTGTCATCTTTATCGAAATAGTTATCGATATTTAAAATGCTGGGTTTCTTGCCCTCTTTTTCATCTTCTTTATCTTCTTTAGGTGCTTCAATTGCCAAAGGAAGTTCCGTTCCCATTGTAATTGCTCTGAGATTAGATTCTATAACATCATTAAGTCCTCGTTTTAAATCCTGCTGGTTTTCTTTCAATTGTTCAATGACTTCATCCTGTTTTTTGTCAACACTTTCTTTCACACTCTTCTGGACATCAATAGAGGGTTTCAGTAATTGCGCTGTTTCATCATATGCATCCTGTTTCCTGTTTTCATAAGTCTTGATAACCTCACGAACTTCTCTTGTTTTATTTCCAGCTTCAATTCCACTTTTGAGAAGCCTTTTCATACGTTCTATATCCATATACAATTGTGTTAGACTAATCTAAACTATTAACATATGGAAATTCCAAATTATGATATCGTTCAGAATTCAAATAATTCATTCAGACAGTTGTATCCGTATATGCCAAAAGATACATTCAGAATGTTATTGGCTGGAAATTCTGGATCTGGAAAGACAACATTGTTTTTGCATTTGATTATGGAACCGTTAGTCTATTATGATCAAATACATCTGTATGCCAAGAACTTGGATCAAGACAAATATCAATATTTACAGCAAGTGATGGATGGAATAAGCAAAGAGGTTGGTTATCCTGTTTTAGTATGCAGTCAAGATGAAATACTTCCCGTTGAACAAATCAAAGACACTGATTTACAGCGACTGGTTGTATTTGATGATTTCGTGACTGATAAAAAACAAGATCAAATCATAAGCTATTTCATTCAAGGTCGCCATAAAAATTGTTCAGTACTGTACCTAACACAGTCATTCTATGGATGCCCAAAATCTGTTAGGCTTAATTGTAGCCATTTCTGTCTTTATGATTTCCCATCCACAAGAGAGAGAAACTGTATCTCTCAAGAACTAGCAATCGATAAGCAGAAGTATATTGAAGCAACCAAAAAACCGTATTCCTTCTGTTATGTTGACAAACCAATGAAAACAGTGAAGAGAAATTTTTACGGTGTTATCTAATCTAATATTATATGGGATTATTTAATGATTTACCAACTCCAGACAATATAGGAACTGGTGAAAGAGGTCCGAAAGGTGATAGAGGTCCTGGTGGTCCACAAGGTCTAAAAGGTGATAAAGGTAATACAGGTCCTGCTGGTCCAAAAGGTGATAAAGGTGATAAGGGTTATGGATTTACATTAACACAAGATGGAAACTATGATCTTGAAAATAAACGCTTGACTAATGTTGGAGAACCAAATTCAAACAAAGATGCTGTTAATATGAGATACGTCAATCTGATCAATTGAAGGAACACGTGTTAATCCATTTAAATTTCTTCTTGAAGATATATCAAAAACAACTATTATTAGAAATGCAAATGATCTCAAATTGGAAGATTTTAATAAAAGCCCTTACTTAATAAATAAAAAAGCCTTGTCTTTTGTTATTCCTACTGCTGGCCAGACAACTGTTCTTCGTTTTGATTTGTCACAATTGGAAGTTTCAAGATACACTTTTGCTGTTGAGTTTTATACAAACGGTAATCCAAATAATGCAACAGTTGATGATGATAATTTGTCATCCAATTTAGTTGAAAGAAAAGATTCGATAAAAAGAGCATTTCCAGAGACTCATATTGTAGAGGCTTATCTCAAAAGAATATTCTTCCTTGAAAAAACAAGTAATGGTCAAACATCAATGGAGTTATTGTTGATTTCACCATATTTACAAAATAATAAAAAACATTATGTTATAGTTTATGGTATTTATGGATTTTCCAATATCATTTTATCACATATTCATGACCCAGTGTATGAAATTGAAAACAGCAATGTTGTATTCGGTGGTGATATTTGACATGAAATTAAACAAAATCATCAACCTGCAGGATAACCCCTCAAACCCACAAGACGCTGTAAACAAATCTTACGTTGATAATAAAACAGCTGATTTCCTTAATAAAAACACTGGTGGTGTAATTTATGCACCTGTTAGCATGAATGGAAATGATCTGTTTGGCATACCAGATAACCCAAGATTTGGTTATTCAGCTGTAAATAGAAACTATGTGAACAATAATTTTTTGAAACTAAATGGAAGTGTTGCGATGACTTCTGATTTGAATCTTGGAGGTAACAAATTGACTAATGTATCAACACCAACTGCAAACGATGACACAGCCACAAAGGGTATGTTGATACTGAAATTGCTGGTATTGCTGGCATTGATGTTTCTCCATTTCTTAAAAAAGATGGAAGTGTTGTAATGACTGGTGATCTTGACATGGGTGACAATAAAATAACAAATGTTGGATCTCCAAACTCTGATAAAGATTCTGCCAAAAAAAGTATGTTGATGACCTTGTTCTTTCAGCATCTGGTACTCAACGCAACCCATTCGCTTTTCTGTTAAAAGACATATCCAAGTCTTCTGCAGTCAGTGGTGTGGAAAACCTACAAATTGAAGATTTCAACAGATCACCATACCACATAAACAAGTCGTCATTGTCTTTTTTCATCAAACGAAGAGGCAACTTTACATCCAAAATTCGTTTTAATGTGACATCTTTAAGAAATGGGCGGTACACATTTGTTACTGAGTTTTACTCACCATCAGACCCACGCCAAGCTACAATTGGGCTTGATCTTCGCACATTAAACATACGAGATGCGGGACAGCCATTTCAAAAACCTTTTCCCCAAACTCCACACGTTGATGGTTATATGAAGAAGCTTTTCCGAATCGAAAAAACCAGTGGTGGGCAAGCGGCAATACAGGTGGAACTTTCCAGCACTGCTCCTGCGTCTAACACCAAAACACATATCATTGTTTATGGAGCTTATGGCTTTCATACCAACTTGTCTTACTTTGTCCATGACCCAGCTTATGAAATTGAAAACGGTCATGTTGCGTTTGGTAGTAATGTTGACATGAAATTAAACAAAATCCTCAACCTGCAGGATAACCCCTCAAACCCACAAGACGCTGTAAACAAAAGTTATGTGGACCAGAGGTTGCAAACCAAACTCGATGCGATTGCACAACAAAATCTAAATATGAACAACAATGCCATTACAGGTCTTGCTCCACCTGTCCGCGCAGACGACGCAGCGACGAAAAGATATACTGACGACGAATATTTTCTCCGACGAGACGGTTCGACTGCGATGTATGGAAATTTGTCGATGGGTGGAAATAGAGTGACGAATTTAGCGGACGTGGTGAATGAAACTGATGCAGTGAACTATAGAGTTTTAAATCGAGCTTCACAAACCATCAGAGCAAACACTTTATTATTGAATGGAACAAATGCGATGACGGCGGATATGAAACTTGGAGGGCATAAAATCATTAACTTAAAAGAAGGAACAAATAAAACCGATGCCGTAAATTTAGATCAATTAGAAAAAAGTCATATTTCATCTGCTTCTCATCCAAAGAATGCTTTCAAATATTTGATGAATGATATCGATGAAATTAGCACTGAATATGGCTTGACAGTTAATGGATATGCCAATTTACCTCGGTCACCACATTTGATTTCAAAAAAGGTCATTGATGTAGACTTGAATAAAGAAGCTAATCATATTTACAGAGCTAGAATTGGATTTAATATGTACACAATAAAAGATGGAAAATACACTTTCATTCTTGAATGGCTATTTCCTGATTATGAAGGAATGAGTCTTAGTAGTCTAACATTCAGTGCAACTGGTGGAATTACAATTCATAAAACTGTAGGGAGAAAATTTGATAACAGAAATGAAGATCATTCGAGATATTTATTATGGGTTGAAAAACCTTCAGTAAGTTCACCACCTGAATATTTATATTGTACGATTCATATTAATGCTAACCCAACTTATCCAAATAAGTACAAAGTTCATTGTGTTGCATATGGTATTGATTTTGAAGCTGTAGACGTTCCATCAAGTGTTTACGACTTCGCAGAAGCTTATAAAATCGTGAATGAAAAAATACAATTACAAACTGATTTAGATTTGAATGGACATGCTTTGATTAATAATTCAACAAACTTATTTGATGGTGAAAATGGTGAATTGACAATGCTAAATAATATTAATATGAACACTTATCTGATAAAAGAGGCTAAACTTGGCGGTGATTTAAATCTGAATGGCTATAGAATTCATAACGGTGGTTTAAATCTTTTTCGTTCAAGTGTCACAGGCGTAATTATGGAAACAGCTTTCGATTTGGGTGGATTTGCTCTTTACCGGCCGAAATTAGGAGGTGATCTAAATTTGAATGGGAATGGAATAATCGGTCAAATACAATATTTAAATTGCTTTGTTAAAGCCAAACAAGGACATAATAAGAATGTTTTAAAGCCTGTATTGATAAATGGCTCTGAATTTTTAGTTATTCATAACAATAACTTTTATATTAAGAAAATGTATATCATACAAGGAACAAGCCCCGGAATATTTTATTTCAAGACAAAAGCTGAAGGTGGTGGGCCTTTGCCATTACCAGCAACTGCTTATGAACACAGACAATCTTCTTTAAGTAGAAACATCACAACGGTCAACATCAACAAATCATTATCGAGAGGCTATTTAATCATTGATTATTCACATCCTAATACAGGTGCATTTGATACAACATTCACACTTGAAGTAATTATGAATTAATCTAAAATAATATTATATGGGATTATTTAATCATTCACTAAATCAAGACAATATAGGAACTGGTGAAAGAGGTCCAAAAGGTGATATTGGTCAAATTGGTCCACAAGGTCCGGCTGGTCCAGCAGGTCCTCAGGGTCCACAAAGTCCACAAGGTCCACAGGGTCCATCTGGTCGGACTGGTCCACAGGGTCCACAGGGTCCACAGGGTCCACAGGGTGCTCAAGGTGATAAAGGTAATGGATTTGATTTAACACAAGACGGTCACTTTGATCTTGGAAACAAGCTTTTAACCAATGTAAGAGCCGGTAATAATGATAACCATGTTGTTGTCAAATCACAAGTTTCTGATATTGTCAGAGACAGTTTTTTGGATCTGTGGGTTTCTGAATTTATTAGATTGTACTCAAAATGTGTATATCAAATCGACAGAGCGAATAATAATTTTGTAGATATGAATGCAGGCAGAAAAGTTGAAACATTATATGATCTCTCAAATGAAGAAAATAATGCAACTCAATCAACTTTAAACATAAGACCCACTGTTTGTACCAAGGCTGAGAAACTTAATGGACGTTATTTTTTAAAGTTTGATGGATCACATAGAATGATAAGTCAACTCAATTTAAATAATAATGCTGTTAATATCTTCATTGTTTACAAATTAAATTCAAATACAAGTGGAAATCCATGGAAAAATGGGCTTTTTGGTCATGACAATGGAGGTTATGATAAGTTTGTCAGCTATTACAATGGTTCAAATTTAGTTATAAGTGGTGTTGATCAATCAAATTGTGTATATTTTGGTCCAGCAGCATCTATACAAAATTTCACAAAATTAGCAGATTATTCCGTAAATGATCTGGGTGAAATCAATGTTTGGCATTGTTTATCTGTTCACTGGGACAATTTATCTTCTCCTAATACGGATAAAAGTAAAATCTATTGGAACAAAAAACATGTGGGAAGTTTTACAGCTGCCAATAGAACCGGTAGCCAACAAATGACTTTTGGTGATTTGAATCCAAACTCCATTGCACCTTTAGATGGCTGTATTATTTTTTTCTGTGTATACTTGGATTTTATGTTGGATGAAAAAACAATTTTAGATCATCATCAAATTTTAATACAACGATATAGTATATGATAAAAGAAGCAATTAAATATATCAAATTCTTTTTTAAAGAAACAAAACAACAACATCATAATATTGATGACTCAATTTTGAAATCAGCTTTAGTTTACCAATATCTGTATCACAAGCATTTCAATACATTTATCCCAATCAACAGTATTTTATATACTCACAAGGATATTGGACTTATTGGGCCTGGTAGTGGATGCTTGACACATTTCTTGGAACATACACTTGGTTGGATTGATACATTACAAACACATGGTATACTTCATGATGCATATGGAAGATTTTATAATAGCTATTCATTAGACCGTGGATATTGTTATGCAATACCTTGTTTATTTACATCAAAGCGAAGAAAAAGATCTCCATTATCTGGCCAAATATCTGGGATTCTTTATTACATTTTTAATAGAATTATTGTATAAAATATATATATGAAAGAGAGAAAAAGTATATTCCGCTGGAACCATATTTCAGGTGAATTAACAGAAGATCAGGTAAATGAATTGAAAGCCTATTACCACACATATCACAGAAAGTGTTGGGCTCATAAACAGGCGGTGAAACAGTTCAAAAAATGGAAATTACTGGGGAACTCATTGTCTATCATCTTTGCAACCGGAGGCCTCGCCACAAGCATAGCAACTGGCGGTGTTAGTTTGGTAGCCATCAGTACAGCAGCACTTTTGATACAAGGGTGGATGAAGCATAAAAACCTTGATCTGAAAATACAGAATTGCACATATGCCTATCAAAGCTACCAACACCTTCTGAATACAATAAAGGAAACCATGAGAAGTGGCAATTTTGAGGCATCAACTATACATTCAACCATGAAATACATTGACGATTATGTCGTTGATAACAGCCCCATCATAGACAAGTATTTTGTCAAATATGATGAAAAATTCACTGTCTGATAATACCAATAATCACATCAAATCTTAACAATAAAATTTCAACCCAATATTGATCATAAAATTTAAGAGTCTTTTTTGATCTAGTAACTATTATTTTATCAAATGGAAGATCAAGCATTAAAAATATTTGCTTAAGCATAAATTTAGTGCTAATCATTCTTTTACGTTTATTGTTCACCAAGGGAAGCACTTTGTCTATCTCTTCGAATATTTTAAATATTTTACCCTCATCTTTTACAGAAATTTGAAATTCATTCTTGCGACATATTTTATTTATTACATTTTCAATATGATACTTCCGGTGATATACAGACTTTCGCTTTATTTTATACATATTGTCATGAAAATCAATGTATTCTTTCACAAGATTGTAACCATGAACTGAACCACAACTTACGCATATAATCGCTCCATTATCATTCAACACATTCTGTTCATCACAGCACGGTTCTTCTATTTTGACATTATGTTTTGCTATCTTCTCATCACAAAATGGACAACGGTATTCTCCATTTGATATCAATTCGATGTGGATATCTGAATTACAACTCATTCTATACTATTATATAAGATATTATTTCTTTATGTCACTAACACATGACGTCACGGCACAGCTGTGCCGGTCTACAAACAATAGCATAAACTTTTTAAGTAAAAATTGTCAGTAAATTTTACTTTAAGAATTTATAATAAAGCACTTCTTACTTGTTTCTTACGCGTAAGAAATCATACGACCGTCTCGTGATATGAAACAATAGGCGATGACTCATTTCCTGTTTTTCCGAGAATGTCACGCTTGGTGGTTTTCCTCTTTCTCTCGGCTTATCACTTTTCATAAAACTGCACACCGATGTACTTTTTTTCGATTTGACCCCCCGTGTTCCGCCAAGTGGTATCATGTTGTTCTTTTTCTCTTTAAGCAATAATTATGTTTTCCTTAAGTGTTAAATTTGATTTGTTTAACTCTTGATACAAAATGCATGTTCCCATTTTTCATGTTTTTCTTAATAGAATCCACAATACTACTGGGGCTGTAATGCCATTAAATAAACCCATGGAACGAGAGTTATCATACAAATCAATATTTTCGTTTATTCTCGATGTTACCATTGATTGTGAGAACCCTTTGAAAAATGAGTGTGAGTTTTCCGCATTACAGCCCCAGTAGTAGTTATATTGATAGATAACGTTATTCAGTGGATGAGAGGTATTTATATAGTGGATGGCTAATTATCCACTGGAAAATATCTGAAATTTTTAACTGTAGCATGAACCTGTGATCCTTGATTCATTTAAAGGTAGAATCAACTAGCCTGAAGGGATATTGGATAAATTCAACCCATTGTTGTCTTTGCATGCTGATCATGACTGAGCAGAAACAGAAGTAGTAAATACATGGGTGGCTGATGGATTACCCAGTCTCTCTAAATACACCTATTTACTCCTCTCTAAGGGGGAAGCCAAGCATCTTCTTGCCAACAAGTCTTTTAATAGTAAGGGAAAAGGGGAAACAAGCCATTGGATTTCCAAATGCAACAACTAAATTGTTCACTGAAAATGGTTCTGAAATCACTATTGGGAAACATCACAAAAAGATCAGCACAGAGGGTGGCACGTTCCCTTGGAGATATTTGCTATGTTATCAGTCAGTCATAAGGCCTCTGGGAAACAGGTGGTTGGTCTACCCCCCTCCCCCTCCTCCCCCCAACCTTGACCCTGAAATGTATGTTAAGACAGAGCACAGAATTTGGGAACTATACCGCTTACTCTTTTCATCAAGTGTGTAGGTTCTTTTGTGTACCCTTCATGTTTAAATTACGTGTAAGGGTGAAGAGGCCAATAGACTATAATCTCACTAACCAATGACCTGACCTGACCTGAGACAGATGTTGAGAACCCAGCCAGCTTGATCCAAACAATTATTTTAATTAACACCAAGGTTTGCTGTCTGGTCTCGGATTCAAACCAGCAACCTGTTCCTCAGCAGTCCAGTGCTGGGCAGTATGCTGTTATTCTGTAATTCATTAACTGCATGGAGAAACAACTTGGTAGGAGAGGTAAGTAAGGACATCTAGCTTTCATCAGGTTAATCTTTCATTAATTCAACAAAGGCCTGTAATGCTTATACAGTACAACAATCTTTATGGTGCATTTCGAACTACTGAACCTTGCACTGGTAATTTTTGCAATGGGAGTTCAGTCATGTTTTACATTTTTGTGGAGGATGTAAATGACCTTGTCATTCAAAAACAACAACAATTTACTCCTTTAAGCTCTATTCAATTTATTTCCTCTATTCTCGTGTAGATTTCTCTTGCCACAATTAACGTTGGGGTTTCAAATAAGTCACTGGTTTTTCTGAGTTGAATGTATTACTATCAACAAGATAATTGGCACTTTTATGCTGTCCTCACGTTATTTTGTCAAGTGACAATTCAATTTAAGCTTAAATTTAATTTGGAGATTAAAAAGCCTGTTTAAATTTATAAACTAAGTCAACTTGACTGACGTCCACTGTGTAGTTACTGAAAGCCCTTCCATCGTACTTTTTCTATGGCCGGTCATTCTGCTATTTATGTGATTTTTTTTATATCAACATCAAGACACATGTATTTTATTACTCCCTAAAAAGAAAAACTTTATTCTTGGTGGTGTGAATTAGCCATCAGTGTTTTATTTATGTTGTTTTTCCAGAGGAGAACATAATGCCATACATGCCTTACGTAAATGAATGGTACAAAACAAATTTAAAAGAAGTTGCATTATGCTTTCAAAATGTTTGTCCATTGAATGAGTGTCTTCTCTCGCATCCTAACATCGAAACCAATGAGTCTATGATCTTGTACTTATCAACTGACAGGGCACCCAACGAGCCAAATCAACCAAACGCTGTAGAAAGGCATTTTTGAGTACCTTATGGTGTTTGAAGTCTGTTTAAAGTGATGTTTTCATAAGCTAGAAGAAGTTCATCTGTTCGGATTCCCTAGCTGAAATTTTCTTTCCCCGAAAATGTTAGGGAACAAATTGTTCCTTTAAGAAAATGCAAGCTGAAATGAACTTTCCACTAACTTTCTAGGGAAATATTTTCTTTCCGAAAATGCTAGTTGACGTTTTCGACTGCCAAAAACAGTAATTACGACCTTTTAGAAATCCTCAGGGGCTATGATTTCCCAATTGCGAATTTTTTATGTCACGTTTTAGTTTCGAAAATCCGAGTGCACTCTTTAATCGACGCCAAAAGCGCAAGCCGAATTACCCTCCACCGAACAGATATCTACCGAAACTTGTCGTTGGGTGCCCCTGAACTGAGCTTCGATGTGTCTTGCTTCTCGTTGAATTGTTCTTGAATACAAACCTGCCAGCTTCCAAGTCTTTATACTGTTGTCCAGCTTTCACAAACACGAAAGAAGCAACTCATCAGAACGCTTCGTCTTTATCATTCTTCATGAAGATCATTCCGCGAATCTTTCAAGTGAATCCAGTATGTACATAAAAAAAGCTAATAAACGTTTCCCTCTCCGCTAATTTAGATGAAAATAGAGAGACTTTGTTGTTTTGTGTTATAAAACTAAAAACAACTTGAGATTTCTCAAATCGTCCGTAATGGCGGCTCAGTCGCGAGAAGATTTCGCGAGAGCCTCGCGAACACGCATCTTAGTGACTTCCGGTTATTGAATCAGCCAATCAGATTTCGTCCAAATTCTGGACGAAGCCACAGACTCCCGTGAGACTTTGTATCAGGCCCAATTGTAGCGAGCGCCCACGTAAGATGACACAAGAGCGATGCTTCAATTGGGCCTGATCGCAGGTTACATCAGATATGTCTAATGGTTGATTGTAGAATGTTATTGCACCTCCAGGGATTTGTTCATCTGATGTTTGTGGATCAAGATGTTGCGATGGGTGGATATGAAATGATTCAGCATCACTGAAATGGTCATGTATTTGTGACTGTAAGTCTTCATTCTCTTGATCATTAATAGCATCATGTGAGTGCAGTGTGGTGATGTCACTATTTCTCAGTGTCTCTAGTGCTTCTGTGACTGCATCAGAATCTGGTTCAAATGTATTTTTATTACGGTCCACTACAGTTTGTACTTCAGGTTCATAGAATTTTGACATGTAAGTTTGTTCTTTTCCAAGAAGCTCAGATTCTTTTGTCCATGGATAATAAAGCATGAGAAGGTGATGAAAAATTGTTCAGGTTGCTTTGTCTTGTTGGATTTGTGATATCTAATAACAGCTTTAACCTTTCTGCATTTCATGACTTCTTTGCCATTCATCAATCTTATCTTTTTTGGGAAGGGCGCTGAGTCATTTAACTCCTGATGTTGTTGTGTGATGATATCATCAGTGAGAATCTCGGGTTGAGCGTCTATTGTTTCAGATACATCAGATTTATAATCCTTGTTGTAAAATTCATTAATAATTCATAAGACTAACGACCAATCTACGGGTAGTATTTGAGTCACATGTATACCTCTCTAAACCCCAATAAAAATCATTAACTTTCATAAAAGTGTCCTGCTCCGCAAATTAGTATGCATTAACTTTCATACAGATCTCTACTGATTAACATTACAAACACGACAAACACAATCTATTGTTTCATTTGACAAGTAACATAAAATATTCGCGTGAGACCTTTATGGGCTTTAAAACGGCTCGCCTGCGGCTCGCCGTTTCAACTGCCCATAAAGGTCTCCCGCTCATATTTTATGTATTACTAATAGTAAGCAGCAAACTCGGCTGGACACATGTTATTAACTGATGAAATATTGTTTCGCCTTATGCTATAACGTTCAATTATATTGGATTTGAAGATGTCTGTACTATCGTCATCTAATTCATCAAGGTCTTTTTGACTCTTTGCCACTCTTAACCTCTTTTCTGGTAGATCTGTGCTAACAAAAACAGTTTTTGGAAATATGTTTCTCAACAAAGCTCAGCCATACATGTGTACACACATTCTTGTGAGCTTACTTCTCTACTGGAAAGGAAAGCTGCACCAATTTTTCTTCGTCCATCTTTAACACTTAGATTTGCTTCTTTTGTTTCTTTTGCAGCATCCATAATAGCTTGAGAGCATTGAGTCTCATCTTTAGTAAAGTAGGAATACACATATGTAATGCCTTTATAATGGTTGAATACAGGTTGCAAGTCTACATTGGCAGCAAATCCTTTTATACCAGCAATGAAATAGTAGTTAGTAAAACAGCTGTCTATTGGTCTTTTCAAATAAAACTCATAGTCAGAATCTTGTGATATTGAGAGAGCCCATTGATACTCCTGTTTTGTAATCCCAACATCTTGTAATATGCTGTCTTCACTTAGAGACGGGAGGTATTCTGGCTTACCAGGATTAAGAACTTCATCAATTTTCTGTTTTACTAGAGAAAGAATTTCTTTTGTTCTTGCTAATGCAGCTGCTTTGATTTCTTCATCCATATTATCAGGTAAAGGTTAGCTACAATAGTACTATCTGTAAAGAACTGTCCAAAATTGAATCTGAATGCAATATTTTTATATTTTCTACATGATTTGCTATGACTATGTGTTTGATATTTTTTTACTAATTCATACAATTCAGAGTCTTTACCTCTGTCTGGTAAGTATGCTTGCACATGCTGGTCTACATAGTCTATATAGTCTTGCTTAGTGTCTTGAGTTAGCTTAGGGAAGTCAGATGTCTATATTAATGCATGTAGGTGAGGAGATCCTCTCATTTGAAATTCTATGCGAAGAGCATAATAGACTATTTTGCCAATTGGATGTGCATTAGTTAGTAGAATTTCTGTAAAGAATGTTTCTACCCTGTACTGGAAATGCTTTGCTACAATAACAGGATTGAGATTAAGAAGTCGGCATCTTTTGTCATACGATAAAGCTTCTACTTCCTCAGCAGTCATGATTTTGCCATTAGTTCTAGCAATAATCTGAAATAATTCAGGGCATCTTAAGTCAGCAAAGGAAAGTGTCATGAACCATGTTGGTATACCAAGCTGTTTCACCATTGCAACAACTTCATACATAAACATTTGCCAGTATGGTGGAGAACCTGGTGTTTGTTTCGGAAATAAATAAGCTTGGTCTTGAGATATAAGATTTTGTAGAATTTGTGTGTTTGACCTTATTTGTGATACTGTAACATTCTGACCATGAACTTTTTTAAGAGCAATATTAATACTGTCAGATACTTTTTTTCTGTTCAATAATAAACTGAGCAAAAAAGAGATACTCTGGGTTGGAGGCAAAGCGTCCACTGTGGTGTAACAGTCTGGCATTAAAGTATTTAACTGATGATATTTTTATTTGTCTTTCAGCAGTATAGCCAAATCTGCCTTTTGGTAATAGTACTGGGAATGAAAGCTCTTCACATAGTTTATCGTTCATAAGAGATACTGGGTGTTTGTTTTCACCAGGTGCTATATTGTATATTTCTCTACCAGAAGAAGTACTAGAGTTCTGTTCCTCAGTAAGAACAAGGTAATCTGGAATAACTGACTGTAAACATGTTTCAGTGGCAGGTGATCTGTGCTCATTTAAAGGATCTTCTACCTCCTCTTCATTAAGTGATTCATTACTGTTATCTTTGGAGGCGTCCATTGAACTATTCATCTCTGAATTTGCAAGCATACCATCACGCTCTGTTATGTTTTCATATACTGTATTGCTTGAATGGTTTGGTGGTGGAGAGTTTGCTACAAAGGTAGTGTCATCATTCTCATTCTGTGCCAAATCTGTCAGTTGTACATCAATATTTCCACAATCAATTTGAATATCTTTATATAAGGGATTCTTAGCTTTTAACCAATTAAGCGCTGTTTTTATGAACTCAGGTCTAACAGGTTGAAAATAAACATGTCCTTTGAACTGAAGTTTTCTTTTTAATTTAAGGAGAATTACACCAGATCGTTCAGGAGGACGAGGCAATATGTTACATGTTTGCTCACAGTTTACTGGTATATTACATATAGCACCTTTAATTTTTCTTTGTTCTCCTTTTGGCATAACTATTACTTTTTCAAATACGATGCGCTGTGCAGTTATTATTTGTTCCAGTTTTTTAAGATTTCCAAGCTCAGTTGGTACTTCATCAACATTTAAATTGTTCACAATTGCCTGACATGGAATTCTTCCTTGTATGGTTTTTGAGTGACAGGTCTTGCAAATACATTCTTTTCCATCATATGATGATTGTATTTTAAAAATATCTTGAGAGGGGTAGCTACCTGTGTTCAATTTTAAGACAGATTTTTTATAAAGTGTTCTATTACATACACAACAAATATAATATGGTCCTTCCATTATTTTCTTTTTAAAGTGTTCAACACACAAATCCACTGTCTTCTCATTACAACGGTAACTGTATTCCTCTTTGTCTTTTTCAAGAAGTTTTTGCTTTTTATTGGCATCCATTGTTTTGTATTGTTCTGCTTTTTTCTTTAACAGGTCTTGTTTTGCAGTAGTATCCATTGTTTTGTATTGCTCTGCTTCTTTGTTTAGCAGATCTTGTTTTGTAGTAGTATCCATTGTTTTGTATTGCTCTGCTTTTTTGTTTAGCAGATCTTGTTTCCTAGCAGTGTCCATTGTTCTGTACTTTTCTAAGTGTTTCATCTTTAGCTTTTGTTTATTTGTCATATCCCTTACTTGTTTCATTTCTAATAATGTTCTCTTCTTTGATGGTTCCATTGCTTGGTAGTCTTGTTCCTGCCTTTGATTTTTCATCATTGCTTTCCTTTCATTTTTGTCAACATTCACACATGAACATGATACAAATTGTGTTTTGTAATGACCTGCAGACTTGTATTCCTTTTGAACACAGCTAATTGCCTCAACAAGTGAAGCTGTACCATTTATGTTCTTAATATACTGAATTGGTTGTATGTGATTTTCATTACATGTATAAACCAAAAGAGAATATACATACTTTGACTTCTTTGTGGGTTTATAGATACAACTGATACAATAGCAGGAAAGCCACATCAAAAGCCCCGTGCACTCACTATTGTTTATTATAGCATTTTCAAGAATTGATTTGCTTTGAAGTGAATCACACAATAGTCCTTCCTTGTTGTCACTGAAAACATTAAAACTCACTTCAGCTCCACAAACATCCGCCAGTAATAAGGACAGACGACACGATAATAGCGAAATACAAACACTTTACTAAGGACAACAAAGCCTCTACAAAATGGCCGGGTAAAAACAGAAACACGAGGGCCACGAGAAGACGCACGTATAACGCATGCGCGGCCACAATAACCGCTGGCGCAACTCCTTCTTCTTCTTCTTCTTCTGTGTAAATAGAAAACTAACGCGTACAAAGTAAAAGAAACCTAACAAGAAGGTTGTAACCGATAGTAACTGTTCGTGACAGCACTTAGTTAAACGGACTGTTTTTGAAGTAACTGTCATAAAACACTAGTCAAGAATGTACTCCTGTAAGTATGCTGGAGGTCGACGGGCCTGCTGGAGTCTTGGCTCAGATGGAACAGAGATAGGAATACGATCACTGTCGGAGGGGGTGGGGTCTTCTTGGTGCTCGGTGTGGTGCGGGGAGGAGGCTGGAGGGTCTGGGCTAGGCGGACGTAACAGGTCCGGTGGGGCAGAGGGCTGTTGGCACGGCTGCGGCTGCTCAGCAACTTCCTCGCATTCGTCGTCTTCAAGTGTAGGGACAACAGAAAGATATGAAGGTGGTGGAAGGGTGTGTGGTACAGCGTAGCACTCGGAGAGCTTCACCTTGTAATAGGTAGCCCTGAGTTGCGAGCCAGAGAACTTCTTAATGAAGCACCATTCGCCATCGATGCTAACGATGAGATAGCGGTCACGGGCGCGTGACTTGTCTCGGTCAGACTTCACATAAACCAGGTCGCCAACCTGCAAGGGGGGAACAGGAGCTTGTGGTCGGGAACCGCCTTTGGCCGCTTCGCTGAAAGGATGGTTGGCTTGACGGGCTTTTTGTTTCGCTAAAATGTGTTGTAAGTCATTGACGGGTATCTGCACATTGGAGAACTGGTTCCGTTGTGTCCAAAGCTCCCGTGAGGACAGGCCTTGGCTGCGGAGTCGCGAATTGAGCCGGGCAGTGGCAATGGCAAGGCTGAGCTCAGTAACTGGACCTCCGCCGGGCTCCTGACGCAATAGCTCTTCTTCTAGCTCCAGCACGGCTCGTTCGGCAACAAGATTTTTGTTGGTGTTTTTGACGCGGCCAACTTCGACAGAGATGCCAAGATGTTGTAAGGCATGGTTGTTTTTCAGCGAGACGAACCCAGGTGCAGGGTCGACACGAATCACAGCTTGGGGACCATCGAGGGGGTGTAGGCCCACTACTAATCGGGCGAGGGCATCATGAATGGTATCACTCTTCTCGTCGGGTACAAGGCACGATGTAGTGTAAGAGGTGGCACATTCTCTCAAAAGTAAGATAAATTGGCGACAGCGTCTAATGATATCGGCTGCAAATGACACGCCTACAATCTCGGGTGCATCTTCGGATGACTGGCTGGTAAGGGAGGTAGGGAACTTCTTGAGTGAGGCACAAGTGTGGCAGGAATCTGATACTCGAGCGATAGCAGCACTCATATCCAGGGCAAAGAAGTAACGTTGTATGACCATTTGAAGTTGGTGCTTAGAGGGGTGGTCAAGCTTGATGTGAATGGCAGTAAGTAGGCCATCAAGTACGGAACGAGGTACGACGATCAACTCAATAGGGCGGGAGAGTGGTTGTTGACGCTGAACGACGAGCAGGCCATCCTTGGAAATGGAAGTGACGTTAAGGTAGCGCTTTACGTCTCTGATGTTAGTCAGTTTCTTGGAAGGGCGGGTGCCCTGTTTCAAGTGAGCACAGACACGCCGTTTTGAACACTGAACCATGCAGGGTCTGCTGGTGAAGGGTAGGCGCTTGGTGTTGTCAAGGACTTCTTGAGTGGAGATGCCACGTACTACAGAAGACTCTGATTCGTGCACGAAAGAGCAAATTTGGCAGTTCGGTTCAGTGCAATCAGGGGCATTCCGACTGGCAAAGTCCGAGGATAGATTGGCGGTGCCAGCGAGATGCTGGAGGCTAACTTGGTACCTACTGACGGTGGTCAAGAAGGAGGTAACACGTGGACTGGCAGAAAATTCACCTCGGCAAAGTTTCTGGAGGGCTTGAACGCAGGGCTGGCTATCTGTCAGAACGCAGGCACGGTGCTTGGATTGGATTATGAAGGGGCTAAAGTGTTTTACGGCAGCTGCTATAGACAGCGCTTCGACCTCACATGGTAACCATGTGACCTGATGCTTGCGTAGTTTAGAGCTGAAGAAGCCGGCAAGGAGAAGGCGGTCTTGGCCGGTAAGGTACAAGGTGGCGCCAAGACCGCGTCGGGAGACTGAGCCATCAGTCACAATCCAAAGCTGGTCAGAGGCACGAGGGAGGACGATAGACTGGTGCGTTTGAAGGGAATCTTGTGCTGTGGTGAATTTCTGACGAAGGTTGTCATCCCATTGGACGTGGTCGTGAGATTGTAGATTGGCCAAGGATGATTCAAGTGGATCCACAAGTTGAGAGCAGTGAGGGAGGACACGGCTAAGGACTTTGTAGGCGCCGATGAAGGAACGCATACCTTTCAAAGACTCTGGAGGAGAGCAGGTTGCGAGTGCAGCAATGCGGTGGGGGCTTGCAGATAAGGAGCCTTGTGACCAGATCCAACCCAATATGGTGGTTGTTTTGGGACATATGACAGTCTTAGTGGCAGACAGACGGAGGTTACACCGGGCAAGGGCGTCAAGTATACGAGACCAGTTAGTGATGAGCTCTTGTGGGGTGTCGCCACCACAATAAAGATCGTAGGCGAGTTTTGTAACGCATCCCTATTGGAGGAAGTCACCAAGGACACGACACATTAATTCCTCCAATGCGGTCTCTGAACCGGGCATTCCCATGGCTGACCTGGTATATACTCTGATGCCGCGAAACGGAGTGGCCACACCGCAGTACTTCATGAAGGCCTTTGATAGAGGAATCTGGTAAAAGGCGCGGGTGAGGTCAGACTTTATTATGTACTTCCATGGGGCAATGGTGCGGAGAGTAGAGTCAACGTCAGGCATCAAGGAGGGTTGTGGTTTGCTGTAGCGTCCGACGTCTGTGAAGGCTGTAACGAGACGAAAACCGCCAGAGGGTTTTTTAACGAGAAATGAAGGGTTGAGGTACTCAACGGTAACTCCGATGTCCTCCGGACGCCGGAAGACCTGGCATTGTTCCAACTCATCAAATTTCTGTTGCAATTCAACCAGCTTGTCACGGGAATATTGGGGAACACGGCCTTTGCGTTGTGGAGGCTGTACAGGTCCCATATTGACAGAGGCTTGGACAGGACCAGCTATGCCATTGTAACCAACAATGGCAGGATTAAAAACTTTGTCGTGAGCCTGGAGCACTTCGCGGAACTTGTTGCGTACGGTGTCGGGTAGGATGTTGTCAGGGTCAACTTCGACAGCATCTGAGAAGAACCCAGGCTGAAATGAGATGCTGCCACAAGGGTGGGGAGGTGATGGGTGTGGTCCAACAGGTGACGTGGGAGTCACAGCTGTGGTGTGGCGAGCTTGGCAGAGATGTTCGTGGCGTCGGACAGTCCTTGGCTCAGCAGTGTCGTTGACTAAACGAACTTTACTAGCTACTGCTTCTACAATTTGGGGCTGGGGCCAGAGTTGTGAAATTTTGGAGCTTTTGTTGGATGGTGCATCGGTACGGGCTTCTATGGCTAAGGTACAGTCAGGATCTATGTTAGTTGGTAGGTCCAGCTCAAGATATTCCCCAGGGAGGACCACTGTTGTAGGGGCGGACGAGCGTAGCACATAAGACTGGGTGCGACGGACGGCGTGAGCCTGGGAACTGGCACCTGACTCGGGATGGTAGGCTAGTATGTCGGAGCCTTGGATAAGAACCTGTCCCTTTGCTGGGCGAACAGATATGTCATTAGTGATCATGAATGGAGTTCCAGCTAAAACATCAACATCTAAGTCTTCTACTACGAGGGCATCAAGGGTGAGGAGTTTGCCAGCCCTGGCCGAGGAATGGGGAGAAGAAGCAAAGTCCTCCACTTCAGGTGGACAGAAGAAATCAGAATCGGTGGGGTCATCGTCGTCATCGAGGCTACTTACCAGGCGTGCTTTGGCGAGGAAAGCGCGGCCTTCAGCAGGTAGGTAAGCGCACTGACTTAAGAAGTGACGGTCATTACGTCCAGCCTGCTTACACAGGGGGCAAGACTTGGCTTGTGGTTTAGTATATGCCTTTTGGAAGCGGTTGTAGGGACCCCTCGGAGGCGGCTGTCTGAGCTTGGATGCCGTGGAACGCAAGATTTTAGCATCGGCGTTGTTATTGATCTCTTCCAAGAGGGAATCCAATGCTTGAGAAATTTCAGGTTTGAGAGATGCAAGAGACTTGGACCGGAGCTCGGTACCGTAGCGTTGCTTAACCAAACTGAGGAGGTCAGGGTGGACTAATCTCAACCATGTTAGTACTACAAGATTTTCTAGAGTGGGAGACATTTCCTCGTCGGCGCCGGGAAGTTCGCCATGGTGTGAAATATTTCCATTTGCCAATGATAAATTATCTTCAATAAAGGACATCAGACGTTGATAGAGATCCTCGGGGCGCTCAGCAGGGGCGAGTGTGATGTTGTTGAAGTCGAGGAAGTGAGCGCCGGTTGATTGGAAACCGAAGTGAAGACGAATCGCTTGCCAGATGGAGCTCATGGAGGTTGAGTTCTTGACGATGGTGTTACGAGAAATTACGGGACAATAGTTCGCAATTTGTCCAAGCATTAATTCAAGATGAGTACACTTTTGTTGTGCTGTTCTACGGGAAGCTTGAGGTACGGATTCGGGGTCATCCTGGAGGCCGCGACGAGGGCTACCGAGGGATTTCTTCAACCATGTCACACCATCAGCGACAAAGCCCGCTAAATTGCGGTCAAGAGAAAGAATGTACTGAAGATTTTGTCTCCAGGCTTCGAACGACGTTATCGTTTCCTGTTTGGTTAAGGACCACTGTTTTGGTGCTCTTGGATTCATTTCGTGTTCTTAAATGAATAGAGGAAAGGTAAAATGTGTACTTAGCTGTGAGTCCTTGCGTGTTGTTGACACAGCTATCGACTAAGCTGTTTCGCTAGTTCCTCGCTTGGAAATCGGTCGACGATCCGTTATGAGCTGGCTGTCTCTAAGTAGGAGACGAGGGTAAGTTCCAACTGCTGCCACCGCGCCAGTAATAAGGACAGACGACACGATAATTGCGAAATACAAACACTTTACTAAGGACAACAAAGCCTCTACAAAATGGCCGGGTAAAAACAGAAACACGAGGGCCACGAGAAGACGCAAGTATAACGCATGCGCGGCCGACAATAACCGCTGGCGATCGACAATTTTGGGTAGATCAGATGCTGATATACACACATTTAAACAAAGATTGCCATACAGTCTTTTGCCATTGTCTAGAATAGTAGCTAAAGTTTTTGAATTCCAATAACTACATGATTTAATTATAGAGTAGCACAGAGAGTAAATGGCTACAACACAACTTATATTTAAATTTACGCTCTCATGTGCATTGTTCAGAGAAAGTACTATGCCATTTTGAACTTCATTAATGTGTACCCACTTCACCTCAAATATATCATTATCATGTATACTCTGAAAAAAACATACTAATCTATCAAGCGATAATGCTTCACGTAGCACACATGTACCTTGAGGATCGCCCCTACCATATACATCTCTTGCATGAGAATCAAATATTTTGAACTCCATATCAACATTGCAATAAATAGAAACACCGAAAACTCCCACAGTTAATATAAAATTGGTGTAGTTTTGAGATAATAGTGATTCAAAGGCTCTTTGTAAAGAAGTACAGTACTGGTATCCTTCTATTTCAGTCTCCTGATGTACAGTACCAGTGAAACTTTCACTGTATTCTAGTTCATAGTCAATATCAAGCACATTTAACATTGTAGGTAATTCTGTCTGCATTAAATAAGACTGTCTGGCTAATTGAGACAAACTTGAATACAACTGATTTCCAATATTCATTATTTGAATAAGGTCATTCGCAGAACTGATTCCTTGTTTGCTGTTATAAATTAAACAGCATAAACTCATTGCAACACATTATTGTCCAGCATTTTGTCCAAATACCAACTCGTTACCTTGGCTATATGGTGCTGCTATTGTTTTGCTGGGATCAACATACACTGAGCGAGAGCCAGGGTTCTTTTTTATATCTGTGGTCAGTTTAAATTGACAATAATTTGCCGCATGGGTTTGAGTCTTATAAAGACACATAACTTTGTTACAAGAAAACAGTGAGCTATATCGTGTACTTCGACATTTTAACTTTATTAAACGTTTACGTATTTTCTCAAAGGATTTAAGTTTATTTTTCCTAACCTTAATATAACAATGCATTTTCGAAGACTTAGGTGTACTCGAACAAATACATTTGTAAACAAATTCTCTAACCTTTCTCCTCTTGTTACTCAGACGTTGTAGAGTTCGTACTGGAATTCTACTTGGTTCACGATCACGTCTAAAATTACGAAGACGCTTCTGAAGATGCTTTTTATCAAGAGTAAGATTGGATAGCTCATTTGGTATAACATGATTCTCGATAGGTTCACTCATAAATGTGATATCTCGTAAGGCATGCGGACTGACCCGTTCCGAACATGCTCAACGTCCTTTCGCGTGGGCTTACCGCGAACGGCGTCTTCGTTTCTATGTGATTTCAGCTCCCTTCAAGTCATGGAATCCGTGCTACAATAAAATTTCAAACAATTTCTGCTTTCCATATGCTCAGCGATGTGCAGAGCGCTGAGCGACCGCTCACCTACTCGACTCTCACTCAGACGCTCGCCCAGACGGCGATTTGTGACTGAACGTGGAAAAAAATTATGCCGAAATTATAACTCGGCTAGCCCGCGGCTAGCCCGAGTAATTATAATCAACTGTAATAGAAACTCCGCTTGAAAACTCGAAAGCACAACGCACGAGGTCGTGACCGAGCTGCTCTGGGAACTGAGGCAGACTGAGAGTGGGTGATAAAGGAAACAAAACACCTGTCACACTCCTCGCCCAAGGACGACGTGACTGTAAGATTAAGACGAGTTCATTTTTAGGGTGTAGGTAAGTCTTCCGTATTCTCTCTTTGCAGATCAACACATTTGCTTTTCTAACTTCACCGTCTGCGCTAGTAATAGCTTCAACAACCCTTCCAAGTTGCCAGTCGTTCCGGTGAGGTTCTTTGTCTCTCACTAAAGTGAAGTTTGAATCGAGTTAAGGCAGCTTGAACACTTCTTCCAACATTTGTTCAACGAACAGAAGCGTATACAGTAAAAGGAACTAGTAGCTCTTTCCCATTCTCAGCCCAACATCCGTTCACCTTTCATTGAAGCAATATTGGTTCGATTTCGAAACCATTTGATTGGGCCTCAATGAGTCTTAGAATATAAATATGAACAAATAGTAATATTACGGTGATACTCAGAAAAGAAAAGTTCAGAGTTGCCAAAGAGAATGTAGCCCTTGAACTTGTAGAACTGTATCTGTTTGACCGCTCTAACCATGGAAATAAAATGTGAACATAAACATTGCGCTTAGTTATGCGTCTTGTTGCTCGTTTGGTGTAGAGGTAGCTTTAATGGTAATCGCGATTCTACACGAAAAACATGCTCCGCTTAAACCAAATGGTGATATTATTAAGAACGTGAAGAATATAAAAGATCGTATATCCTACGATCTTTCATGGAGCGATCATATCCACGAGGTCGTCAATAAAGCTAATAGGATTCTAGGCCTGATCAAGCGTATGCTTGGGCCTAAAAGCGCACTTGAATTTTCCTTGTTATACAAGTCTTTAGTAAGGTCGATACTGGAGTATGCCACTCCAGTGTGGTCCCCTTACCTGGTCAAGGATATGGTTTTGCTGGAAAAAGTTCAAAGGAGAGCCTCGAGACTAGCCCTCGGCCAGT
>JAEMWC010000220.1:855000-957500 GCA_016490735.1 Pachyseris speciosa
TTTCATTGCTCTTAGTGACAACCAAATCCCCAAGGGGACCTGGACTATGGAAATTTAACAACACCCTCCTAAAGGATGAAGAATACGCTGCCCTTTTTCGAGATTCATACCAGCAAGCACGTGTTTACTATCGCCATGTGTCGGACAAGCGTTTGTTTTGGGAAATGATGAAAATGGAAATGAGATCAATGACAATCTCTTATTGCAAAGATGAGACGAAATCCAGGAATGAAAGAGTAAAGGAAATCAAGCTCAGATTAGATCACCTTGATGCTTTATTTGCAATCACTTCTTTTCTCCGAGTATTAATGGCGACCTTCAGGAGTATGATAACCTCAAGAACGAGATTAAAACGATTTGTGAAGTAGAAGGAAGACAGGCCATGTTCCGGGCTAAATGTCGTTGGGTGTAAAACGGCGAACGTCCTACAAAATATTTCTTTAACTTAGAAAAGCGGAACTATAACTTAAAGACTATCAGTGAGCTTCGATTAGTGTGGATTCAATCACGAACAAAGCAAGTGTGATTCTAGATGAGATCGAAAATTATTACAAAAATTGTACACATCAGAGAAATTTTCTTTCAGATGAAAACTTTGATGCGCTTATCCGGGATCTAGAAATTTCCAAACTTTCAAATGAGGAGAGAGAAAACCTGGAAGGACCACTAACGTATGAAGAATGTAAGAAAATCCTAGACACATTTCAAAGAGACAAAAGTCCAGGAGAAGATGGATTGACGGTCGAATTTTATCAAACCTTTTTTGAAATAGTAGGGGAGGACTTAATAGCTAGTTTTAATGAGGCGTACGAACTTGGCGAACTAACTATTTCACAACGTAGAGGAATCATCACTGGACTTGGAGATCGATCACTCTATTGAAAGTTGATGTTAAGATCGCTGCCAAGGCAATAGCTAAACGGTTAGAGCCAGTACTTCCAAATCTAATTCACTCAGACCAAACTGGTTTGTAAAGGGAAGGTATATAGGTGTAAGTATTCGCCTAATTGAGGATGTCATGGATTACACGAAATTCCTGGTATAGTAACGTCCCTCGATTTTCGAAAAGCTTTCGACTCTCTTGAATGGCCTTTTTTAATGAGAACGTTGGACTACCTCAAGTTTGGGAATGATATCAATAGTTGGGTTCATATTTTCTATACGAATATAGAAAGCGCTGTGCTTAATAATGGGTTTACGACCAATTGGTTTAAGCCGACTAAAGGAGTTCGACAAGGCTGTCCCCTCTCTCCTTACCTGTTTATTCTTTCCGTCGAAATTCTTAAACAAAATTCGCCAAGATCGATGTGTGAGAGGAATCAAGGGTTTTGGTAATCAAAATAAAGATCTCCCAATTTACAGATGTCACCACCCTTTTTAACTCTGATCTAGCCTCTCTTGAAAAGGCGATGGAAATAGTAAAAGATTTTGGAAAAGTGTGTGGTTTGTGTTTAATGTAAAGAAAACGTTGGCGATCTGGCTGGGCAAATGGGCTAATAATAGGAAAAGGCCATTCGGATTGAATAGGTTACACAGTCTAGTTAAAATCCTCGGCATTTATTTTTCTTATGATGAAAAAGGAAATAACGAACTTAACTTCCATCGGAAGATCAAAAAACTGCAGACAAAACTCGACGTATGGAATTCAAGAGACCTGACTATCTTTGGTAGGGCCATGATAATTGAAACCTTAGACCTATCACAACTAGTTTATTCAGCCTCTAATCTTGTAGTCCCTCAAGAAATAGCGGACAGCGTTACTTCCATCGGAGATCCAAAAACTGCAGACAAAACTCGACATATGGAATTCAAGAGACCTGACTATCTTTAGTTGGGCCATGATAATTGAAACCTTAGGTCTATTACAACATTACCTTAGGCCTATTGAAACCTTAGGCCTATTACCTAGCTTATTCATCCTCTAATCTTGTGGTCCCTCAAGAAATAGAGGACAGCGTTAGATCAAGATCCTTTAGATTCATTTGGAAGAATAAAAAAGATAAAATTAAAAGAACCGGCCTCTACCAGGATTTAGATAGAGGAGGAATACTGTTGATGGATATCAATTTGATGCTAAAGTCCTTAAAACTCGCTTGGATACCTAGGCTGAAGACAGGCGTTAATAGTAATTGGTGCACGGTTCCGGAACGTTTTTTCAGAAATTAGGAGAGCTTGATTTTCTCTAGAAGTGCAATTATGACGTAAGATATTTTTATGATTTACCTGTATTTTATAAACAAATTCTTGAACATTTCAACGAATTAAAAACTCTTTACCAATACGATCGACAACAGAACCTAATATCATTTAATAATAAGGAAATATTGATTTTATAAAGGGAAAACGCGCCTTTTTTCAAAGAATGGTTTGAGAAAGGGTTTTTTTCAATTAAAGATCTATTAAATGAAAAGGGTGATTTATTGATATTCCAGCAGTTCTGTGATATGTATTCATGCAAAACCAACTTTCTTCAGTACTATCAAATAATTAGCGCTAAACCGAGTTGTTTACTGGCTAAGGCCAAAATGACAAGCCCCTTCGACAAACGTTTTTTTTTCCAGCAGTGATATTGATTTCACTTTGAGTCACAATACACAAATCAACTTGCTTAAGTCCAGGTCGAGAGATTTTTTACAAATTGCTTAACCACAAGTTCCACTTTCATATGCAGACAGGTCCCAAACGATGGAGCGAAAACCTCTCTCTTAACAACGATGGGTGGAGTAAGATCTTTAGGTCACTGAAACACGTCTGCAAGGAAACCAGGTTGAAGGAATTTCAGTTTAAACTCATTCATGGGATAATAGTAAGCAGCAAGGAACTATTCAGATTTGGCATCAAAACTGATATGGATTGCTTGTACTGCGGTGAAAAAGACTCCATCGAGCACACGTTTATAGACTGCACCTTTACTAAATCGTTTGGAAGGCTGTGGAATGGCAATGAAACGAACCAGTGTCCGATTTCGCCTACAATTGAAAAACTTTTATTTGGTGTTATTTCCGGTAATCATGAAACAAGGGTTAAACAATACTTCAATTACACCTCACTCTTTATGCGCAATTACGTGTACATTTGCAAACTTAACGAGGACGCCCTGTGCTTTCCTGAATTCATAAATAAACTCAACACGAAGTATAAAGTCGAGACTCAATCATAATTAAAAGGATGCCTCTGCCGAATCTGATCCTTTTCCCCAGAAGTAATCAGTAATGTATTCTTTTACTGTATTTTTGCATTGTTAGTCAATGTAGAAGAGTAGCATTGTCAAAAGTGTACATTATAGTATAGAAAAGAATTTTTTTTAATTACTTACTGTAATTAAGAAACTTAAATCTAATGGTAAAAATAAAACGTTTGTTGGAAAAAAAAATCTTTCTCCGTTCAGGTGATAGCGTGCGGTAAGCAGGAACGTTAACCCGTTACCCTTCTCTCGTTGGGTTCCCGAGGTCACGTGCTTTGAAATGCTGGAGGTGCTTCGTCTGCTGTTTAATGTTTTTTTTTGCTTGTCCACGTGAGCGCACGCTCGGTTGGAAGACTAAATTAAAACCGACATCTATCGTGAAATGGACACGAAAATTTCTATCGATATCAATCGATTGCTATCGATTGATATCGGTAATCCATAACAAGAGAACTCACAGAAAACAATATCGATTGTTGTCGACTGGCAAAGTTAATTCCCTCTTAGTCTTATCTTGAAAATATCAGTATATACTCCGATTCACGGTTGCTTGGTTACGAATGTGTAGAGAAAACTCACTCAGAGTTATCACTTTCTCTTCATTGCTTTAGTAGGCAGCCCGCTATCACCATGCAGAACACTGACCCGCGACTTCAAGGTTCTTGAATTCAACATAATTTGTATTCGTCAAAAACTCAATTAGTTTCATACCCTTGTTGTTATGGGAACATCTGTGTCCGTGTACTTCACTCTTTGCGATATTTAACTACCTTTTATTCACCTTTACATGCAGTCGATGGTGGCTGGTCTAGTCGACCCAACATGGCGGGAAAACACGTCCAGGAGAGCGAAAGGAGGAACGTGTGTGCAACACGCATTCATGTCCAGGTGACTTGAAGAGATCAGTACGTAACGATAATTTCAATTGAAACTAGAGTTTATGGAGGAGTTTACAAGATGGAGTAGTCTCTTTGGCGCTGGGATCCAACTGGAAGCTATGGGGAAACTAATTTAAAATATAGAAATTGACCACCGTACAGGGATTCGATTAGCTGACGTTTCGAGCGTTAGCCTTTCGTTGGAGCGAATTGTGCGTTGTGTATTGTTTATATACAAAATATTTAGCTATGCTATTAGTGGTAACATGGTAACGTGAAAAACAGGAATAAATTAATTGAATGAAAAGCGCTCGTTGATACCATGGGGATTAATAGTATCGATTTGAAAGATGAATTTTTGCTCGGAATTTGTACGGCTTTCCGTGGTACCTAGCCTGCGTATAGACGTCTCCTATTTCCTTTGTATAGGAGACGTCTGCACGCAGGCTAGTGGCACCTTGATAACGTTTTTCATAATGTACAACTCTTGATAAACCAAATTTTCGTGTTTCACTCCCCGCCGACGCAGCACCATAGTTTCTTTAGAAATTAACCCGCTTTATAAATTAAAATATGTATTGATGAACCTATAGGATACATTTTCCCTTAGATATCCCTAAAGGAGTCTACCACGCTCTTTGTCGTGCACAGTTTCACAGCCCTCGTTATAATATAGTGCATCGTAAATTGAACTTTTGAGGTGGGAGTTACCAGTTTTGTTGCTGCATTACGCAGTCGCCATCTTGAATCAGTCTCCACAACTACTCCAACAGAACCCTCCAGATTGTTTGAAAACATCACCAGAAGCAATAAAAAAATCGCTAAAATGGTATCAAAACAAAAGAATTAGGGAGGATGAGCCTTAATTTTTCCTAAAACAAGGTTAGAAAAATCCAAATCTTGAAAAACATACCTGTTAAGAATGAGATGTCGCACAAAATATAAAATTGTTGTCAAGTTAATTTTAGGACGAAATCATCCTAAGGTAACATCGTTTTTGTTGTTAGTTCATGGTGGTTGGTCGAGCTGGTCGGTGTCGACACCGTGCAGCGTTATTTGTGGGAATGGGACGCAAGTACTTTCACGGACTTGCACAAATCCCGCGCCAAAATATGGCGGACGATCTTGCCAAGGAGACGCGCAAAGGAAAGAAGCGTGTCAAAAAAGGCCTTGTCCAGGTGAATATTTTAAAGAATGAATAAAAGTATTTTTGGTTCATATCGTTTGTTTGAAAGAAACAAGTGCAGTCTCCGGATTGCAACTGAGTAGTAGATCTTCTGGTAAACTGGTTGGTCGAGAGATATTCATTGTGAAAGCCATGCAATGTTTCCCTTGGCACTGGAGTAGACGTATGTTCACGGGATTTCACAAATCTCCCGCGTTACCCATGGAGGAAAACATTCCCAAGTAGCCGCACAAAAGGAACAAGGGAGCAAAAAGAAGCTCTGCCCATGTGCCAAGTGATTAAAAACATATTTAATCGAAGTCTACTATTTTAAGTAAGTGTCAATAAAAACTTAACCAAGTTGAGAACGTGCGGTTTAATCTTCATGCTGCGGCTACTGCTGTCAAGGATGGAAATGGTTTTAATTTGGATACATTGAACTAACATTGTATGGTCTGGCGTTCTGTGTAAACATCACCCACTTCATCTCTTTCTTTTTGTGTTTTCGGTACAACTGTGTGTAATAGTATTGATTCCTACTACGCTTTTGGTCTTTTAAAGTCAATGGTGGCTGGTCTAGTTGGGGCGGATGCACAACTTGTACGGCAACCTGTGAATCCGGTACACGGGCTCGAACACTAACCACCACCGCCATCACCGCACTCAGTTCAGGTTATGAAAAACACCTTAAGTTTAACTAAGAGGAGAGAATACGGTAGTTCCTTTTCAGCATCAAAACAATTTCATATATTTTATTTTATTAGGTAGAATTGGTTGCTATGGCAACTTCCCTTCCAGTCCTCTAGTCATTTATAGGGGTGGCGAAAATAAAGTTCTAAAATAAAGCCCTTTGGCGTTATTCACTCCTAATAGGCAAACGGAAAACATGTTTTGTTTTTTCAGTTCCAATCGATTTATATGTCTGTAACTGTGATTGCAAAATTGGTAATTTTAAGTAACACGTTTTGTAACGTTAGTATTTGTTAGTAGTTGTAATATTATAGGTAGCTTTTGTATTGTATTATATGTAGTTGTAGCTTGTAAGAGTCTTGTAAATAATGTCTATTTTGTATTGTTAGCAATTTAAGTGTATTTAAGTGTTTTTGATACACTACACTTTTTTTTTTTACATAATAACAATTTTTTTCGGGTGTTCAAGTTTCGAACATTTCCCGCCCACCTCTGCCAAAAACACTTAGATTAACGGGCATGCAAAGTGAAAACAATCACGATGACCCCGTCTTTTTATTGCTTATTTTAAATGTCCCATGCATTGATATCACTTTTATCACTTTTGCCAAGTTTCAAAAAGCATCTAAATAGTACATCACTCTCAAAGGAATTATTTTGAAGTTGCAACAATTTGGTACCTGTAAAAGAGTGGTCAACTACCTATTTGCAATTATCTTCAAGTAACATAGTGATCATTACTTGCATTTAAAGGATTTTCTGCTTCAGGAAGCAAATGAAGCAGAAAATCCTTTGTGTTAAACAATAGGGCAACCATCACGCGTCATCAAATCCAAAATGGCGGCGCCCATGAAACTTAACAGCGAAAATACGCGATGATGATATCCATTTTTTTTTGAACACTTTAATGTTATATCCACATTTTGAAACAAAATTTGAAATCTAGTAATTATTTTCATCAATTCAGCGTGAATTTGTTGTGAGAGTGGAGGTTCCCTTTAAGCGGGAGGATCTTTTTGCGTTTTTTTTCCTGGAAAGGTAGGATCGGGGATCAAGGATCGGAAATCGGGGGTTGAGATCATTTGTAGAATTTCAAACCAAACTGAGCGAAAATTAATTAAAAATGACTGTCTTTCTCTCTCATGTTCTGTGAGAAGAATGTTTACTTATTAGTGATTCAGTTAGAGCAGAAACAAATTCGAAAGCTTTGTTGACTGCGGTAACAGAGATTACTAACCTTACTGACCTCGTCAGTGTTAACACCACATTAATGCCACCAAAGACAAAGAAAATTTGACCAAGATAAAGGTTATAATTATGCAGTGATTTGGCATAGTTTATTACTCTGGCAAATACTGGAGTAAAGACATCTGTTTCTGGAAACAAAGGCCAGAGCAATATCACCAGCCTTGGGCCTGATCGAGGAGCAGTTTCGTCTGAAAAATTTCCCCGCACCTCGACCTTTCAAAAACAACTCCCCAATCTACCTTTGTTTTCAAAATAAAAGATGACAACTGCAGAAAATAATGAGTGCTTTCTAGCCCTAAAAATACCCCATTCACTGCAAGCTACACGCACACAGCTATGTTCTTGAACTTTTATTGTTTTCTTCTATTGATAAATGGAACAAGACCTACTCTAACCTTCACATTACAATCCTAAGAAGTGCAGTTTATGATTCCATTTATATAGAAATTTTGTGAAGAAAAAAAAAAAACAGCTTCTTTAATTTGCTAAGTTCGGAAATATTTACAATAGTTACGAGCCAATATTATCAGCCATAATACATATACTATTATATATAAAAAATTCATAAAACATTTTCATAATAATCGATCCCCGATCTCGGATCTCGGATCTCGGATCTCCGTCTCCGAACCCCGATCCCCGATCCCCGATCACCGAACCTTGATCCTCGATCCTCGATCCCTCATCCCGTTCTTATTTTTCCAGGAACACTACAAAAGCAAGGCTGATACTAAGTGAAAAAAGTTGACTTCGCGAGACACCAACATGACCGAGTTTCGGGGGGGGGGGGGGCGCTCATATAATTCCGTTTAATTCATAGCAGGAGCACCCAACGAGCCAAATCAAGCAAAAGCTGTAGAAAGGCATTTTGAAGTACCTTAAGGTGTTTGAAGTCTGTTTAGGTGGTGCTAGGCATGAATAGATTGTGCTAGTAAATCCAGCAAAAGTTGCTTGAAAATACACCCAAAAGTTGCTCTTAAGTTGCTCAAAAATTTAAAAGTTGCCACCCAAATTTAGAAAAGTTGCTTACTTTTGAAAGTCATTTTGTTCTAGATTACTACTCAAAATATGACGTTGCATGTGTAATTTAACATTATTTGTTGTGATCAATATAATCTTTAAGCTCAACGTAACTAATAATAGAAAGTGTTTTCTAATGACGTTTCTAATGACTAAACATCACAATGTTTGCAATAGACATCATAGTGCTGACTACTAAGAGTTGCCCCAGTGGCTATGGTAACCTCAATAGGGTCAATATCTGTATTATTTTCACTTTCCTCGTCAGACATTTCAGCTTCTAATTGTGATGCCTCGCACTACAGCAAATACCAAGATGGCGGGGGGGGGGGGGGGGGAGCTCTATTGTTGGCGCAATCTCGTACCCAGAGTCCTCAGGCTCTTTGGCCAGCGGTTAGTCACCAGGAGAGACTCTAGGATATTCTCTGGGATAATGGACTGCCATTTCCCAGAAAATCTGGGGTAAAACAATGGAAGCTGTTACGGGCCAGCCAATCAACCAATTTGATTTTTTCCCATTATCCCAGAGTCTCTTCTGGCAACTAACCGCTGGCCAAAGAGGACTGGGTACTCTGTACTCTGGGTACAAGATTGTTGTTGCAGCGAATAACCACTGGATCCACTGGATGAAGGCGCCCATTAGATAGAAAGCTGCTGTCCAGTTCGTGGGCGGTTATTTTATAAATCATTTGTAAGAACGTACGACATCCTTAGTTTTGACCAGTCTTAATAAAAACCTTTTAATAAAGACCTATATGATGGTTTGGTCAGTTTTTAACTATTTGTTGACTCAAAAGTTGCCAAGGAAGGCAAAAGTTGCTCTAGGTTGCTCGCAGTACAAAAAGTTGCTGAACACACTAAAAGTTGCTCAAAAGTTGCCGAGCACAATCTATTTATGCCTAGGTGGTGCCCGAAAATGTTAGGGAACAAAATCCTCCTTTGAGAAAATGCAAGCTGAAATAAACTTTCTACGAACTTTCTAGAAACTATTTTATTTCAGAAATTCTAGCTGACGTTTTTGACTGCCAAAAACTGCAAAAATATCGAATTACGGCCTTTTCGAAAACCTCAGGGGCTATGATTTCCCAATTGCGAATCTTTTAGGCCACGCTTTAGCTAAGAGAATCCGAGTGCTCTCTTAAATCGACGCCGAAAGTCCAAGGCGAATTACCCTCCATCGAACAGATATCTACCGAAACTTGTCGTTGAGTGCCCTTGTCATAAACTTAGTCCAGCAGTTGAAATATTTTATTAACTTAAAACATCCTTTTCTAAACTTTTCAACTCCATTCAAGCATCTAGAGAGAGGGGTTAGTGACAAAATAAAGTATGTAATAACACTGAACGAAATCTGTCAACGAAGGTAGAGTACCGAGAATAATAACTTTGGTTCATTTATTCACTTACTGTCACGAAATCGGATTCTCTGAATGTACCGGAAATTCCGTTTTTCGATTGACGTTACGACCAAAAATCATTTGCCACGTCTGCAAGGCAAAGTTTGTCTGTTCTGTCTTTTTAAGTGTTTTGTACTCTAAGATTAATGAACCTTTCTTGAGTCTTTTCTTTAAGCCGTTCTTAAGTTACCCTAAGAAAATGGTGGAACAAATACTCTCAGAAGTTAACCATGCGGACAGAAAAACAACTCTAACACAGAAACAGAGAACGCACAAGGCGCTTCCACCCTTCGTGACGCAATTTAATCCATCGTTACCATGTTTGAAAAACACACTAATGGAAAAATAGCATCTAATACAAGAACAACCATTACTCAGAGAGATATTCAAGGAAACTCCCTTGATTATCTTATAGAGAAGGAAAATCGCTTTAAGATATGCTTGTTAAAGAAAAAACGACAACGGCCGTGAACAACACCGCAATGAGTACACAGCAGGAGTCGCGTTGGTCTGTCGACCCCATTTTAATCACCAACAGAAGACTACAACTAATGTATGAATTGTAAAGATAGTGGTTTTAAAGTTTATTCCATCAGACAGGATCGAAAGGAACCAATCATAAATTTGGATTTTTCTCGCGAGGTCTGCCGCGTTTAGACAAGCACTACTATCCCGTGAAAGTACTTTTTTGGATATGCCTTTCACTTAATTTGTTATTTCGTCCGCCAAAAGTGTGTGTGTGTGTGTGTGTGTGTGTGTGTGTGTGTGTGTGTGTGTGTGTGTGTGTGTGTGTGTGTGGAGGGGGGAGGGAGGGGGAGGGGGGAAGAGAGCTGGCCCCCCGACCCCTCCCCTGCGCGGTCCCTGTTGGGTCCCTGTTGTTTGTTTGTTTGTTTGTTTGTTTTTTAGCAATGCATTGAAATACTGAATAGACGTTCGAGTTAAAACGATATATTTGGTCTTTAGTTAAAAAGGACAAAGAATTTATGTTCGTTCGTTTGGAGAACGTTTCTATTGCTAACCATCTCGTCTCATATAGCCAAAAGAACAAAACATTGAGCTTGCGATGTATATACACACATGATAAATTCAAAATCCTCGTAAGATTGTCGGCCTGTCAAATTAGTTGCACTTGGGGAGAGGGCTTATTAATAAAACGCGATTGTGAGAGTTCTCAAAAGTGCTGGGTAACTCTGTAATTTATTTTCGTCTTGGCGGTCCCTGGCGCAACTGGCCAGCCAGCACTACTTCCTTACTTTATGTAATAAAACCTTTATTATTTTGACAATAATATCAATAATAATCAGTAAGGTCGTGTCACCACACCCCCTGTCACGTAGCATATTCCTCAATTTTCTCCTTCTCAGCAGAGACTTCCTGTGTGAGCGGTGTCAATGCGAATATCCGCGCTTAATTTTAAAACGTGCCAGCAATTACCACTTCGTGCTTCCTTGATATCTAGTTTTCCTATATTTTTTGTTATATTTGTTTCATGTTGTAGCTTTTAAACAGGTTTAATCACCTCTTCGTACAAACGCCTTCTTAGTGTTTGCTCAAGGAAGCTTTTTTTACGTGTGCGTTTCATCTTTACCGAAACAGCTAAGCTGAAGCCCAAACATGGATCCTTTATGTTGAAACGCACCTTCACACGTTGGCACTGGCATCAGCTAACCGTTATTTCGCTTTTGTGATCAACAGTTAATACTCATCACTAATGAAGAAATCAGCTCTCGCGGCAATCGTAGGGATCTTGTTGATAACTTTTTATTCAAAAGGGGATGCTGGTAAGTTAGTTTAGGTTGAGCATGTTTCGTAACGTAAAACGAAGAGGCACAGATTTTTTTGATGTGTGATGCCATGGACAGCCTAGAATCAAACCAACAACCAAGATTTCTCGCGAGTGGCACGGGATAAATATCATAGTCACCCATACGTATATTATTATTATTATTATTATTATTATTATTATTATTATTATTACAAGTGAAACCGGAAATAACAATATATAATTATATATCCCATAAAAAGGTAGATATAAGACAAAGAAACAAAATGATGGTTGAAAAGGGTAACTTTTAACGCCATATATTACGGCGAGACATGACTAACCTTCTTCAGGGGCAACACTGAAGCAAAGTAAAAATGGAGAAAACGGTTACAATACAGAAATAGAAATAATAGACGTGTACTGAAGCGGCTACCAAAAAAGTGGCATTCCCAAGGTGGCATTCCCAAGGTGGTAAGAACAATGATAAGTTGTGATGAATTTGCAATTTTGTTAGACTCTGCAACAAAGTTAAGACATAAGTAGATACTGCTACGTAAGCGGTAGAACCAGAAGAAAAAAGTACAATCAGTTGAAGGTTCAGAACCCCTGCCCCACCCATTCATGCACTACTGACTTATTATTTAGACCTTGTAGACATTGTTCCTCTCACTTAACTTCTCATGGTTTTGAAAGTTATTTGTTGCTGAGCCAGCAAGCCAGACCTTACTAATAAATGTAAAAAAAATAATTGGTTGTATCGAAATTTGGGGGTTAAATGTTGTACAGACGGAAGATTGTATTCATATTTTTGTGGATATTTATTATGAGTGGGCTTGGATCGACGCAAGTGTATTTGTACTTCTTTGGGAAAATAGTTGACAAATTTTCTTTATTATTTTTACCTTTTTTAGTTTTTGCATATTAATTCATTCATACCAGAAATCACAAGTGTTAGTTGAGAGAGAGAGATAGAGAGAGAGAGAGAGAGAGAGAGAGAGAGAGAGAGAGAGAGAGAGAGAGAGAGAGAGAGAGAGAGAGAGAGAGGGAGATGCTCTGAAAACACGCCTATCCGCTCTTGTTCTGACAGTTTTTTTAGTTCACGATAAACCAAAAATTAAATGTTGTGCAATTTTTTTGTTTGGTTAAAATTACGAAGGAAGACATTGCCCGCTATCTTTGTCATCGAATCGTAGATTCTCCACACCTCGCGATTCACACGTCATTTTGTTTAACCAATCACAGAAAGTGAATCGACCTTCTAAAACGAAGCGACGGTTTGCTTGCGACAGCGCTGTAGCTGTGGTGAAAGTGGTATTTGCGGTCAAGTTTACAAAGTAATGGGAAATTTCTAGTCCGAAGCTTAACTACATTCAAAACGGTGAAATTATTTTGAAATTTGGTTCATCCTGTCTCATAAAACCTTAGACCAAGTCAGTGGATTAACGAGCACATGAACGCTGTGCGATACCTCGTTCGACTCTCTCGTTCCGCCACTTCGACTAGGTCACCTGAAGATGTGTTAGACTGTGAAAATATTTTTAACTGGCCACTCTGGGAAGAATTATATCAAGGCTTGATGGACGGCTTTTTGGATGTATCTAAAGCGTTGTGAAAGGGATTGTATTCGCGCCGCGACTGCATTTGACAACACATAAATTTTCCCGCTGTGCTTTGAGCATGATAAAAGACGAAGGATGTGCGATTTACGCAGTGGCCCGATGTAGCCTTTTCGACGATTGGAGAAGGTATTTACCGTTGCCCTTTTATTTAGTCGTTTTCTTCAAAAAACTTACGGTCAACCGATAAGCCAGATAAGCGTTGTCTTTGTTTATGTGCCCAACTTTTGTATGGCTCGGCAAGATGTTAAGCCTACACTCAAATTTGGTTTTCAAGTTTATCGCCAGTTTGTTTGTGAAGAAGGTTTTCAGGATTTCTGTGTTGGACCCATTCTTATAGCAAATTACATTTTAATTTCCCCTCAATTTAAAAAATAGATTCAAATGAAATTTACCGTAAGCTTAAGCTTCTAATTTAAACATTGTTGTAAAAAGGTTTTTCCTCAGACTACCATTGTAAATAGGTGCCACAAACCAGAAGCGTAACACTTTGTAAAACTGCCAAATCTATTAAAACAATTATTTGCTAATCTTTCTTTGTTTTTTTTTCGACTGGTTCTTGGTCGGTTTTGACATAAACTTAACGTCTTGACGTCTTCAGAGTTATTAAGCTTAGGTACTTTCCGCGTTTAGCGCGAACGTACACGAACTCTGTTTCTACTAAATCTTTGACACACAATGTTTAGCTTTATAAAATTGAATTTAATTATGTGAACCCCCATGCATTACAACCTCTGTGAGAACGTTTTTTGTAGTACAGTAATTTTTCAGATACAACAAAATGTTTCGCCACTCAAATTAAATTTATGTGTCGGAATCGTGTAATTCATTAGGGTAATCCATTTGAAAGCACGAACTGTTCCAGTATTTGTTTATGCTCAACTATTTTTCTTTGGCCAATACTTTGAATAATGGCTTTATTGTACACTTTGTTATAATTGTAATAGGGAATTTAGTTCATGGACAGTATAAAATAAAGTTTTGATGTCTGTGCGAATGAAGGTAACGTTTTAAGTTCCGGTTGAAAATAAAGTAATCATTTATTCCGTCACTGTTTAAGATACGTTTTTAACCTTCAAATATCGTATTTAGTAAAATTACTGAGCTTGCATCGGTTGCCTTAAGCAACTTAAATTGTTTCATTTAATGTTAGCATTAATTTGATTTCATTCGCATTGCTGTGACTTCTAGTTTAAGTTTTATAATTTCAAGAATTAAACAACACTTTTTAGGTGAGAAGTGCATTTAAGTGTACCACAAACGCGCTTTTTTTTTTGTTTTGTTTTTTAACAAACCGCAACAACTATCTGTATCAACTTACCTTCTCAAGTATACATTGTTCCTGAGCAGACAGCAGCCATAAAAAAAATAATAATTAAAAAAGTCGTCAAAAGTTCCGTTTAAAGAAAATGCAAGTCCAGTCCGTTGTCCAGTCCTTGGAATATTTTTTTCTAGCTAACCTTTTGTGGCGCGGCGTCGCAGTGAACAAAAAGCGCGCGAAAGTATAGCCTCGTTTTCGTTCTTTCCTCCAGGCCCTCTCCTCTGAAAAAAATCTTAAACATCGATCCTCGCCAAAAGCAATCGAAATTAGAAGAAACTGACAACGCCATCATAAAGAGCATACTCTCAAGCCTTAGGCAAAATTTTCTTTTATTCCTACCTCAAATGGTCGTTGAGCAGGAAGCTGACAAACTTTTCAGTTAGATTTTCTACTGCCGCACTTTTTTAGGAAAAAGTAATCATGGCCATTTTTTAAAACACTATTTATTAAACTACAACTTCGCCTAAAAATATTCTTGGAGAAAGGTTCCAGTAAACTTTTAGAGCGAATATTAAACTTCGGTCCGTTCTGGTCACGTGACCGATGACGTCACAGCATTAAAAATGACAAAAATGTATATTTCATAAAAATATCTACCAATATCCAAATTTTTGTTTCCTCGCGTTTAATGCAACGCGAGATAGCACTTGTACCCAGACTCCCACTTTTTGAAAATTGTATATACCTCCCTTAATATTTATATTTTGTTCGGTACCCGGGCAGTCCGAAATGGCTCACACCATTGTGCTTCAAACCACGTTGACTGCTTTTTCAATAACAAAATAACTTCGTCACAGTGAGCAAAAACGCACTTGTGAGCAAAGTCACGTGACCAATGACGTCATCGCCCTTAGTCTTGTACAATAATTAGTTTATGGTAAGACTTATTTCTAGACAACGTGGGGGTCTTGCTGCCCTCAAACTGACCAAGTTATTTGGGATTGACGATTTTCCAGCTGCAAAGGATTCTGGGAAGGTTCTTATTATAATTATATATTGTTATTTAATTATTATTCCAAGGCTTCGTAGCAGCACGAAGTAAGAAATCGCTTTAATGAACCACACGATATTTTTGAAGTCCATTTTTTAATGAAAACATGTTTCGGATGAGACATCACCCATCATCAGTTGTACAGTAAAGAATAAAATGAAAATGAGCAATAAATAGTGTAACAGAGTGAGATATTAACAAGAATAATTGTCGTTCCCTTTGTTCTGAAGATTGTTTTATAATTCTCGACTCTGCTTCCACTTGCTTCCAATTGAAAATCAAGGAAGCCATGCACATCCGGCTTTGGGAGCAGCCTTCTTTAAATTCTCAGGTCAAACACCTTAATTTATCCCTTTCTCATTAATTAGTCTCCCTTCTTAGCATAAATAGTTTCTTTACCCTTAATTATTCTTGTTAATATCTCACTCTGTTACACTATTTATTGCTCATTTTCATTTTATTCTTTACTGTACAACTGACGATGGATGATGTCTCATCCGAAACATGTTTTCATTAAAAAATGAACTTCAAAAATATCGTGTGGCTCATTAAAGCGATTTATTATTATTATTATTATTATTATTATTATTATTATTATTATTATTATTATTTACTTCATTATAAACTGGCGAGTGTATTATACTCTCATAATTTGACCTTATATGGTAAAATAAGATAATAGTGGAATAATAACAGCTACGAATGTTCTTTCACTCTTTCTTAACAATTAGATTATGAGCTCGAGATTTCTATCTCGTGATTGCTGATGAGGGATCGGTCCGAATTAGCTATAACGTATAGAAATCCAGAGTGAACTAGTCGGTCAAAAACTAAACAAGTAAATTATCTAAAAACTCCTCGTAGACACTTCGAAAACGCGAAGACGCGGCCGCCATTTTAAATTTGTTGACAACCGCTACTCATTATCTATTACAGAATAGATAGCGAGTAGCGTAGCCAATCAGAGAATGGCATTCGTGATATAGAACACTAGTAGATTTGTACTAAAATGAATTAGATCACCCACTCGTATCTGTTGATTTAGATGGTGTTTCTTATATTTACTTTCAAAAAAGTTTTAGTTTTAACTCGTCCTTCGTGTTATTTCATTTACCGTCGCACGCTTGTTTACAATAGGAAGCCTATATGTAAAATGCCTAATAGGTGAGATAGCCTTGATTTGAGCAGATGTATAGCTTCAGATTTAATTCGCCCTTTGTATTATTTCATTGAAGGTCAAACATTTGTCCACAATTGTTCCAATTACACTCTTCATAAGCCCCCTATACGAAGAAGCCCTAATTGGTGGGATGGCCTTGATTTGTGCAAGCAGAATGGAAGTGCCCTCGTGTCTGTTGAGAATCAAGAAGAACTGAGAAACTTTCAACGAGCAACTATAAAATAGAATATTTTATTGGCTTGAGGAACGTCGGTGGGGAATGGAGATGGATAAGCAATAACAGCACGGTGGTTGCACCTCATAAATATCTTTGGGACCGTGCTCAACCCAGCGGAAACGGCAATTGTGCTAAAATGTACTTCTCATACCGCTATGGCCAGTTACGATATGATGACATACCCTGTGGTAAGCCTATTCGTAAATACATCGGATTAATTTGCGAGAGGCCTGTTGATTGCCGTGCTGAAACAGGTATGCCTTGATACCTACCTCACTATAAATATGATATGTGTTTCTTTAGTCAGAAATTACACCAAATCGAGACTGTTTACAAAACAATATACGATCCAGTTCGGACGTCCTTAATTTCGTCTTTCGGGACAGTCAGTTTTCGCCTCACTCGACCTATTTCTCTGGCGTGATAAGCCATTATAATTGATGAACAAGTGCCCTTTGGCAGCTGACTGCTAGCTGGTTGGGTGGAAATATATTCAAGTCTAACCGCCACCAGGTTATCTCAGTTAATAAGACCGAACCGCTGGGTGGAAGATCGTGGATTTAAAACACCTACCGGACAACAAACTAGATTCTTAAACCATATTCAGCACAATGACACTGGCTGTTTGCTCACTGACATCTCTCTCAATTGAGATGATCAAGTCCGTTAAACAGGAACTTTAACCTGTTGCCCTTGTCTCCTTCAAACCCACACGTAAAACTTAAACAGGACAGAAAACAACGCACACATTGTCCATACAAAGTAGGTAACATGGTTCCCAGAGTTGTTTACAGTGAGTGTACCATGCGGGGCATAAGTCTTGGGTGAGTTCCCGATTTTCCACTTTTCATTCTACCACGTTGCAATGGCCACTTTTAACGGTGCCAGGAAACACGATTAGTCCATGGACGGCCCGAATGATTCAACGTTACGTTGCCGAAAAAGCTAAGCTGAAGCCCAAACATCAGGGGCACCCAACGACAAATTTCGGTGGATATATGTTCGGTGGAGGGTAGTTCGCCTTAGGCTTTTGGCGTCGATTTGAGAATGCACTCGGATTTTCGTAAGTAAAACGGGGCCTAAAAGATTCGTAATGTGGAAATCATAGCCGCTGAGGTTTTCGGAAAGGTCGTCATTGCTGTTTTTGGCAGTCAAAAACTTCAGCTAGCAGTTTCGGAAGGAAAAAAGGTTCCCTAGAAAGTTAACTTCAGCTAGCATTTTCTCAAAGGAAGATTTTTTTCCCTAACATTTTCGGGCAATCAAAATTTCATCTATGGAATCCGAACAGATGAAATTCTTCTAGCTAATGAAAACATCACTTCAAACATACTTCAAACATCACAGGGTACTTAAAAATGCCTTTCTACAGCTTTTGGCTGATTTGGCTTGTTGGGTGCTCCTTTCACATGGTATACTTAACATTGAATCGCACCTTAATGCTATGGCACTGGCATCAGTTGATCATTTGCAGAGTTTTGCTTTGATGTCCATCGGTGATCAACAGGTGATGTCTGTAATTAGTAGAAAAATCAGGTCTTGCCGAAATTAAAAGGATCTTTTCTGTATAGCTGAGCTTTATTTACAAGGGGATACTGGTAAGTAAGTTTAGGTTGAGTGTCCTTTTGCTCTGAATGGTTGTAAATGGTCAGTAGTTTGGTAAAGATTATTTAATCATTGGTCAAAGACGGTTGAACAACTTTCATGTAGATGTACGAGCCGATCAAAACAACAGCACCATGGGCGAATTTCATCAAAATGAAGACATAATTTCAATTTATTTTGATGGACTGGAACATTGTCTCACCAGACCTGGTCAGAAACAAGATATATGAGGGATAAGCAAGACAAATGTCCAGGTTATGCTTCAAGAAATGGCTTCTAGGAATTTGTCTCGATGCGTGGAACAAAAACTGGAATAGCGGCCGAACAGAATAACAAAAACAACGAGAACGGCGATTCTTCTCATTCTTTACAAAACATCATATTTGTAAACGGAAAGTTTGAAGCTGGTGATTGATACATTGCATCGACGGCAGGTCAGAACATTTTTAATTCGTGTTAATTTTTCAAAAAAGTGTCACTGGTCGCTGGAGAGATTTTCAATCGGGATTATTGCTGGATTTTAGCTGAAGTTCTTGTTTGCTCAGTTTTTTTTTAATAGACTGGCCCATGAGCCAATGAAAAGTTGAATGCCATTTGTATTTCGGTTCCAGTTTCGAAATTACTACTCGTTAATTCCGCTGCGAGACGATTAATGTTTTCGAGGGAACATTTTAATGAATATGTGTTTGCTGAAGCGTTCATTGACCATATAAGGTAGTACAGGTATATGTGGTGAGAGCCTGTGTCCGGCTAGCCAATGAAAATGCTGGAAATCTGATACCCGTAGTTCAGTTTTTAAGCGAAAAATACTCTTTGTAGCTCGTTTTACTATTTCAAACTGTGGACTCCACAAACTGAAAGAAGTCACTAAAAATAGTATTTCTACAAATGCCTGTGAAATTCAAAGCAAATGACGAAGAGCTAGAGGGGGTTGGGTACCTGCAACACATCTTAAGAGCTTAGTGCTGTAGCAAAGGGAAGTGTAGAAGTAAGAACACAGCATATTTTGACCCTACCGCTAAAAATATCCCTAAATCTAACCCCAACCCTAACCCTAACCCTAGCCTTAACCTAACCCTAAGCTTAACCCCAACCCCAAAACCCTAGCCCTAGCCTTAACCTAACCCCAATTCTACCCCTAACCCTAACCTAACCCTAACCCACCAATCTAGCCTTACTCCAAGCCTCGGATCTTTAATCCTAAAGCCAAAACAATACCTTTTGCCCTAAAATCCACATTATAAACCTTTGCTTTTCGTTATTTCATTTAAGGTCAGACATTTGTTTACAATTGTTCCAATTACACTGTTCATAACCAGCCTATACGAAAAAAACTTAATTGGTTGGAAAGCCTTGATTTGTGCAAGCACAATGGAAGTGCCCTTGTGTCTATTGAGGATCAAGAAGAACTGAATTTCTTGACAGAGAAACTTTCAACCAACAACCTTAAAATAGAGTATTTTATTGGTTTGTGGAAACTCAGTGGGAAGTGGAGATGGATGAACAATAACAGCGCAGTGGTTGCACCTCATAAATTTCCCTGGGTCCCAAGACAACCCAGTGGAAACGGCAAATGTACTAAAATGTACTTCCGAGAAAATGGCGAGTTACAATATGATGACATACCCTGTGGAATGCCAATGTACACCGGATTAATTTGCGAGAGGCCTGTTAATTGCAATGTTGAAAAAGGTATGCCCTGGACAAGCAATATAAACACAATATATGTTCCTTGAGTTTCTGTTTACACCACTTGAGCTTTTTCGCTTACTCTGGTAGTTAAGTTGGGTGGGAATATATTTCAATTCTAACCGCCGCCTGTTAGCTCAGTTAATAGGACCGGACCACTTGGTGGAAGACCGTGGGTTCAAAACTCAGAGCGGAAAAAAAAAAGAAATAATAATAATAATAATAATAATAATAATAATAATAATAATAATAATAATAATAATAATGATAATAATGATGATGATGATGATGATGATGATGATAATGATAATGATTATGATAATGATAATGATAATGATAATGATAATGATAATGATAATGATAATGATAATGATAATAGATTCTTACAACATCCAAGACAATCACACTGGCTGTTTGCTAAACCTCTCTGTCAATTCAGACGATAGCGTCCGTTCAGGAGGAACTTTAACCCATTGGCCTTGTCTCCTTCATATCCATAGTACCTAAAACTTGAAGGGGACGTAAAAAGAACCCTCACTCTGTTTCATTAATAGTATAAGGAAACGCAGTTGCAGGACCTGTGTATAGTTCTACAATGCGAGTCATACGTCTGGAGATAGTCCCCCGCTTTCACCTCCTCTTTGCAATGTTGAGTCTTAACGATCTTTGAAAACAAGATAAGTCTATAAAAAGATCCAAATGATTAGTCAACAATGGGTGAGGGACTAACGTCTAATATAAAGCTGGGTCCATGGATAGATTCTCCATATCGAATTCTCACACTGACCATGAATTGTGCTTTAATATTTGGGAGTTGTTTGTTAAAAAATAAATAAATAAAATGAAGAATGATCCTCGCAGTTATGAACGCAATTTATGCAATTTCGAAAAGAAGCCTGAAAAAAATTCAGGACTTCAACGGGGTTTGAACGCGTGACCTCGCGATTACCGGTGCGACGCTCTAACCAACTGAGCTATGAAGCCACTGACGTTGGGAGCAGGTCAATTGTGGGTTCATATGTTCCCGTGAAAGAAATGAGTGTGAATGAGATATGAAATGAATCATATATGAACTGCGGAAATGAAATCAAACGAAGAATGATCCTCGCAGTTATGAACGCAATTTATGCAATTGCGAAAAGAAATCTGAAAAAAAAAATTCATGATTCATTTCATATCTCATTCACACTCATTTCTTTCACGGGAACATATGAACCCACAATTGACCTGCTCACAACTTCAGTGGCTTCATAGCTTAGTTGGTTAGAGCATCGCACCGGTAATCGCGAGGTCACGGGTTCAAACCCCGTTGAAGTCCTGAATTTTTTTTAGGCTTCTTTTCGCAATTGCATAAATTGCGTTCATAACTGCGAGGGTCATTCTTCATTTGATTTCATTTCCGCAGTTCATATATGATTCATTTCATATCTCATTCACATAAATAAATAAATAAATAAATAAATAAATAAATAAATAATAACAACAAAACAAACCAAAGCAACTTTAAATTAAAAACCAGAAACAAAGATAAATGCTATCCTTCCTTACGTTTTAGGTGAAGAAGACAAACAACACAAAGGCCCAACAACAAGAAAAATTACGTTTACCACAACTCAAACGCTGCCAGCTACTGAGGCCTCGCTGTCAACCACATCAGCACAACAGGAATCTACAAGAGGTATGAGGACGATAAACACTCTGATAGCTAAGAACAGTTCATTTCATTTCGTTTCACTTTATGTCATTTTCTAAATTTATCTTCTTGGTGCGCTCATTTTTTTCACTTGAATAAATGTGAGGGGCTTTTCTTTTTACCATAACAAACTAGTTATTTTGGAAACGGGAAAGTTATCCTTTATAGGCTCTTTTGATTTGTGACCCTGGATCGGATGTACTTGCTGTAGTTTGTACACAGTTTTGAGATGTTATATTGTGAGTCAGTAAAATTCAGTCGTTTGAGGACCTATTAAAAGGAATTTTATTGACATTGCAGTAGCACTACCAGAATTAATCACCAGATTCAAGTAGCGTGTGATAAGTATAGGTAATCGTATGATTTTTCTCGCGCTCGTATAATAATAATATACACGAAAAAATTGCGAGATAGCTTATCATAACGCAGGTAAATCACGTGCAAAAATAATTTATTCATCACGCGTTCAGTTAAGACAACAGTTTTGTCAATGTTTTTAAAGGTTTTTTTTAAGGCGCAAAAACCGGCTCAACAGTTATAGGCTATAACTATAAAGCTGTTTTGTTTTTCAAGCGGCTATCAAGCGCTGTAATCATTACCTTCAGTATTTCTGGTTCAAATAATCTTCGCCTCGTTTGGTTTTGTAATCTCGGCGTAAAATACCTTGAGCAAAGTGTCAAGTTCAAGGGGCTCATAATTTCCGATTTCGTTGGTAATTCTCTTCTCTAGACATCGCTTTCTCCAAAGAGACAGCCAAAAATAGTGCTTTTCGCACTGTTCTCGTTTTTTGAGCTGTTTTCAGCACCTCTGTTGTTGCTGTTTTTCAATAAGCATTTTTGTGCTTCGTGCCTCAACTTTCCTCCCTTCGTTTTGTATCGCCTTTCCCGGTCCATAAAAAGCTTGTTTCCAGATGTGAGGGTTTATTGCAAACGTTTCCATTGAAGTCTTCGCGAGTCTCTGAAGCATTTCTTCTGACCAACATGGAACCGCACTTCGTGTTGAAACTCGCCATAGAAGAGTCTTTTGCGCAGTCGATGGTCTGGTATGCGACCTACATGTCCTGCCCAACGAAGCTGAGACTGCATCAGGATGGGGTAGATGCTACGAAAGTCTACTTGGGAAAACACTTTAGTGTCTGGAATCTTGTCCTCCCATTTATTGTCGGGAAGTTACAAAGAGTAAGTTATTTGGAATTGGTTAAGCCTCTTGGCATGACATTTGTACACTTTCCAGGCGTACAGCCGTGTGGGGAGAACGACAGCACTGAAAACCTTTAAGCTTTGTCTCTACATGCACTGACATCTCTTCAGTTCCAAACGTTGGCATCCAGTCTGCCAAAGGTTTCACTTGCTCTCGGAATTCTGGCGCTCACTTTTTCGTTAATTGTGACACTCAGCTCTGACTCCTCACTGAGTCTTTGGCCATTGACCGTGATCTCAGGTTCAACGCAGGGACTCTTTGAAGCTGGTTGATGCAGTATTTTGGTCTGCTTTGTACAAGGAGTTTGTACAGGAAGTAGAAATCTTGTAAACGCTTGAAAATTCCATGTCAGCTTCTGGGAATCGAATTGAAACAGAAAGTCTCTGATATATTTCATGACCTTGGTTTTTGCTTGACGCTTCCTGAGGTTAAACTGCTTTCCGTCAGAGGTGGCGCCACTCCATCAATAAAGGCTCCAAGACTGGCGAGAAGAACAGAACAGCCGCAGCACACTATAAATAAAAGACAGCTCAGGAAAGACCGTGCCAGCAACCCTCACGAAGACGTCCCACTAATCCTATACTCAAGCTGTCTCCGCACATGCCTTGCACGGATCGGCCTCATCAGCCATCTACGCACCGACAGACTGTCCAGGCCCTTTAACTTCAAGATGACTGAAGTGGTCGTGGTCGACTCGACGGACGAACACCCTTTTTTAATTAAAAAGGACACATGCATGGAGTCAGCGTCCACAGTGCTTCAAGTGCTCAGGAAGTGTCAAGTATAGGACTAACCGCACCCAAACGTTTGTTCAGTTGTACGTGACCTTTGCAGCGTTCCATCGAGTACAGAGTTCTTTACAAAAGTGAATTCAAGAGAATCAGGCACTAGTGTTATCAGAGAGCGTTAATATACCGTGTGTTGCGGTTTGGAAGTCTAATTTGCTAATCATCAAATGACATATACGGGATCTCTGTAAGTCCCCAATGGAGATGACGAGTAAATGAGACATAACTACTAATACAGTCCAGCTTAACAATAATATCGAGCTGTCAACCAGATATGGAATGAATGAGGTGTTTACTCGTTGTGCACGTGGAAACGCTGTATCTTGTTAATTTTATTTTAAATTGGTGTGGCCATGTTTTGTTTGTGATGACTATTTTGTCTTTCAACTGGCGTTGGCGTTAAATTCCCTCTAGCTTTATGTTGATTGCTTTGGCGCTCAATAAGTACCTAATAAGATTGTAACGGCTATTAACATTTCCTCCTTCGTCCATTAGCAATTATTTATCTCCTATAAACTATTCACCCTTTTCGTTAAGGCTTTCTCTGCCACACATGTTTTTCAGAAGCACTTCCTGAAACTCCCATCGATAACGCTTCTGATTCCAAAGCTGATAAAGACAACTCACAGTTGATTGCGATCACCTTAACCGCACTGGCAGTGGTGGTGATGGTGATTATGATCGTCGTTTGTTTCTGTTTTATTCGTCGGCCTCGGACGAAAGGTAACTAATGCATTCACTTGGTAGAAATGGCGTTGTTAATTCGCTTTTCGTCCTTAAAATGATTTACTCTTTGCTCTTGTACAAACAATACTGCATTCAGTTCGCATCACCGTCACTACTCATCATCATCCACTCATCATCATCATCATCATCATCATCGTCGTCGTCGTCGTCGTCATCGTCGTCACCATCATCACCATCATTCTTAATAATATAAATTTTAGATATGAAATATACATATAAAAAAGACCCCACCCCCTGAAAGACTTGACTATTGATTTGTTGAAATAAAGAATGACGGCCTGTGACTAAAGCAGCTTTGCCATAATTCATTTCAGTTTCTACTGCCTTCATTGTTAATTTGTTTTTCCTTTTCTCTGTTGTCCTTCCTTTTCATTTGCAAGCCTCAAACTCGAAAACGAAGCCAGATAAAAACACTCAGCACCAGGAGAGCTCTACCCAAATAGCAATACATGCCAACCTGAAACCATCAGAAGAAGGACTGGACACGTATGAAACGGTGAACGAAGATATACAGGAGCACACCTTGGACAATGTTGAAAAGAGCAACAGTAAACGAAGTAGCGCGAGTAAAAACGAGTCATCATTACAACCACAAGAAGTAACAATTAAGCAAACGCAGTCGAAGGATGGGTACCTTGACGAGCTACCAGACCAGTTAGTAATTACGGAGTCTGTAGAGAAACTTAAAATTTGTAAAGAAAATGTCGAAAACAGGTCGATTGGTGTTTATCGATTAGCACATTTTATCAAGTATTATCGATTAACGATCGCTATAAATGGCTACGTCACCTGTTTTCTTTAATCTTTCGGCAAAATATACTGACGACATAAATTGACCCGTAGACTGGGACTGAGACATTGTCCAAGGAGCGTGTGCCTCCGGGCACGTACTTGGTTATGTATGGATCTTTACAAACTGTCAACTCCGCTGTCAATTGTTTTTTTCGCTTATTTAGGACATACCACTGAATGACATTTCACACGAATTCTAGTTGGTTCTTGCATTGCGAGATTACGTCGAACTTTAGAATGAATTTTCCTGGCAACCAACGAAAACATTAAAATTTCCTCTTGAATGATATAACGGAAGCCGTAATATTACCAAGATCAGTTTTGCGTTTTAATGTTTGCGCTCCACAACCAAAGCATAACCTAAGAGCAGTCTTACTTTCAGATTTTAAGTTCAATCAGCTTTACATTGTGCAATAACGTTTGTATTAACTGGAAGGCACCTCAGATCTAAGCTCTCCAATAGCCAGTTTTGGCAGTTGTCAGTCTATTCTGCGAGCAATTACAGCGAGTAGGACGATCTTTACGTTTCTCCGTAACGCTTTTTTCCGACAAGTAAACATATCTTTGCTTCTTATCTACCACAGAAATCGGCTTGGTGATAGCAATGTATCATTGGCGAATCCAGCTAATGCAAGAAGACACCACGGAACGTCCGTAGAAACACGACATAAACACAAAACCCAGAGGGACAAACGAGGTGGAGACATGCACATTGAAGGCGGATATGCTATGCTAAGTGCACAAGGCAGGGTAAGTTGAATTTCGGCAGCACTACCCGGCTAGCCGACTGCTATCTGCTAAATGACTGACTGACTGATTGATTGACCGGCTGGTTTGCTGACTGACTGACTGACTGACCTACTGACGTACGGACGGATCGATATAAGGACGGATGGATGGAATGTACGAACAAATGGACGGACAAACGGACGGAGGGAGAGATGGATGAATGAAGTGAGGGAAGGAGGGACGGACACATACTGACGGAAGGACGTACGTACGGTCGGACGAATGGATAGATGAATGGATTGATTGGTGAAAGAACAGACGGATGGATACATGGATTTATTTTTGTTTACCTTGCTACTTCACAGATACCAGAAGGCGGTTTCTATGAGCATCTAGCGGCATACGAAAGAGACAACAGAGAAGGTGGAGTCATCAATGAAACACCCACCTATGCCAACCTCCCACCTACAACTGAATACATAAACGTATAAATACAAGCAAGAACGGCGTTGCTTATATAAATACAGAGGGAAAACTAGAAGCATCATCCTAACATGGACATATGCTGACTGTTTTTGATTTTTAGTGGCACACAGTCGTGGCCAAATGCAACTTAAGATTTGTTTATCATATATTCGCTATCCTAGAGCGCCAAAAGGAATAGATCAGCGGCTGACTGAACTAAGAGAGATAATTCCCTCGAGAAAAGAAATCAAGCATCAAAAGCAAACTGACCACAGGTACCCCAATCATAATTAGCATGGGAGACAAAACTAAAACTGTAGATGTCATCCCTAGGAACATCCAGAAATACTTCTTGTTGCACGTCCAATTAACTTGAACGTCACTAGCTGTCAAAGAATTGGGAGGCGGAAATTATAGATGTTTGAGTCAGGATTGTACATTTTGTTGGACTTATTGTGACCGATAAATAATAAATCACTGAAATTTAGAGCCTTATCACCCGAACTTTGTTTTCTTCTGGTTCGTGATGCCAGGTCTTCATGCAATTTTGTCGACTTAATTTTTTCACTCGAGTTAGGAGTCGGAGCCCCCATCAGGTGAAGGCAAGTTAAGGTACTTTCTCTGAAATAGAACTTGCGAGAGATTTTTTTTTCAAACTTTGTCCACTGAATATGTATCACATGTGCATGAACTTTTGAAATAAAAAGGGGCGTGGTGGGGGGGGGGGGGGGGTCCGGTGCTCATTTAGGAGCTGTGAGGCATTGAAAATCGGGCATTTCAAGTTACTGTAAAATCTTTGTGAACAAAAACGCATGAGAGCATGCCTTAAACTAGAGTTTATTTATTATGGTGGACACAAACAAACATTTTAACTTTGATTTAGACAGACAGCTGAATCCGTGATTAAAAATTTCAACCAAATTCCTTGACATGCTAAATAGAAAAGACCACAGTGTATCTACTATTTTCCTTATTTATTCAATTTTCAGCAATACAATTCAGATCAGTCTTTTCTCACACAAAGGTTATGATTCGTTGATACAATCACTGGAAAAAAGGTGGGGTGCCCGTGCTCGTTGGTGAGCTATAGCCATTTTTCACTGACTAACAGAGTTCAATTTCAAGGCAAATCCGCCATGTTTTCGAAGTGCGCGTGCACGAGCGCGTGCGAAATAATATATGTGCAATAAGGATGCACGATGCAAATGTGAGGCATAACCTTATTTCCCAAGTAAATAACTTTACTTAGCTGGCTTATTTCTGGATCAACAGGATCTCCATGTTACCAGCCGCTTCCTTATTACACGTTTGCCAAATTTGCTCGCAGCTGCTCGAAAATCGCTCATTCTCCATCCTCAAATGGGATCATTTTCCAATTACGATATTAAAATCCAGCTCAGCAACCGAGGTTTCTTGAGAAAACGACCCTTGCACGCGGAAGGGGCAGTAGTAGCTTCCCAGTCTTGAAATCGATGCGGTGGGAGAGTGTGGTGTGTTAGGATTAACCAGAAACCCCTGGAGCGTCCATCGAAAACAAGAGATTTTCCAGTAAAGGAAGGACTTCTTTTAATACTTTAGTTAAAATCACACAAAAGCGCAGAGAAGCACGTTCAAACAGACCTAATGAGGTTGTGTAGCAATAGCAATTTAACTTTTTGACAGAATGTGACACAAGGGTGGTGATAAATGTTCGATTCATCTTGGCACAGTTCCTCAACACACATTGTAAGGTCGGCTGCATTAAAATACTGAAAGGTTCGAGTTGAAACGACCACGTTTGGTCTTTAATTGAAAATTGCAAAGAACTTCTGGTCGGTCTTTTACCGGAGAACGCTTGCATTGCTAACCACGCCGTTTCATTTAGCCAAAAGAACGAAACATTGAGCTTGCAATGTGCATTCACACATTCAATTTCCTTGATATTACAGAAGGTCAAACATTAAGATGGGGGTGATCGTCGCAGTTATGAACACTACTTATGATTTTCATATATTCATCTCCAAGGTTTTGACTTCTTTCTCGGGTGCTGTTATAATATCTTGGTAACTGAGGGATTTATTTTTGCTTTGGCGGCCTCTGGTGCAACAGACCAGCACATTAAGCCACTACTACTCTCTTCTACGTTATAACACCTTTCAAAAACATCAACAATAATCAGTAAGCTCGTGTCACCAAAACTTCCTGCCACGTAACATATTCCTCAATTTTCTCCTTCTCAGCAGTGACTTCCTGTGTCACTGGGGCCGAATGTCAGTTAAGGGATACTGTCACGGTAATTTTTGTCATAAGCTGTTCAAATCGTGAGGAGTACGGTTTCTAATACGTGATTGGCCTGTCTAACACGAAAAAGCAGTTTTCTGATTACTTCTTGGACAGAAAAGGAAGTAGTGTTATTTTATGGTGATTTTTCCGGGACACTATGACAAGTTGCTGATTCCATTTTCTCCTCGTCATCCATAACCAAAGTCAACCGAAAACAGTTTCAATGCACCTATTAAGCACTTCGTAGGGACTGAGGAGTTAAGCTGAAGCCCAAACATGAAACCTTTACGGTTGCAACACACCTCATCACATATTGAAACTGGCATCAGCCGATCGTTGCACGCTATCGGTGATCAACAGTTAATGTCTGTATAATGGAGAAATCAGCTCTCGTCGCAATTGCAGGGATCTTTTTGATAACTCTGTATTCAAAAGGCGATGGTAAGTTGGTTTAGGTTGAGGGTATTAATGTAAATAATACAGTGTGGCTGGATATTTCATGTTCCAATGAAACCGAAAATCACATGTAACGGGTTCTTCCTGTAAAGTTATTAGAGAGATTTAATCTGGTGGAGGGAAAATTGTCGCCTACTTTCATGCTTATAAATTCGGTCGGTATGAGGGCTAGCGTTCGAGAGTCGGTGTAAGAGTTTCCGCGAGTGCATAAGGGTTTCAGGGCAATGAGCGCGAGAGTATCGGCAACAATTCATCATTATGCGGCCCTGGGCATTGAAGAATGACGTGACAGCGGCAAACGGCGATAGAGACGCCGCAAAACATTGGGATTAATCTGAATACGCAAAAATAATTAGTTCTGCTAGTGTATTTAACATTTTCGTTTGCCAAGAACGTGAAGGCGGAATGGTAATTTTTTCTTTCTTTTTCTTCACTTCAGCATCATTTATGTCTTCATCGTTCACTCATCCGGTTTCTCTTTTTGCTTAGTGGTGAAAATAATTAATACTCTGTTTCTCTTACAAGGCTTTCCGACTTAAGACTCTGAGCCTAGCACATTCGACTTGAAGTCAAATGTGATAGACTCAGAGTTTGGCTCGTCCAGTCCGGCCATTGTTTCTCCGTTTTCAACGGCTTTGCTCTACTTGGACACTACATTGTATTACGCGCTCATATTTTGCAGGTACTGTTTACCTTACTTGCTAAAATGACGTAATGGTGGAATAATTACACCTTCAAGAACGTTCTTTCACGCGATAATGTATATAGATCGTTCTCCTCTTGTATTTACTTTTAGGTATAGCTTCATATTTAACTTATCCTTTGTGTTATTTCCTTCAAGGTCGCACATTTGTTTTCAACTGTTCCAGTTACACTGTTCATGAGCCACCTACACATCCAGCTCCTTCGCGGGATAGTCTTGATTTTTGCAAGCAGAGTGGAAGTGCTCTTGTTTCTATTGAGACTCAAGAGGAACTGAATTTCTTAGAGGAGACACTTTCAAGGATACATCTTAAAGCACAATATTATATTGGCTTGAGGAATATTAGTGGAAAATGGAGATGGATAAGCAATAACAGCATAGTGGTTGCACCCAAAAAGTCTCCCTGGAACCCCGGTCAACCCAGCGGAAACGGCAACTGTACTAAAATGTACTTCAAAAACAAACGCGAGCTACGATATGATGACATACCCTGTGGATCAAAGGCTACAAATATCGGAATAATTTGCGAGAGGCCTGTTGATTGCCGTGTTGAAACAGGTATGCCTTAAACAAGCACTACGTATTTCAGTATAAATAAAATATATGTACCTTGAGTTCCTGTCAGAAATTACCCCGGAGACAGTTTATAGTAGCAGCAGTTCGGATGTCCTTAATTTTGTCGCTTCGGGACATGCAGTCATCAGTTTTCGCCTCACTTAACCTTTTCTCTTACGCAATTAACCTTTAAAATTAATGAAGCAAACCTGCGCTCTGAGTCTCTGACATTACTCTTTAGCTAGTTGGGTAGGAATATATTCAAAGTCTAAGCACCGCTTTCACTGTAAAATGAAAAGAGACAATTTGACTCCCAAAATTGGGCCGAAACGGTTGAGTCCAGAATGATACTGGTTCAGCCTCACAGAAATGGGACTGTTTTGGTACCAATTTTTGGGGGCTAAATCTACCGTGTACTGGCGCTAAATAAGACCATGTAAAGGGTCAAAATGGAAAATACTAGTGCCATTTTGAAATTTTAAATGGCCAAAACAGCCCCCTCAAATTTTAGCCCTCTCGCAAATGACCCGGCGAAAAAGAGCCAATTCAGCTCCATGTCGGGCCTTTTCAGAGGGTCTTCTCCGTGCCTTCACATTTCTCCCCTCCAAGAATAAGGCGACATCATCCTGGACTTTCATGCATGACGTGCGCGTGATTTGAAACGAAATAGTCTATCAGACGGCCAGACAATAACCAAAATGGCCTGAAAATGGCCAACAGCACGTAGATATTGAAAGCCTGCTAATTTAATATCTTCCCTTTTAAAAAGTTTGCATATGGCTTTTGTAGATGAGACTTGGATCGATAGAATGGGGCCCTTTATGAGATTTTACCTCAAGCTAAGTGGACCTGGTAGCAAATTTCACTGAAAATTACCTTATTTCTCGATCTTTTTGTATGGGAAAATGGCATGAAAATATTTCAATGCCGAATTTTTATCCGCCAAAGTGGTCTTCAAAAAAGTTTGAATATGGCTTTTCTTACTTTTTGCTTAAAGAAGCTTCCTGCCAAGTTTCGAGGAAAAACAGTCGTGGGAAGTGGTGGCAAAATCTAAATTTCGAAAGATTTTACTGTCGTTCAAGCTTTGCTTTTCCTTTCCAAAGACTTGCATGACAATAGTTCGGGCTTGCTTTGAAAGTCCCGCTTGAATTTAATTTATTCGTGGCTCCGCTTCCGTTGACAATGGGACACATGCCGCAGCAATTGCCTGGATGGTTATTTTGAACTGGGCTTCGTATCACAAATAGATACCTCTTACTAACCGAGTTCGAGGTCCGTACTGTAAGTTACGAACCGAGTTTTTTCCCGTTGATTTAGGCGCTAAGCGCGAAGCGCGCGGGCCATAAATTAATGGGAAAAAACGAGAATCCGTAACTTACAGTACGGAGCGAGAAAACGAGGTGAGTAAGATATTTAATATATATATTTAGCCAAGCCTAAAAGCGGAGCTCCAAAAGCATTGTTTTTCTACTGGCATATCTGCTTGTCATATCACCCATCTGACCTCACTCAAGCTACAGACCCAATGCTGTAAAAAATAGTATGGAAAGGTGATCTAAGCCAGTGGCACAGTGGGTTTGGACCCCCCGCAGATTTGTTTCCTCCAGTCCAGATCTGCTTGTGGATCAGATTTGGACCCCCTAGTCCAGAACTGCTAGCAGATATGAACCCCCTTTTACGGATTTGGACCCCCACCCCTCCTAAAAACAAGCATTCTATTCAGTAAGGTAATAAAAATTCCTTTGCAAATTGAGTTTGGAGATGTTAAAAAGCAAAAAAAATATTGAGGTAGGTTTTTTAAAAAAAAAATAATCTTTAATACTTTGTGTAAAAAAGAACCTGCAACGCTAGTTTGCATCTATAAATTTTGAAAACAAAACATTTCTTAACATCTTAGAGCAATACCTAAGGACAGGTCTGTTTCCCTGTTCAACTGTAGGCTACTTCGTTATGGTTTATAGCCACTAGAAACTGGTGGAGAACCCTGGTGAATGTTATTTTGAATCAGTATCCGACATCAGACATATAGTGATTCAGATAATCTCTTCATAATGAATGCAAGTTCAGTTATCCAAATCCTCCCATGAGACAGTTAGAAATCAGAAATTGTGTATCCTCTGGATATATGTATGCCTCAAAAAAATTATGAAAGAAAGATACATGGAAATCAATAAAAATATTTAGATGATATGCATTAAGGCCAAGATATTTCTTTTGATCAGTTACTTCTTGACCTTACTATCGCAAAAAACTGCTTGCTGACATTATGCTCATCAATCAATGCACCTACAGTGTTTTCAAAAAGAAATTCAGCTGCTCTTCTGGTCAGCCAAGTGCAAGACTAAGCAACTTGATAATAAAATATTGGACATTTGGTTGATATCACTATCAAGGTAATTAACAATGTAGTATGAGGATTTAAGGTAATGATTTACCAAAACAAAAGTGCTGGAAATCCGTATTAGCCATCTTAACTTGATTTTATATTTTGCAAGAAAGGTAAGGACTAGTCCCACATTTCTCCATGTACATTTGAAATTGCACAACATACTTCAACAAACATCAAAAATCCCATTAAACATTAGTGCCAAATGTCATCCAAACATACCACAAGATTGGTGTGAACAGTTATGAATAAAATTAATTGAAAGATTGCATGCAGGAGAAGGAAGTCCAAAGGATGTGTACATTGATGAAAAAGAGCTAACTTTAAGTTTAATAATATTTTGTCATGTGAATACATCTAAGTTGGTACAAAAAAAAGTGCATGACTGGAGAATAATTGGGAGAAAGTAAATTCCCATACAAAGAATATTATCTAATACAGTAATAGCCCACGTATAAGAACCTGGGTTTTAAGAACCTGTTAGGCTAAAATTTTCATTTTAAGCCCCCTCCACATAAGAACTTATTAAGGCTAAAATTTTAAGTTAGGTTCTTATCAGTGGGGTTGCTGTAAAAGTGTAAAGGTAGAAACTGCTGAATGAGTTTCTTTGTTATGTTTTGTTAAGGACATATATTGTACCTGCAGTGAACTGGCTATAGGCATTTCTCTATGGTACAAATTAATGATTTATACTGTATTATGAGATGACATTTATCATATATATAGTATATTCAGATAAAATTCATATGAAAATATAAGAACCTATTTTAAGAACCTTGGTAGCCTAAATTTGCTTTAAGTACCACTTATATAAGAACCTATTTAGGCTAAATTGGAAAATTCAGGTTCTTATATGTGGGCTATTACTGTATTACACATTCTAAACACTGAACGTGGCCCAAAGCTAACCTAATCAAATTAAATCGAGTAATCGTCTCTTATAAGTCACCCCTGCTTTGAGATTGACACTAAAAATAAAGAAGTAAAATTGAAATACAATCCAAAGCTAACCTAATTAAATACTTGTCACTCACAAGCTACATCTGATTTCAAATTGACACAAATAATGTAATAGATAGGACTGAAGATGCATGCATGATGTTCGATGGAACACCATTCCAGTTTGGTATGTAGCGATTATAAAAAGAAAAGCTGAAGGCCATATATATATATATATTTAGCCAGGCCAAGCCTAGAATCGGAGCTGCGCACTCTCACCGAGCATATTTGGGCCAGTTTAATTTGTGTCCAAAACAATTGAGCAGCAGCAGGGAAAACGAAGAGTTTTCGATAGCAAACGTTTGCAAAAAAATACAGACATTCGTGAGTCCTAACTACTTTCAGACTGATTAATCTAGAAAAATCGGTATTTATTTTGACATAAATGCCCGTAGAAAAGACAATAAAGGGTAAAACTGATCGTTAAGACAAGTCAACATGAATTGACCGCGGTTCAGAAACAACAGAACAACAAACATAAGTATTACAAGAAAACAAAGCACAATACGAATAATATCTCTTCGAAGATTCTTGGAGAAGGTGGAGAAATTAGACAAGTAACAAAAATTGCTTAGCAATTTCGACAAAAATGTCAGTAGAAAAGACAAAAAAGAGGTCCACACCTGATCGTTAAGAGCAGTCAACAGGAATCACTGGGGCAGCAATCACTCGGAACGCGACAAAGCTGAATAATAGCGCCATTTCCCACAAAATCCTTCCTTGGCTGCCACAAAACGCTAAAGAGCTTTGATAGTTTTACTGGTACTTCCCATGTCTTCCGAAGAACCTTCTTCAATTAATGATTCTCAGTGGCAAAGCGTAATCCAGTTAACGAAGAAAGCGCTTCCCAAACCACACCAGCATTTCTCTCGCAGACCCGTCCACTATAAAATTTATCAAAGCCAGCCCAGCCAGTCAACCCGTTTCGGTGTTTTTAACATCCAAACGCTGATTCTTACCTGTTGAAACAAATTAAGACGACATTTTTATAGACGGCGAAACTTAATATTGTTGTTTACAGGCCGCTTTCGACGAAGATCTCTAAAACGTTTTACAAATGACGAGTGAAGCGCGCTGTTGTTTGACATTTTTGACAGCATTTTGACAATTTTATGTCAGATTTTGAGACGTGCATTTGATCGGCTTTTTTTTCTGTTTCGTAATTTTTTTTTACTCAAGCTTGAGTTTCCGACTTTAATCCTTAATTTTACGAGGACTCATCGTGAAAACGTGTTATTAAGATAAGGGAAAAAGTTTCTTAACGCTGTTGAGGCACCAAGATCGAAAAACAGTCAGCCAGGCCGCGTAAAAACACTCGTTCGCTTGCAAAGAAAGCAACGTAACAAAAACCAAACATACAAAAAAACAAACAAACAATTCAACTACTTCTGTGCGTCGAAAACGAGTACAGATGATTGTTATTTATATCCATTCCAGAGAAAAAGAATACAAGTTTCATTCGTGAACAAAAGTAACAACGATTAAACCAAATGTTAAGTTTCTATTTATTTAATTTACCTCATTGTCCTGCGCTGTGTTGTAGAGGTTTCTACCACTTGAAAATTCGTAAGCTTCAGTAAAGTAAAAACAAGCATCCGCAAAAATAGCAAACGGTTTGTCCAAAGAAAGAGAGTTTGAGCTTCTCGTTCCTCCCATTAACACAGGTAAACTGTTAAGTGACCTTTCTTAGTGAGGTGCAAGATGCCGCGGTAAAGTGAAAGCCCTTGAAGCGTTGAATTATACTGTTTTCAACCGCACAATCGATCCAAGTTTGAAGCTTTTCTTGAGAAAAATCGCTCTTCCTTTCGTCACTTGAAAATTTACCTTACGGAGTATCTAAGTTCTTGATTTTTGTGCTTTTTACGCGAATTTAAAGACAAACTTCCATCGAAGAAGATGAAGTTGTTTTTCTCAAAATGAAGAAACCAAGTGAATGGCAGAAAGCGCGCGAAAAATTAAGCCTCGTTTTGGGTGTCCCACACCTAGCTGAGCCTGCGAACAAATCGAAAGCAAGTACCTGGTCAGCGGTCAACTTGAAAAACACAGCTGACCTCGATTAGGTCTTAACTTGAGCCCGCGATATGGTCACGTGACACTGGTCAGCGGATGCCTTGTTTTGACAGGTGTCAATTGGCTATAAGATGGATGTTCAGTATCAAAGATGTACGCTTTAAACTAGCTGGTCAGCTGGGCCAGGTGAAGTATGGCCGCCATGTTGGATTATTATGATTATTATTAGGATATTATTAGTTATTGGGCAACACCACCGTCGTCGTCGTCATGCGCGCCCACGAGCAATGCCGCTAGCCATTTTTACCATGAGAAAAGCAGTTGACGGGTTTCTATAGGTATGGTTCTCCGTTCTGCGGTCGTTCGGGCCGCCGGAGCTCCGCTATAAATATGTATTTATTTATTATTTATTTAATTTGAATAATTATCTCACACAAACTCGAGGGGGAAAAAGCCGATCAAATGCGTGGACAGAAAGTCGTGCGTACGTCCGTCCCTTCGTGTATGACAATGTGAAAAGTCATATTATAGTTCACCCTGTTCTATATTCCTCATTTTGGCAGGATATGAGAGAAAAATTGTAACAAACTTAAGGCAACAAGAGAAGAAACTTGCGATCGTTTAGCGGTATTGGCACTGTTTTCTAAAGGCTTAAATTTTACTGAAAGGAGAAATTCAAACTCGAGGGGGAAAAGCCGATCAAATACATGGACAGAAAGTCGTCAAAAAGCTTCTCACGCTTAATTTTAAAAAAGTTAGATCTTCGTCCAAAAAGACTGTAAAAAACAAAGTATCGTCGTGTAATTTTGATTAATTCTCGAGTTTATTTTCGATTTAAATCAATGTTTGGATGTTTTGGCTGGCTTTGGTAATTTTATAGTGTTCGGGTCTGGGAGGGAACTTGTTTTCTAAAACCTTTATTACAGTTCAACCCCTATTAAGAGGCCACTCTCGGGGAAATGGATAGTGGCCGCTGAATGGGGGCTGGCCGCTTAATAGAGGTAAAAACAATAGAAGAACCCTCATCGGGACTTTGATTACTGGCCGCCTAATAGGGGGTGGCCGTTTCTTAGGTGGCCGCTTAATAGGGGTTCGACGGTATTTCATTAAAGACAGAAACTCAAGCTAGCGGGAAAAAAAGGCGATCAAATGTATGTGCATGTCTCAAAATGTGACAGTAAGTTATCAAAAAGCTATCAACAAAATGTCAGAAGCTAGCGCGCTACACGCTTCATTAAAAAAAAGTCAGAGATCTTCGTCTAACTATGTTAATTCTCACGTTTTTTTGTTTGAAGCGGTAAGAATTAGCGTTTGGATTATCAAAACTGCGAAATGGGTCGGCTGGCGTAATGGTCTGCGAAGGAAAAGCTCATATGGTTTCGTAAGCACTGTCTTCATCTGAATCGGATGTTTTTCCTTTGAGACTCAAACTAAAGAAGCTCCAAGCCTCGGTGGACATGGGAAGAAACAGCAAAACAATCAAGGCACTTTAGGGTTTTGTCTGCTTAGCCAGAGACTGCAAGAATCATCGTTTGGATGTTAAAAAAAAAACAGTGAAATGTGTTGGCTGGCTTTGATAATTTTATCGCTAACGGGTTTGCGAGGCATACTAAGCGCGTGTGGTTTCTCGGCAAGTGCTGTCTTCATTATAACAGGATGATGTTTTACCGCTGAAGATCTTTAAGTGAAGAACCTTCCTTGGTGGACATGGAAAGTGTAAAACTATCAAGGCACTTTAGGGTTTTGTGTCTGCTTAGCCAAGCAACGATTTTTTGTGAAATGGAGCTGTTATGCAGCTCTGTATTCCCAGTGATTGGTGACTGACTAAACTACCATGTTAGTACTGCATTTCCCTTATTACGTACATTTATGTCAAAATTGCTTGGCATTTGTCTAATTTCTCTTCCCTTTCCAAAAATCGTCTAAGAAACATAGTATTGCGCTTCGTATTTTGTTTTGTTGCTATGTTTTGTTGTTTTGTGGCTTTTCACCCGCGGTCAATTACTGTTGACTGCTGTAAGACCTGTATACTATAAGGCTCGTTCTACTTTTTGTTCTTTCTACGGATGTTCATGTCAAAATTACTTAGCAACTTTTCTGGCCTACTACGAAATATATTTTCTTACAAATATACATAACATACTCTGTTTTCTTGCAATGTTTTGAACCGCGGCCAATTCTTCTTGACTGCTCTTAACTATTAGGTTGGTACTACTTTTTGTTCTTTCTACGAACATTTATGTCAAGTTTGCTTAGCAACTTTTGTGGCCTACAACGAAATATGCTTGTTACTTGTTTAATTTCTATACCTTCTCCAAGAATTTTAGAAGAAACAAGTCCATTGTACTTTGTTTTGGATTTTTGCAATTTTTTGTTTTTGATCGGGGATAATTTCCTTTATGGTTTTATCTGAAAGTATTTGGACTCAAGAATGTTTGTTTGTTTCGTTTCTTTTATTGTTCAAAAAAATGTCATCGAATAGTTTATGGGATCGTAATTCGTTTTCCCTCCTGCTATTTAATGTTTTGAACACAAATTGGCTCAAGAAAAGCCATGTGAAGTTGCTCGGTACCAGTTAAAAAATAATCGTGGAGCTCCGCTTTTAGGCTTGGCTAAATATAAATATAATTTCTTACAGTACCATCGATAAAACAATATGGTTATGGTTTAGTCATGACGTCACCATACGCCTGCATTCTCTAATATGTCCACCCAATGGGAAATATCACACTTGAGATACCTCTGTCTTCTATATTTTTGGCCGAAAATTGTGTGGGGAACTTATGTTTTCTGGCAAGAACGTCGCTTTGGAAAACCAAAATAACAAACTGAAGACAACAAAAAGAAAGTTAAGATCTTCTATCGGTATTGGTATTGCAGACAGAAACTCAAACTCGGGGGGATAAAAGCAAGTCAAATGTACGTGCGTGTTCTCAAAATCTGAGAGAAAGTCCTGAGAAAGATGTCAAGAAAATGTCAAAAACTAGCGTGCTTTTTGCGTCATTTGAAAAGTCTGAGATCTTCGTCCAAAGACAGTAAACAACAAAATGGAAACGGCGACTAATCTGATTAATTCTTGAGCTGGGTTGTATTAAATAGCGCTGTATTCGTTGTAACTGGATGATGTTCTGACACTGAAAATATGTAATTTAGGAAGCTTCTACGAAGGACGTGGGAAGTAGCAGTTAAACCATAAAGGAACTTTAGGGTTTTGTATCTGCTTAGCCAAGCAACAACTGAATTGTTTTACGCCTTTATCTGAAATTAGTTTGGACTCAAGAAGGTTTGTTTGTTTGTTTTTTACCCCAAACATTTCTCACGTAATAGTTTATCGGGATCTTCAAAACTCTTAGTTTTCCCTGTTGTCAATCATTTTGGCACCAAATTGTTGCAGGAAAGCCATGCAAAGTTGCTCGAGAGGGTCCGGTCAGCTTTTCTCGACCTTTCCATAATATTTTCTATGGGATCGGAATGCATCAGCGATTCCGGACGGGTCATATGATAAGCAGACTTAGGTTAATGCCAGCTGAAAGGAAAAAATCGTGGAGCTTCGCTTTTAGCCTTGGCTAAGTATATATGCATGTTATTTACTTCCTGATGTAGCTTCAGATTTAACTTATCCCTTGTGTTATTTAATTTAAGGTCAGACATTTGTTTACTATTCTTCCAATTACACTGTTCATAACCAAACTATACGAAAAAAACTTAATTGGTGGGAAGGCCTTGATTTGTGCAAAAAGAATGGAGGTGCCCTTTTGTCAATTGAGGATCCGGAGGAACTGAATTTCTTAACGGAGAAACTTTCCACCAACAACCTTAAATAGAATAGTTTTTTTTATTGGCTTGAGGAAACTAAGTGGGAAGTGGAGATGGATAAGTAATAACAGCACCGTGATTACACCTCATAAATCTCCCTGGGTCCCAGGACAACCTAGCGGAAACGGCAACTGTACTAAAACGTACTTCCGAGACAATGGCAAGTTACAATATGATGACATACCCTGTGGAATGCCAACGTACACCGGATTAATTTGCGAGAAACCTGTTGATTACAGTGTTGAAAAAGGTATGCCCTGGACGATTGCAAGCAATACGTAATTCAATATAAATACAATATGTGTTCCTTGAGTTTCTGTTAACCTCACTTGACCTTTTTCGCTTACGCTTGTGGGGATATATTTGAAAGTCTAACCGCCGCCTGATTAGCTCAGTTAATAAGACCGGATCGCTGAAAACAAAAATAAAAACACTAGATTTTTACAACATCCAACACAATCACGCTGGCAGTTTGCTCAACATCTCTGTCAATACAGATGATAGCGTCCGTTCAGGAGGAACTTTAAACCATTGGCCTTGTCTCCTTCATATCCATACGTAAAACTTGTAGGGGTCGCAAAAGAACCCTCACTCTGTTTTATTAGGGAGTATAAGAAACGAGGACGGCGACGGCGACGAAAACGTCATTTAAAAAAAAAACTTATAACTTATATAACTTATATAACTTATATAAAAATATAACTTCTCGTGATCGTAGCATCTTCGCGATAATTCCAATTTCTTCAATTTGTAAAATGTCGGTGAACTATCCAGGAACTAACTTTCTATGAACAACGTTAAAGTAAAGAAAAAGAAAGAAAAATTTGCCGTCATACGCTCACGTTCTCGCCAAAACCTAAAATTTGTTCATTTTACGTTGTTGTTTTGCAGAGGACGGCAAAGAAATGTACCAAATGTAAAACGCACGTGCTGAGCGATTGTATTTGCTCATTAATTGTTTTGTGACGTTCTCGTTGCCGTTCCCGTCCTCGTTTCCTAAAGTCCCTATGAATGGTATAAGGAAAGGTAGTTACAGGACTTGTGTATAGTCCTACGATGCGGGTCATACGTCTTGATATAGTCCCCCGCTTTACCCACCTCTCTCTTTGCAATGTTGAGTCTTAACTATCTTAGCTGAAAACAAAATTAGTTCATAAAAGGTCCAAATGACTGATTCAACGCTGGGTGGGGGATGGGGGACTAATGCCTCATATAAAGTTGGGTTCACGGATAGATTCTCCACATCGAATTTAGCCAAACTGCGAAGTTTCGTATAGATCTGATTTAAACCTATAAAATATAAAATTGCCACTTTTCACAGAAATGTATGGAGTTCGGCTAATTCCTCCTCTACATCAAACTTGGTATTCCTGGTAAAATAAGTGTAGGAAATCTAATTGTGAATCCAGTTTTTCATTGAATGTTATGCTGAAAATGACACTGGCCATGAATTGTGCTTTAATTTGGAGGTTGTTTGTTAAAAAAAAATACTAAATACATAAATAAATAAATAAATAAATAAATAACAACAAAACAAACCAAAACAACTTTAAATTAAAAAACCGAACTGCAAGCAGTTATGTTTCTTTCTTTCACATATCGTTCCTAAACGCTTTAGATGAAGAAGACAAACAACACAAAGGCCCAACAGCAAGAAAAGTTACCACAACCCAAACGCTGCCAGCTACTTCGGCGTCGCCGCTGTCAACCATATCAGCACAACATGAATCTACTAGAGGTACGAGGACGATTAACACTCTGGTAGCTAAGAACAGTCGTTTTACTCTTAGTTCAAAACAATAAGTTGCAGCACTTTATTTAATTTCGTTTAATTTCGTTTCACTTTATGTTATTTTCTTTTAGTCAATCAGAATTGAGTATTTTTTCGTTTATATTATTATTATTATTATTATTATTATTATTATTATTATTATTATTATTAGTGAATCGTATGGAATACTGAGGGATCGGTGATTACAAATCTGACTGGTCAGCGAAGTCACTTATACACCTAAAACGTGCATTAGTGACTTGCTAGTTAAGCTGCAAGTGAATACCAAAACTGTGTCAAGTTCTTATCTGGTTGTTACATTCCCTGTCTCAAGCTTTGGTTCTTGCACCCGTTTGTTTGGCAAACACTACGCGGTATTGGGAAAGAGAAAGTTCTCTTACTGGTTGTTTTACCGCCCAATTAATCAAAGAAAACAATATAATTGTTCTCATAAACTCACGAGAAATCCTGTCATATAAAAGCTTTCCAAAAAAATGTACGTTACATGGCAACTACCATTGTTAAACTGCCCTTGTATCTCAGTCCCACGCAGTTTTTTAATAAAATGACGTGTGAAGAAAATTTTTTACAAAGTCTATTGTACACAGGAAACATTAGCGGAAAAACGTTCCCACCCACTGTTTCCTCCGACAATCTTAGTCGAATTCTTGAGGCAAGTGTCACTCTCTCTTACCATTTCAAGTATCATGACTCAGCAATCTTTGTTGTTCTCTTTCAATAAGCATTTTTGCGCATACTTCCTGCGGTGCCTCAACTTCCCTCCCTTCGTTTTGTATCGCTTTCCTGGTCCATAGAAGGTTTGTTCCCAGGTGTCAGGATTTATTGCAAATATTTTAATTGAAGTCTTCGCCAGTAATTGAAGCGTTTCTTCTGACCAACATGGAACCGCACTTTTTGTTGAAGCTCGCCATAGAAGAGTCTTTTGGGAGCCGATGGTCTGGTATGCGATCTACATGTCCTGCCCAACGAAGCTGAGACTGCATCAGGATGGGGTAGATGCTACGAAAATCTAATTGGGCAAACACTTTAGTGTCTGGAATCTTTTCCTCCCATTTGGAGTTGGGAAGTTACCTAGAGGAAGCTATTTGGAAGTGGTAAAGCCTCTTGGCATGACATTGGTACACTTCCAGGTTTCACAGGCGTACAGCCGCGTGGGGAGAACGGCAGCTCTGAACATCTTAAGCTTTGTCTCTACATGCACTGACATCTCTTCAGTTCCAAACATTGGCGTCCAGTCTGCCAAAGTTTTCACTTGCTCTCGGATTTCTGGCGCTCCCTTTTTCGTCAATTGTGGTCCCCAAGTCCCCAATGGAGATGACGAGTAAATGATACATAACTGCTAATGCAGTCCAGCTTAACAATAATATCGAGCTGTCAACCAGATATGGAATGAATGAGGTGTTCACTCGTTATGCAGGTGGAAACTCTGTAACTCGTTAATTTTATTTTAAATTGGTGTGACCATGTTTTGTTTGTGATGAATATTTTGTCTTTCAACTGGCGTTGGCGTTAAATTCCCTCGACGATAAGAATGAAATATTTCTCTCGCTTTATGTTGATTGCTTTGGCGCTGAAATTGTACCTAATAAGATTGTAACGGCTATAAATATTTCCTTCTTCTTCCATTACCAGTTATTTATCTCACATAAAATATTCACCCTTTTCGTTAAGGCTTTCTCTGCCACACATGTTTTTCAGCAACACTTCCTGAAACACCCATCGATGGCGCTTCTGATTCCAAAGCTGATAAAGACAACTCACAGTTGATTGTGATCGTCTTAACCGCACTGGCTGTGGTCATACTGGTGATTCTGATCGTCGTTTGTTTCTGTTTTGTTCGTCGGCCTCAGATGAAAGGTAACTAATGCATTCACTTGGTACAAGTGGCGTTGTTAATTCTTTGTTCGTCTTTAAAATGATTTACTTTTTGCTCTTGTACAAGCAATACTGCTTTCAGTTTGCATCACTATCACTATTCATCTTCATCTACTCATCATCATCATCATCATCATCATCATCATCATCGTCGTCGTCGTCGTCGTCGTCGTCGTCATCTTCGTCACCATCATCACCATCATTCTTAATAATTTTAAATGTTAGATATAAAATATAAATATAGAAAAGACCCCACACTCTGAAAGACTTTACTATTGATTTGTTGAAATAAAGAATGACGGTCTGTGACTAGAGCAGTTTTGCCATAATTCATTTCAATTTCTATTGCCTTCATTGTTAATTTGTTTTTAATTTTCTCTGTTTTCCTTCCTTTTCATTTTCAAGCCTCAAACTCGAAAATGCAGCCAGATAATAACACTCAGCACCAGGAGAGCTCCACCCAAATAGCAATGCATGCGAACCTGACACCATCAGAAGAAGGACTGGACACGTATGAAACGGTGAACGAAGATATACAGGAGCACACCTTGGACAATGTTGAAGAGAACAACAGAAAACGAAGTAGCGCGAGTGAAAAAGAGTCATCGTTACAACCACAAGAAGTAACAATTAAGCAAACGCAGTTTAAGGATGGGCACCTTGATGAGCTACCAGACCAGTTAGTAATTATGGAGTCTGTAGAGAAACTTAAAACTCATCAGTGTAAAAAAAAAAGTGTCGAAAACAGTTCGATTGATGTTTATCGATTAGCACATTTTATCAAGTATTACCGAGTAACGATTGCACTGAATGGCTAGGTCACCTGTTTTCCTTTAACCTTTCGCCAAAATATACTGGCGACATAAAAGTAGCTGTAGACTGGGACTGAGACATTGCCCACGGAGCGTGTGCCTCGGCACTTGGTTAGGTATGGATCTTTACAAACTGCCAACTCAACTGTCAATTGTTTCTTCGCTTATTTAGGGCATGTCGATAGACATCTCTTCCCATACCACTGAATGACATTTCACACGAATTCTAGCGGGTTCTTGCATTACGAGATTCTTTACGTCGAACTTTAGAATGAATTTTCCTGGCAACCAACGAAAACATTAAAATTCCCTCTTGAATGATATAACGGAAGCCGTAATATTACCAAGATCAGTTTTGCGTTTTAACATTTGCGCTCCACAACCAAAACATAACCTAAAAGTAGTTTTAGTTTCAGATTTTAAGTTCAACCAGCGTTACATTGTGTAATTGCGTTGTTATATTAACAGGAAGGCACCTCCCATCTAAGCTCTCCAATAGCCAGTTTTGGCAGCTGTCAGTCTATTTTGCGAGCAATTACAGCGAGTAGGACGATCTTTACGGTTTTCCGTAACGCTTTTTTTCCGACAAATAAACATATCTTTACTTCTTATCTACGACAGATATCAGCTTGGTGATAGCAAGTCTTCATTGGCGAATCCAGCTAATGCAAGAAGACACCTCGGAACGTCCTCAGAAACACGACATAAACACAAAACCCAGAAGCACAAACGAGCTGGAGACATGAACATTGAAGGCGGATATGCTATGCTAAGTCCACAAGGCAGGGTAAGTTGAATTTCGGCAGCACTATCCGGCTAGCCGACTACTATCTGCTAAATGACTGAATGACTGACTGACCGGCTGGTTAGCTGACTGATTGACTGACCTACTGACGTACGGACGGATCGATATAAGGACGGATGGATGGAAGGAACGAACGAACGGACGGACGAACGGACGTAGGGAGGAATGGATGAATAAAGTGAGGGAAGGAGGGCATCGCCAAAAATTCCGGACATTTGAGCCTGCATAGGACAGCGGATATCTTTCCAAAACAAGATGGCGGTAATGGCTATTAATTTCTTCTAATTATGATTTTTCTTTCAGTTGCTCCCATCGTGTAAAATAGTCAGAAACTGTAGAACAAAAATATAATTTTTAGCCACAAGAGATTACAAAACCCGCGGTTTTCTGCAGAATACTGGTATTAACCGCTGTCCGCTGTGCTTTGCTTGAGGCTCATGACGGGCTCATATTCGACTGCCGAAACAGCGGTAAATCAACTCGGCTTATGCCCATAGAAAAATATCTGAACAAAACGATTTCAACACAAAAAGAAAGGACAAGAAACAAGTTTTTCAAAGATGGCTTTGGAAGCGAATTTGGTGCATGTTTCGCCGAGATATGGTGTTTTGAATTCGACATATTTTAAGGTATTTATCGAAGAAACAGCGTGGAAATTTTGCTGTTTCTTCTTTTGTGGGATTTTCAAACGGAGAAAATATACATGAAAGTGAATCTACGAGGACTCTACGAGCGAAACCCGCATGTAAGTTGAATGTGTGTTTTCACGACATCCAGTTGCACATTTTTTCCATCAAGCTTATTTCGCCAGTAATCACAGTTTATAAGCAAACGGCTTTCCCGATTTCGAAAAATGTCACAAGATTCCTTACAAATATTTCGGCGGCTACCGGTGGAAGAAAACCGCTCAAAATATACATGAAGGTCGTTTACTTTATGGTAATTTTTATTTATCTAGCCCTATAATATAACAACCTATTATGGTTTAGTTGCACATTTTTACTTTCTTTGCGTCTTGAAGAGATATTTGCTGTTTTTCTCGGATGCCGATACAAATCGCTATACATTTCGGCGTCCCGATCAGTCTTCAGGTTGCCGCGCGTAACCGCGCGTGGGGTCTCGTGTTCTAAATTTCTGGCGATGACGGACACATACTGACGGAAGGACTGACGTACGGTCGGACGAATGGATAGATGAATGGATTGATTGGTAAAAGAACAGACGGATCGATACATGGATTTATTATTGTTTACCTTGCTACTTCACAGATACCAGAGGGCGGTTTCTATGAGCATCTAGCTGCATACGAAAGAGACAGCAGAGAAGGTGGAGCCATCAATGAAACACCCACTTATGCCAACATCCCACCTACAACTAAATACATTAACGTGTAAATACAAGCAAGAACGGCGTTGCTTATATAAATACAGAGGGAAAACTAGAAGCATCATCCTAACATGGATTATTTAATATGTGAATGATCATTGCAGTTATGAACACTACCTAAGCAGAAGTGAAAATATTGTACGGGACTCGAACCCACGACCTCTGCGATACCGGTGTAGCGCTCTACCGACTGAGCTAACAAGCCATCCAGTTGCACATTTTTTCCATCAAGCTTATTTCGCCAGTAATCACAGTTTATAAGCAAACGGCTTTCCCGATTTCGAAAAATGTCACAAGATTCCTTACAAATATTTCGGCGGCTACCGGTGGAAGAAAACCGCTCAAAATATACATGAAGGTCGTTTACTTTATGGTAATTTTTATTTATCTAGCCCTATAATATAACAACCTATTATGGTTTAGTTGCACATTTTTACTTTCTTTGCGTCTTGAAGAGATATTTGCTGTTTTTCTCGGATGCCGATACAAATCGCTATACATTTCGGCGTCCCGATCAGTCTTCAGGTTGCCGCGCGTAACCGCGCGTGGGGTCTCGTGTTCTAAATTTCTGGCGATGACGGACACATACTGACGGAAGGACTGACGTACGGTCGGACGAATGGATAGATGAATGGATTGATTGGTAAAAGAACAGACGGATCGATACATGGATTTATTATTGTTTACCTTGCTACTTCACAGATACCAGAAGGCGGTTTCTATGAGCATCTAGCGGCATACGAAAGAGACAGCAGAGAAGGTGGAGCCATCAATGAAACACCCACTTATGCCAACATCCCACCTACAACTAAATACATTAACGTGTAAATACAAGCAAGAACGGCGTTGCTTATATAAATACAGAGGGAAAACTAGAAGCATCATCCTAACATGGATTATTTAATATGTGAATGATCATTGCAGTTATGAACACTACCTAAGCAGAAGTGAAAATATTGTACGGGACTCGAACCCACGACCTCTGCGATACCGGTGTAGCGCTCTACCGACTGAGCTAACAAGCCATCTGGGAGCTGGTCGTGTTGTTGGTGCGTAATATACCCGTGAGTGGTGAATATATGAGAATGAATATATGAAAATCATATATTTGAACTGCGGATTTATGATATCTGATTTTCATATATTCATTCTCATATATTCACCACTCACGGACTTATTACGAACCAACAACACGACCTGCTCCCAGATGGTATGTTAGCTCAGTCGGTAGAGCGCTGCACCGGTATCGCAGAGGTCGTGGGTTCGAGTCCCGTACAAGCCTTAAATTGTTTTAGGCTTTATTTTCACTTCTGCTTAGGTAGTGTTCGTAACTGCGATGATCATTCACATATTAAATCATAAATCCGCAGTTCAAATATATGATTTTCATATATTCATTCTCATACAACATGGATTATGCTGACTGTTTTTGCTTTTTAGTGGCACACAGTCGTGCCCAGATGCAACTAAAGATTAGTTTAACTATGTCAGATACAAGAAGATAGGAGAAGACCCAGAGCTTAAAGAAGGAAAACTGTCATTGAAGAAAATCATATATTCGCTATCCTAGGAGCGCCAAAAGGAACAGGTCAGCGGCTGACTGAGCTAAGAGAGATAATTCCCACGAGAAAAGAGATCAAGCATTAAAAGCAAACTGACTGAAATAACCAGAGGTAGCCCAATCAGTAATTAGCATGGGAGACAAAACTAAAACAGTAGATGTCATCGATAGGAACATCCAGAAATGCTTCTTGTTGCGCGCCCAATTAACTTTAGCGTCACTAGCTGTCAAAGAATTGGGGAGCGGAAATTATAGATGTCTGAGTCAGAATTGTAAATTTTGTTGCACTTATTGTGACGGATAAATAATAAATCACTCTAAGTTAGAGCCTTATTACCCGAACGTTATTGTCCTCTGATTCTTGATGCCGGATCTTCATGGAATTTTGTCGACTTAATTTTTTCACCTGAGTTAGGAGTTGGAGCCCTCACCGGGTGAAGGCAAGCTAAAGTACTTTCTCTGAAATAAAAGTGGCTAGAGATTTTTGTTCAAACTTTGTCCACTGAATATTTATCACATGAGAAATTCAATTTTGAAATAAAAAAGGGGAGTGCCAGTGCTCATTTAGGAGCTGTGAGGCATTGAAAATGCCCCATTTTGGCATTATTTGCTTATTGTAAGAACACATTTCAAGTTATTGCAAAATCTTTGTGAAAAAAAAAAAAAAACGCATGAGAGCACAAATTAAACTACACTGAATTTATACATTATGTTGGACACAGACAAACATTTCAAGTTTGAATTAGACAGAAGCTAAATCCCTTGTTAAAAATTTGAACCAAATTCCTTGACATGGTTACTAAACTGCAAATAGGAAAGACCACAGTGTATCTGCTATTTTCCTTATTTATTCAATTTTTCAGCTATAGAAATCAGATCAGTCTTTTCTCACACAAAGCTTATGATAATTTGATTACACTGACTAGAAAATAAGGTGGGGTGCCAGTGCTCGTTGGTGAGTTTTAGCCATTTTTGAACTAACAGAGCTCCACCATGCTGTCAATGCGCGCGTGCACCAGGGCGGGCTAAATGACGCCATAAATTAAGCGCAGTAAGGTTGCGTGATAAAAATGTGAGGTGTCACCTTGATTCCCAAGTAACTAACTTTACTTAGCTGGTTATTTCCGGAGCAACAGATCTCCATGTTACTCAGCGCGTCCTCATTACAAGTTTGCCAAATTTGCTCACAGCTGCCCGAAAATCGCTCATTCTCCATCCTCAAATGTAATCATTGTGCAACAACGACATTGAAATCCAGCTCAGCAACCGAGGTTTCTTGACAAAACGACTCTTGCACGGGGAGGGAGCAGTATTAGTTTCTCAGTCTTTAAATCTATCCGGTGGGAGAGTGTAGTGCGTTAGGTTTAACCACAAACCCCTAGAACGTCTATCGAAAACAAGAGATTTTGAAGTAAAAGGAAGACTTCTTTTAAAACTTCAAAATCACAGAAAAGCGCAGGGATGCACGTTCAGATAGACCCAATGAGGTCGTGTTCGTGTAGCAATGGCAGTTAACTTTTTTGACAGAATACGATACAAGGGTGGTGATAAATGTTCGATTCATCTTGGCAAAGTTCCTCAACACACATTGTGAGGTCGTTTGCATTAAAATACCGAAAGGTTCGAGTTGAAACGACCACATTTGGTCTTTAAAAATGAAAATTGCAAAGAATTTTTGGTCGGTCGTTTACCGGAGAACGATTGCATTGCTAACCAGGCAATTTCATGTAGCCCAAAGAACGAAACATTGAGCTTGCAATGTGGATACATACATTAAATCTCCTTGATATTACAAAAGGTCAAACATGAAGATGGGAGTGATCGTCGCAGTTATGTGCACTACTTATGATTTTCATATATTCATACTCAAATTGAAGTGAGACAGTTTCTGTGGCTTTCCTGTGATGTTGATCTCTTGAATTAGTCATAGAGGAGCTCCGGCGAACCGCAGGGCCGCCAAACGGAGCACCATACCTATAGAAACCCGTCAACTGCTTTTCTCTTCAGAGCGGAAAAACGCAAAAAGCAAGCCCGAACTCCGTGCGATTTGAAAAAATGGCGGCTTTTAAATTTTTTTTATCTCAAAAATCAGGATAGGCCTCTGCAGGCATCCTGGTACACAGCAATAATTATTCCAGAGAAATAACTAGTTGCACATATACCCTTCTTGTCTTTCAATTTTCTCAACACTTCTTCAACTATAAAAATCGTTTTGAGGTCCTCGTTTCTCTAGCGGAATGAAAAGAGATCGCTTTTGGAAGCCAATTATTTTCATGGGCCGGTTAACAAAATGTGGCTATCTAAGCAAACTGCTGAATATCTAAGGTCGAGAGCTCAACTGAGGGTAGGGATAGAGTCTTCATTTTGTGAGTTTGCCAGAGCGGGTTTTTAAATTGTTGCGCAAAAAATAAATTATCGTTCTTGCAGTCAGGTAATCAACGCTTGGCGACATTTGGCTGTATTGAGGTTTTCCATCATACAAATCCCTTTTAACGTATGAAAACCACGATGAGCAAAATTTTCATCTTTCAAACTTTCTTAAGTGCTGTAATTTGATTTTATCACGAGCTAATCAAGTAAAAAAAAAAACCGAACAAACAAGCATTAAACATGTTAAGATCCCTAATGTTCTACGGCGTGTAAACAAACCGTGCACGAAAGTTTTGTTGTCATGATCAACCTCTTGCACATTTTGTGGCAATATAAGCAAACCACTGAATATCTAAGGTCGAGAGCTCAACTGTTGTTACCGAAAGAGTTAATCTGTGTATGGTGTGTTTGCCAAAGTGGCTAGTTTTTTTCCAGAGCGGATTTTAAATTTGTTTTGCAAAGATTATTTTATCGATTTACGGTGTGGCCAGTATTCACTACACACGCTCGCTCGGGTGCTTTTCGCATTATCTACTGTATTTCTTCAGAGAACTTCAGCTTGTCATAAACCGTATACACTGAGTTTAAGTCCCAACACACAGTCAAAGTACGAAAGTTATTTTTGAAACGGTTTAACTTCACCAATGAGTGTTTATCGATACTCAAGTTTGTTTTTGTTGTAGACTAATTTCACAGAATTTTCAGCAGTATAGCCAGAATTCAACTCACGTTGGAAAAATATGTTTAGTAACCAACACCCCCTAAATTATTCCCCTCGTATTATTGCCTTTTCTGCCTGTTTCCTTCGCTATGAATTTAGGAGTGCATTGTCCTCCCATATCACCCAACGTTCTTTCAAAACTGAAAATCTTTGCGCACAACGAGAGCAGCTTAATTAGAAAGGTTATTAGTTATGCAATTACATAGCTTTTTTATGAGATCGTTTCAGTTGTGTTGAGGCAAAAAGAGCAAATGTATATTAAAATCGAAAAAGCGGCTGACTAGCCTTGACTTTTATCCAAAGCACAGTGCTTTTACAAAAACACTTTTCAATTTCTTGGAATGATTAAATAAACATCTTTCAGTGTGTTCATTTTTTTTCTTACCGTGACAAACTAATCGTTTCAGTGTCCAAGTGATCACTGTCTCCAAAGCAGTCCCGTTATAACAAAATTTGAAAATCATTTAGGACTGAACGCTACACTGACAAGCATTTGTTTACAAACTTATTTCCCTTGGTCACAAACATACTCAAATCACATGAATACTCGCCTTTTAGGGAATTTCAAAGCTTTTAATTCCACTGCATAATTCTTCTCTCGTCTAACACTAGTTGGTATATAATCCCATGTGCTCTAGTCAGGCAACAAAAAAAAAACCACACACACACAACACTTCGCAAGGTGCGAACGCTGTCCTGGCATCGTGTTCGATTTCATTCAAAAGACCAATAAGAACCCGCGAAAAGGTGATGCGCAGAAAATTGCGCAGAACATTTTTCCGCTCTGAAGCTTTTCTTATGGGAATCAAGGCTAGCGGTATTGCTCGTGGGCGCGCACGCCGACGACGTCACACAATAATTAATAATATCCTAATAATAATCATAATAATCTAACATGGCCGCCATACTCCACCTGGCCCAGCTGACCAGCTAGTTTACAACGAACGTCTTTGATACTGGACATCCATCTTATAGCCAATTGACACCTGTCAAAACAAGGTATCCGCTGACCAGTGTCACATCACCATATCGCGGGCTCAAGCTAAGACCTCATCGAGATCAGCTGATTTTTTGAAGTTGACCGCTGAGCAGGTTCTTGCTTTCGATTGGATCGCAAGCTCAAGCCAGGTGTGGGACACCCAAACCAAAACGAGGCACTTCCTGCGGCTTGCAATCTCGCGTTCAGTTGGTTTCTTCATTTTGAGCCAAACAACTTCATCTTCTCCGATCGAAGTTTGTCTTTGAATTCACGTAAAAGGCATAAAAATTAAAAACTTGTCAAAAGATACTCCGGAAGGAGAATTTTCAAGTGATAAAAAGAACAGCGAAAGATTTTTTTCAAGAAAAGCTTCAAACTTGGATCGATTGGGTGGTTGAAAAAAAAATAATTAAACGTACCAACGGCTTTCAGTTTACCGCGGCATCTTGCATCTCACCAAGAAAGGTCACTTAACAGTTCACCGGCATTAATGGAAGGAACGAGTAGCTCAAACTCTTGTTACGGTACCTCTCAACCGACAGAAAAGATATACTGCGAAACTCTTTTACGAACCCAACTTATTTATCTAACGATACGTAACTAAATCCTAGTTACAACGGAGCGATTTCTAAACAATACAATCTGCTATCAAACTAGCTTAAGCCTACTGTTAAAACTTCAGTCACCACTGACACAAACCCACAATAAAAGGCGATGTCTCCGAAGAAATCTCCTTTCTCCTTTCTCCTTTCGGTCCACTTGACTTTGAATGAAGTTCCTCAATAGCTCTCTATGATTCTCTCGGTATGGCTTCTCCAGTCGGTCTCCGCCGACAACAACCAAAACAATTCACCACAGCAGGCAATTCTCTCTCAGTTGTGTAATCTTTTCCGCTTCACTTTATATTTCATCTTCTGACTGCTGCAGTCCACAACGAACATCCACAACTGAATCACTTCTCGTAGAACTCTACAGTAGCTTGGTATATAGCATCATTCACCTTCACTTGCTTTATCGTTGTCCACAGTCGCCTGGATTATAGTTGTTATAGTCAGTGTATCACTTATTGGGGAGGGCTTGCGCCCTGCCAACACCAACAACAACTACCTACTGTAATCCTTATATACAAATAGTTAATATTCTAGAACCTTCTTGGAACTTCTAACACAACTATTTATGTAACATTACAACATAATTACATCATTCAGTAGAATGTTCTAAATTGTTCTGTAGCGTGACAGGAGAAGGTTCTGGTACAAACATTGCGTGACTTAACATTCTAGAAGTTACTAGAAACTTAGTATTTACAATTGTTCTCCATAACACTCTGTGGAGGAATCCCTTTCTTTAAACAAACCATTTGCTATTTTTTCGGATGGATTGTGGGGCGGGCGAAAGACACGTGCGCGCGCGAAGTTGCGAGGAGACGCGACGCGAGGGGAGCGCCAAAAAATTAGAGACTACAGACAAAGGGAGTTTGACCTTTCACGGCCGAGTGCCTGTTGTCACGTATCGGAAAACGTCGGTTCACCTTGTGTCTTTGAAGTCTGAACAACTAACAGTCAAGAGAAGTGTCTATACGAATGTTTGCAAGTTCAACAGCGAGAAGAAAGCTTTTAACATGACCAAAATTTAACTCCAGATGGACTGCCGTGTTCCCCGTATCCGCTCCATTGAGATGTACATTTTGTTGAATAACTCAAGTACGGGATATCGCACACCCCTGAGACTTTGACAGGTGCTTTATTTACTATTTTCCCACAATATCTCGATTTCTGGACTTTAATTTTTTAATGTTTACAAATGTACTTGCGTGACTTGAAACTGTCCGAGAAACGTTCCTTTCTTGTGTTTCAAATGACCTGGATTGACATATTTGTAAACAGTTTAACTCTGCTAATTAATTTTCTACTCACATTTCACCGAGACTCCATTAACATTTATGCGAAAAAATCCTACATCGTTCGATAAGCGTTTCCTTTCTCAAACAATTATCCATCGAAGCGAAAACAAGTATGCTTAGCTTTTTTGGAATCAATACACTATTTTTATCACATTGCGTAACGATAAACCTCCATGGCCTAAAGGTCATTGTTCCTGCCTGTGACGCAGCTAACCCGGGTTCGATATCTTTTAGTGGTATATATCACGGGATATTTTTTATGTTTCTCTTTTTCTTGTTCTTTTAGAAATATTTTTTTACAAGTGTTATAATTATTGTTCTCAATGGTTGAGCTGTAAAGCAATTTTGTAATTTTAGAAGAATATATGTTGATAGGGGTCTAAAGAAATAGACTCCAACACAAGCTAAGCGCAATGCGTCCGATGTAAGGAAGACAGACTTCTTTCTATTCTTTTGTTTAGCGCTAAATTCGAGATACAATACTGTTTTTTGCAAGCCCGAGTTTAGGCTAATTGTAGCCTCTTATTACCTTACTGAAGCTTAGGTATTTTCAAATGGTAGAAACCTCTACAACACAGGTTGATTCTGTGGGAAGTTAAAGAACCCACGCACTGTTCGAAAAGAGTAGGGGACGTAGTCCCCGGTGTGGTGGTCCACATAGAAGGTGGTTATGGGGGAGGGATTTGCAGTTACGGGCCTAAAGTGGCTGGCGCAAAGCTGTTGTAGTGTCCCTGCCAGGTCTCTGGCGAAGCTAACAAATAAATAAATAAATAAATAAATAAATAAATAAATAAATAAATAAATAAATAAACAAATAAATAAATAAATAAATAAATTGAAGCTTAACATTTGGTTTAATCGTTTTACTTTTGTCCAGGAATAAAACTGTATTTTTCTCTCCACTGGATATAAATAACAATCATCTGTACTCGTTTTGGACGCAAAGACATAGTTGAATTGTTTGTTTGTTTTGTCACGTTGTTTGTTTGCAAGCGAACGAGTGTTTTTACTTTCGCTTGGCTGACTGTTTTTCGACCTCGGTGCCTCAACAGTGTTGAGAAACGTTTGCCCTTATCTTATTAAAACGTAATCGCAAGGAGTCCTCGTAAAATTAAGGATTAAAGCCCCGGCTAAATTAAACGATCACACATTTTCATCCAGCATCGTCAGTTGTCAAACATAACGTTGGGTGGCTAAACGCACAAACAATGTTTTACCAAACCCTAGACAGATTGAGTCCACAGAACGCTTTTTTACGTATTATCGATGAAATTTAGACTTTATGTGGTTCATTTGATTGCTTTTTACTGGCTCTGCACGTTTTGTTGGTTGGGGTGGCTAAACGATCAAACATTTCTTCGTAACGCGAAATGCTGGATGAAAAGCCATTTAAGATATTGGATAGAAAGCCATTTAATTTTGAGAGAGGTGGCAAACCGGTCAAACACGATGTTGGATGAAAATGTTTGATCGTTTTTTGATTGTTTAAATTTGTTTTCGAACAAACATACGCGTCGTGTATTGTTTTCTTGTAATGTTTTGAGGTTTTGAGCCACGGTCAATTCTTGTTGACTGCTCTAAACATAAAATGTTGGCGCAAGGAAAGCCATGCGAAGTTGCTCAAGTAAAAGGAAAATAATAATCGTGGAGCTCCGCTTTTAGGCTTGGCTAAATCTATATATTAAATTAATTCAATGTGTTCGAACGTGCGCTAATTTCCAGTTTTTTATTTCTTTCGGTTGCTGTTATGATATCTTGGATATCTTCAGTTGATAACTAAGTGATTTATTTTCGTCTTGGCGGTCTCTGGCGCCACTGACCAGCATATTGAGCAACTACTCCTCTCTTTCACAACACAGGTCTTTCAAATCGGTAAGATTGTCACTAGGCCACCACACTTCCTGTCACGTAACATATTCCTCAATTTTCTCCTTCTCAGCAGTGACTTCCTGTGTCACTGCGGCCGGATGTCAATACCACGACAATTCTTGTCATAAGTTGCTCAAATCGGCCTGTCTAACACAAAGAGGTAGATTTCTAATTATATCTTGGACAGAAAAGGAAGTAGTATTATTTTATGGTGATTTCAAGTTGCAATCCATTTCCTCCCCGTCATCCGTGGCCACAGACAAACGCAAATAGCTTCAATGAACATATTAAGTACTTCGTGTCGAAATTTGAAAATTTTTTAAACGTTCCACTTTGCAAACACATTTTTGGATTCATAACAAAATTAACTTTAACTTGCCAGCGAGTACCAATACTTCCTTGATATCTATTTTTTGTATTTGTTTCATGTTGTCGCATTTTAACAGGTTTAATCATCTCTTCGTATAATCGTCTTCTTATCATTGGCTTAAGGATGCTAGAGTATACATATATTTTGTGTTTCATCTTTACCGAAACAGCTTAGCTGAAGGGCAAACATGGAACCTTAACGTTGAAACGCACCTCATCACATATTGACACTGGCATCAGTTGATGGTTTTTTCGCTTTTGATGCACATCGGTGATCAACAGTTAATGTCTGTACAATGGAGAAATCAGCTCTCGCCGCAATTGCAGGGATCTTCTTGATAACTCTGTATTCAAAAGGCGATGGTAAGTTAGTTTAGGTTGAGGGTATTAATGTAAATAATACAGTGTGGCTGGATATTTCATGTTGTTCCAATGAAACCGAAAACCACATGTAACGGGTTCTTCCTGTAAAGTTATTAGAGAGATTTAATCTCGTGGACCATTCGAGAGAAAATTGTCGCCTACTTTAATGCTTATAAATTCGGTCGGTGTGAGGGTAACGTTGGAGAATCGGTGTAAGAGTTTCCGCGAGTGCATAAGGATTTCAGGGCAATGAGCGTGAGAGTATCGGCAACAATTCATCATTATGCGGCCCTGGGCATTGAAGAATGACGTGACAGCGGCAAACAGCGATAGAGACGCCGCAAAACATTGGGATTAATCTGAATACGCAAAAATAATTAGTTCTGCTAGTGTATTTAACATTTTCGTTTGTCAAGAACGTGAAGGCGGAATGGTAATTTTTTCTTTCTTTTTCTTTACTTCAGCATCATTTATGTCTTCATCGTTCACTCGTCCGGTTTCTCTTTTTGCTCAGTGGTGGAAATATTTAATACCCTGTTTCTCTTACAAGGCTTTCCGACTTAAGACTCTGAGCCTAGCACATTCGACTTGAAGTCAAATGTGATAGGCTCACAGTTTGGCTCGTCGAGTCTGGCCATTGTTTCTCCGTTTTCAACGTCTTTGCTCTACTTGGACACCACATTGTATTACGCGCTCATATTGTGCAGGTACTGTTTACCTTACTTGCTAAAATGACGTAATGGTGGAATAATTACACCTTCAAGAACGTTCTTTCACGCGAGAATGTATATAGATCGTTCTCCTCTGCTGACTTCGATAAAGTTTCTTGTATTTACTTTTAGGTATAGCTTCATATTTAACTTATCCTTTGTATTATTTCCTTCAAGGTCGCACATTTTTTTTCAACTGTTCCAGTTACACTGTTCATAAGCCACCAGCTCCTTCGCGGGATAGCCTTGATTCTTGCAAGCAGAGTGGAAGTGCCCTTGTTTGTGTTGAGACTCAAGAGGAACTGAAATTCTTAGAGGAGACACTTTCAAAGATACATCTTGAAACAGAATATTATATTGGCTTGAGGAATATACGTGGAAAATGGAGATGGATAAGCAATAACAGCATAGTGGTTGCACCCAAAAAATCTCCCTGGGACGCCGGTCAACCCAGCGGAAACGGCAACTGTACTAAAATGTACTTCAACAACAAACGCGAGCTACGATATGATGACATACCCTGTGGATCAAAGGCTACAAATATCGGAATAATTTGCGAGAGGCCTGTTGATTGCCGTGTTGAAACAGGTATGCCTTAGACAAGCACTACGTATTTCAGTATAAATAAAATATATGTACCTTGGGTTCCTGTCAGAAATTACCCCAGAGACAGTTTACAGTATACTTTACGCAGCAGTTCGGACGTCCTTAATTTTGTCGTTTCGGGACATGCAGTCATCAGTTTTCGCCTCACTAAACCTTTTCTGTTACGCGATAAACCATTAAAATTAATGAAGCAAACCTGCGCTCTGAGTCTCTGACATTTCTCTTTAGCTAGTTGGGTGGGAATATATTCAAATTCTTAGCACCGCCTTTACTGTAAAATAAAAAGAGACAATTTGACCCCCAAAATTGGGCCGAAACGGTTGAGTCCAGAATGATACTGGTTTAGGGCCAATTCAGCCTCACAGAAATGGGGGCTAAATGTAACCGTGTACTGGGGCTAAATAAGACCACGTAAAGGGTCAAAATTGAAAATACTAGTGCCATTTTGGAATTTCAAGTGGCCAAAACAGCCCCCTCAAATTTTAGCCCTTTCGCAAATGACCCCGCGAAAAAGAGCCAACTCAGCTCCATGTCGGGCCTTTTCAGAAGTCGGAGGGTCTTCTCCGTGCCTTCATATTTCTCCCCTATAAAAATAAGCAGGCATCTTCCTGGACTTTCATGCATGACGCGCGCGTAATTTGAAACGAAATAGTCTATCAGACGGCCAGACAATAAGGAAAATGGCCTGAAAATGGCCAACAGCACGTAGATATTGAAAGCCTGTTAATTTAATATCTTCCCCTTTAAAAAGTTTGCATATGGATTTTGTAGATGAGACTTGGATCGATAGAATGGGGCCCTTTATGAGATTTTACCTCAAGCTAAGTGGAACTGGTCGCAAATTTCACAAAAAATTGCCTTATTTCTCGATCTTTTTGTATGGGAAAATGGCATGAAAATATTTCAATGCCGAATTTTTATCCGCCAAAGTGGTCTTCAAAAAAGTTTGCATATGGCTTTTCTTACTTGTTGCTTAAAGAAGCTTCCTGCCAAGTTTCGAGGAAAAACAGTCGTGGGAAGTGGTCGCAAAATCTAAAATTCGAAAGATTTTACTGTCGTTCAAGCTTTGCTCCTTTCCAAAGACTTGCATGACAATAGCTCGGGCTTGCTTTGAAATTCCCGCTGGAAATTTAATTTATTCATGGCTCCACTTCCGTTGACAATGGGACACATGCCGCAGCAATGGATGGTTATTTTGAACTGGGCTTCGTATCACAAATACAATCCAATAATGAAGTGTAAAAGCCGGGCTCGTGTCTCGCATGCTTTGACAGGTTGCTCTAAAGTGGTTTTAAACAACAGAAAATAGTAGTGGATTAAGACTTGGCCTTTTATGTGCTTTGATCATTAAAACAGTGATCTCTGCACCCTCGTACTTTCAAGAACTTGTCGATATGTGTTAAGCTGTGAGAAATCTGCGCTCCGCTGCTGATGGACCGAAACTTAAAACTGTCCCTTACTCCCATAAAAACTATGGCCTTAGATCTTTTTCAATCTCTTTACCTTTCCTTTGGAACAATCTGCCATACGTTGTACGCTGTTCAGAAACTATATCAGTTTTTAAATCAAGGCTTAAGACATTTCTTTTTAGAAAACATTTTTATTAATAGTGTTCTTTTTTGCATTTGTAAAGCGCTTAGCCTTACAATAAGCGCTATATAAATATGTATTTATTTATTATTTATTAAATTTGAATATTTTTCTTACAGAAACAATGTTCACTCAGGCATAAGACGCGTCGCCTGCTTTTTACTTGCTGACAGGCTAAAGATTTCAAAGAGAAATGTCATATATTTTACTTTTCCCACCGTTTTACGAATGGAAAATCCTTGTTTTATTTTTAAAGTCTGCGATCAACGTATCGACAATCCGAAACGATCGCTTAAAAGACTCCGTCTATAAATGAACTGCTATGACTGGTCGAGTTTTAAAAAGCGTACCGCGTAACTGTAAAATACGAGTGTTCCGCGCATCGCACTTGCTATTCGGCAAGGCTCTTTATAAAAAAGATTGTTTTGCGAGATGTTTTCTTGGTTATCGCGCTGAGACCATTCCAAGCATAACATGTCAAGAAGAAGAAGAAGAAGCATAAGAAGAAATAGAGAATCTTGCTGAACACAAATTTGCCGACAAAACACTTTTTCCATTATAAGGATGCCATTATTAACTTTATAACACCTTGAGAATTACTTCACACATCAAACCGTTTCATTGGCGGCCACCGATTCTTTCACGAGAGAAATCGGTATTCCGAAAGCTTATTCTATCCAATTATTATTCTGCGCATTGAGAAACTGGACACTGTAAGTAAGTAAGTAAGTAAGTAAGTAAGTAAGTAACTTTATTCATGTGTCACTCGTTCTAGTTTTTGCTAATTGGTGACACAATTTAAAAGTTAAAAACGTTAAAAGTTAAAATACATCTATATACAAATTACGATTTAAAACAATGACTAAGATTCCTATAAAATTTGCGAATGAAATCTGGAGAAAAGTCTATTCATATCCTAAGAACATAAATATATTGTCAGCTTGTGCATAAATTACAATTCTTGCATCCTAAATGTAAATGTTGCGAAAGACAATAGCATTTTGGGCGATGTACATGGTTTGCTCAGGTAATAAGATCGGACCGCTGGGCGGAAGATCTTTGGTTCAAATCCCAGACCTGGTAAAAACTAAATCCTTAAAACAACCAGTGCAAACACACTGGGTGCTTGCAGATCATCTCTCTTAGTTCAGATGATCGCGTCCGTTAATCAGGAGCGTTAACCCGTTATACTCGTGTCTCCTTCACATACACGTGCAAAACTCGAAGGGGAAGATAACCCAGAAACGGATCACAAAATGTAGGTAACGTAGCTTCTGGAGTTGTGTACAGCCTTATCTTACATCCAACAGTTGGTTAGGGGGTGGCATGGGTGATGGAGTAACCAGCTATCCTCGTTGACCTCGTTAGTGCCTGATATCTGAAATGCGGCTCACAGATAGATTCGTCACACCGAATTTAGCTAAACAAGGAAGTTTCGTAAGATCCGCTGCCTTAAACAGATTAAATATAACAATTTGGACTTTTTACACAGGAGTCATATGTATGGAGTTCCCGTAATGTGGGCCTTTTAATTCCTCGAGTTGAATAAACCTTGGCATTCCTGGTAAAACCAGTGTAACACATCTAATCTGAATGCCGTTTTTCATTGAATGTTATATGGAAAATGTAAGCTGACCATGATATTGTACTATTAATTTCTTAATTGGCGGTTATTTGTTTTAAAAGAATGTTAAATGATGCTTGTATTTCTAAAAACTTATTGTAGTTAGTTTTCTTTGGTTTCTGTCTAATACCCTCCCTAAACGTTTTAGCAACAAGGATTCGCACCACAACCCCAGCCCCAACCCCAACTACATCGGCCTCGCAGTCATCCAAATCAACACAACAGGAATCTACTGGAGGTACAAGGACTACAAATACCATAGGTGAGAACTGTCGCTTTACTCTTAGTTCAACACAATAATTATAGCGGAGCTCCAGCGGCCCGAAGGGCCGCGAAGCGGAGCCATATCAAACTCTTGTCATACATCGATGAACATTTGATATTCAGTAATCATACATGACCGATTTAATGACTTTCGTCAGTCCGCATGCGCAGTTTGAGGAAGTAAAGCAAAATTCAAAATGGCGGCCGGGGCGAAGCGTCTGTCCCGTGTCCCGAAAAGGCTTATTGACGAGTATCTACCAGTGTTTAAAGCTAAAAATGAAAAGAAAATGAGAAAGGACAACCACCTTTATGAAACTGAAATTCGCGAGGTGGATAAAGAGAAGAAAATCAAAATTCACTACAAGGGTTTTAGCGAAGATACAGATGAGTGGCGTGACTACAGGGATGATTTGTTTCCATTTGTGAGGCTAGAGAAAACATTTATTCCTCAAGAATTTTCTTTGGAAGAAAGAAAGAACAGCCTTTACGGTCAACTGTACAGGGAAGTAAAACGGAAACTGTGGTCTGTGCGCCGTGATGACCCAGAAATTAGGATTGAACTCAATATGGACCCTGATGTATTTGATCAAGGGCTTGGACTGGTGGTCAAAGCAAATTATCAGAGACAGAGAGAAGTATATCAGATCACCGATAATCACGATTTGGATGATTTGCTGGGGTTGAAATGGAATGAAAGAATATTAAATGAAAATGGAGACTTTGCATATGTGATCAAGGGAACAGTTAAATATTGGTTGTCCAAGAGGAGCTCAATTGTTGAGTATAAATACATTGGAGCCAAATATATTAAGTCAGAAATAGAAGACACATATGTTGGTGTTTACCTTTGTTCGAGGTGATGGCAACAAAGCACAATACTTAAATGGAGCTTTTTAATGAAATTCAGAAAATAGCATGTTTAACATTTACAATATATATTATATAATTATATTATATTATTATTATATACATATATATTATAATATATTAGTGCAGATATCAGTTTTATTGGTTGTTGCATATCAAATTGTACTCGCACAGTGTGCATTTATACTATTCTGATAGCTTCAAATTCCAAGTGAGCATACATGTAGAAAGCTATTTGGTGTTTGATGTCCAATTACAAAGTTTGACATGAAGTAATTGAAATCTGCACTGCATAATTATGACAGAAACCATCAGTTAATCTGTTACAATCAGACATTTCTGTTTCCAGTGCCCATTAATTTTGATGAGATGTGAACAACATGTAGTATGTTCACAGTTGATACAGTTGTAGGTACATGTTTTGATTGTGTGACCAGTATTAGAACAGTTGGAACATGTATAGCTGTTTTTAACCCTTACATAACCACCTGCCTCAAGATACTGAATTCTATTTTTCTTCAGGAAAAGTTGCTTAAGGGCAGAAACCCCTCTATGATTAGTTGAGCGAAAATAGTCCTTTGATGCCCTGCCATTATACTTTTCCATGCCTTGCTGGGTATAGTAAGCAATATTTTTGTATAACTTTAGAAATTCAGGAACGTGGGCATTAAGGGCATGCATATATGGTGTCACATCCTTTGTTCGGTATAACTTAAGAAAATTTTCAAGCCAGCTTTTAGTCTTAGTTTTGAAGTGCATGATATCATTATCACAATGGAAATCAAGCTTTAAATCCCCAATGATATCCATGAAACCAGCTTACAGATTTTGAATTTGGTTACCCACTGTTTCGTCATTAAGAAGTGCTGATATTTTGATATTTTCAAATAACTTAAGTTTCTCTGGACCAGTGAGATCTCGGTATTCCAACTTTTTGGAGTCCTTGCCAATATGCCATTGAAATGATATGCCCAGATTTTGAACAAGGGTTTCGTAAGCTGCCATATGTTTATATTTTTCCCTTGGGAACCCATTTGGAAATTTAACTATTTTCTCAATAAGATCCAGCCTCCTCAGTTCTCTAATTAATAGTTCAATTAAGTTATCTGAAATTATAAGAAAAAGATGTAAAGTATCTATAACTACATGATCAAGAGGAATAAAGGGAAATAAGGGATCGTGTCTACAATTATATTTCTTTGATTTGGCACATTTGCTTATTTCTTCAAGGTTTCGTGCCCCTAATTTTAAATCAGTGAGGGACCACTGTTTATGAAAATCCCATCTCTCTGTTCGGGGAAACTTGCACCATATACAAGCATGGTCTTGGTTTGCGGCCCCCAACCCACAGACACAAGCCAAAAATTTCCAATCACCCCCAAGAAAGTACTCAATAGTGTAGGTTTTATTATTTACAGTAATTTTTGTGAGTGATGCCATCTCACTGCTGAGATCAAAAAGACTCTCGTGTAAATTGTCATAACTCTCGGTTGTCTTGATAATTGCTAAGATATAATTTCCTTTCTCACCCATTGCTACTTCTTTTTCGTTCAGTATAGTGTAAGTAAAATTAACAATTTTTAACCTTTTGCCAATTTGTGTTCCGTCCCCGCTGACTTTGACTTTGATAATGTCATCCTTGAGCTTTATCCTTTCCAGCTGCTTTCGGAGGCTGTCCTCGAACTTTACTTGCACGCCCTCTGCTTCTCCTGGAGTGGGGCTTAAGGTCCAAGATGCATTAAGGTAGTTCACTCTTTTAATGACCTTGGACAATTTTGGAAAATCTTTAGCTCTTGCTGAAAATTCAAGCCAGGCTTCGTTGGAAAATTTTAAACTTGTCTTTTAGATATAACCACATGTTCAAATCATCTACCTCTCGGTCAGTCATTTCCTTTTCTTCGTTATCTGTAAAAGGCAGTTCGTCTTCCTTCAGGAGCCTGAAGGTCTCGAGCTTTCCCGTATCTTCGTTGAATACCTCTACTTTAGTTGCAACATAATCGTATAAACCAAGAAACGAAAGTGTTGCGTGACATTGTTCTTTTAGTTGCCTCTTCACGCGAGTCTGATGTTGCGGTGTGTATTGTCCAAAAGATTGTTGTTTGGCAGGGCCTCTGGTCTTTTTTCCAGAATTCATCGCTGCTACCTTTTTGGCCAGACGTTTAAACCGAAGTTTTTTGTAACTGTCCCTCTTCTCTGCCGTTTTCAACACACTTTGCAGTCTCTCCTCAAGGCAAATCCTTTTAGTTGCTTCTTCCGTAACAGAGTCCTCAAGTGCCCTTTTTTGCCCTCGGAGGATTTCACACTGTGTCTTCACCTTCTGTACCTCAACTTCATTGTAGTAAATTTTGAATTGATATTTCGGTCCGGTTTTCCATCCGTTCAACAGCTTTGCCAGCGATTTTCCTCCTGCCTTGCTCGCACGTCTATAAGCCGTTTGCAGTATTGAAATCTTCTTTTTGAAGACGTTTAGAATACGGCTGTTAACAACAACATCGCCAACACCAGATTCTTCAAACATTCTCTTCACGACAGCGGCTATGGCGGAGTCGCAACCGTTTTCTGCGCCGTTTTTATTCTCCTTGGATAATGTATAAATGAGAAAACTGAAAGAAATGAGATGTAGACCCCGGCAAGTTAATATTATTTGAAATTTCTGACTCAAAACGCCAATCTGGTTTTACCCTAGCAATATGTTAACGACTGCCACCTTTTTATTAATTCGCATCCTCGTCCTCAGTACCCGAACTGAACCTTCAAACAGAGATTAAAAGTTCACTGAAGTACAATAATAATGTAAGAACACTCACTTGTTAATTTCGTATAGGAATGAAGGAACAGCATCTGCCGAAGAATTGTTTCCCGTACCATCCGCATTGCCGTATCCTCTGCTGCCCGGTATGAAAGATAGAAGCAACAGCAGCAAACACGCGAGAAAGTGAAACTTACGGGCCGTAAGTCCGTGGAAAAATCTTGATCTATATTGATGAAATTGGTATCGAAACGCGGGAAATTGTATAAATTTTTGAAATCTGGCGGTAACTAACCGATCCCAGTATGCACTAGGAAGCTATGCCCCAGTTTTCCCCATCCGGTCTATTTTTACCCCTTGTTGGCCTTATAAAAAACATTCAACTTGGCAAAAGTAACCGCCAAAGTCCGTGGATTTTTTTTAGCAACTAATACAAAACAAAGGAAAAGGCATGTGTTAAACATGTAATTTTCGAATTCCGGAGGTAACTTGACATAAATCTTCAAACAAAAAGCAAGCGAAAGGAAAAACCACAATTTTTAAGAGTATTTTGACCGAGATCGGCTGTGGGCGTGGTCATCGGAAATATGAGAGATCTTTTGTTAAGAAGGAGTTTCATATGCCATACCTATAGAAACCCGTCAACTGCTTTTCTCATGGTAAAAATGGCTAGCGGTATTGCTCGTGGGCGCGCACGACGACGACGACGACGACGACGACGACGACGGTGGTGTTGCCCAATAACTAATAATATCCTAATAATAATCATAATAATCCAACATGGCGGCCATACTCCACCTGGCCCATAAGCTGACCAGCTAGTTTACAGTTTACACCCAGCGTACGTCTTTGATACTGGACATCCATCTTATAGCCAATTGACACCTGTCAAAACAAGGTATCCGCTGACCAGTGTCACGTGACCATATCGCGGGCTCAAGTTGAGACCTCATCGAGGTCAGCTGTTTTTTTGAAGATCACCGCTGACCAGGTACTTGTTTTCGATTTGATCGCAGGCTCAAGCCAGGTGTAGGACACCCAAACGAAATCGAGGCTTAATTTTTCGCGCGCTTTCTGCGGCTCATAATTTCACATTCACTTGGATTCTTCATTTTGAGCAAAACAACTTCATCGTCTTCGATCGAAGTTTGTCTTTAAATTCGCGTAAAAAACATAAAAATCAAGAACTTGTCAAAAGATACTCCGGCACGTGAATTTTCAAGTGATGAAGGGAAGAGCGATTTTTCTCAAGAAAAGCTTCAAACTTGGATCAATTGTGCGGTTGAAAACAGTATAATTCAACGCTTCAAGGGCTTTCACTTTACCGCGGCATCTTGCATCTCACTAAGAAAGGTCACTTAACAGTTAACCTGTGTTAATGGGAGGAACGAGTAGCTCAAACTCTGTGGAAAAAGCTCTTTCTTTGGACAAACCGTTTGCTATTTTTGCGGATGCTTGTTTTTACTTTACTGAAGCTTACGTATTTTCAAGTGGTAGAAACCTCTACAACACAGCGCAGGACAGTGAGGTAAATTAAATAAAAAGAAGCTTAACATTTGGTTTAATCGTTGTTACTTTTGTTCAGGAATGAAACTTATATTTTTCTCTCGAATGGATATAAATAACAATCATCTGTACTCGTTTTGGACGCAAGGAAGTAGTTGAATTGTTTGTTTGTTTGTTACATTGTTTTCTTTGCAAGCGAACGAGTGTTTTTGCTCGGCTTGGCTGACTGTTTTTCGACCTTGGTGCCTCAACACCGTTAAGAAACTTTTGCCCTTATCTTAATAACACGTAATCACAATGAGTCCTCGTAAAATTAAGCATTAAAGGTCGAGTAAAAAAAAGCCGATCAAATGCATGTGCATGTGCACGTCTCAAAATCTGACATAAAGTTGTCAAAATTTGTAAAACGTTTTAGAGATCTTCGTCGAAAGCGGCCTGTAAACAACAATATTAAGTTTCGCCGTCTATAAACATGTCGTCTTAATTTGTTTGAACCGGTAAGAATCAGCGTTTGCATGTTAAAACCACCGAAATGGGCTGACTAGCTGGGCTGGCTTTAATAAATTTTATATTGGACGGGTCTGCGAGAGAAATGCTGGTGTGGTTTGGCAGGCGCTTTCTTCGTTAACTGGATGACGCTTTGCCACTGAGAATCATTAATTGAAGAAGGTTCTTCGGAAGACATGGGAATTACCAGTAAAACTATCAAAGCTCTTTAGCGTTTTGTGTCAGCCAAGGAAAGATTTTGTGGGAAATGGCGCTATTATTCAACTCTGTCGCGTTGCGAGTGATTGCTGCCTAAACGATCAGGTGTGGACCACTTTTTTGTCTTTTCTACGGACATTTATGTCAAATCAGTACTATTATTATTACAAGCTAGTCTTGTTTAATTTCTCCACCTTCTCCTTCTTCCAGCAAAACACTCGCATCGTACTTTGTTCGCTTGTAGTGTTTTTTTTTTAATCCGCTTTGAATTCCGTTACGCTTTCATCTGAAAGTAGTCAGGACTCACGAATGTCTGTATTTTTTTGCAAACGTTTGCTATCGAAAACTCTTCGTTTTCCCTGCTGCTGCTCAATTGTTTTAGACACAAATTAAACTGGCCCAAATAAAGCCATGCGAAGTTGCTCGGTGAGAGTGTGCAACTCCGATTCTTGGCTTGGCCTGGCTAAATATATATATGGCCTTCAGCTTTTCCTTTTATAATCGCTACATACCAGACTGGAATGGTGTTCCATCGAACATCATGCATGCACCTTCTTTAAGCAGTTTTAAGTCCTATCTATTACATTATTTGTGTCAATTTTAAATCAGATGTAGCTTGTGGGTGACAAGTATGCAATTTAATCAGGTTAGCTTTGGATTGTATTTCAATTTTTAGTGTCAATCTCAAAGCAGGGGTGACTTGTAAATATTTGATTTAATTTGATTAGGTTAGCTTTGGGCCACGTTTAACTTTCACCTCTTAGTTTTTAGAATGTGTAAGACAGTAATAGCCCACGTATAAGAACCAGAATTTTCTAATTTAGCCTAAATAGATTCTTATATAAATGGTACTGAAAGCAAATTTAGGCTACCAAGGTTCTTAAAATAGGTTCTTAAATTTTCATATGAATTTTATCTGAATATGCTATATACATGATAAATATCATCTCATAATACAGTATAAATCATTAATTGTTTTTATTTGTACCATAGAGAAATGCCTATAGGCAGTTCACTGCAGGTACAGTATATGTCCTTAACAAAACATAACAAAGAAACTCATTCAGCAGTTTCTCCCTTTACATTTTTACAGCAACCCCACTGATAAGAACCTAACTTAAAATTTTAGCCTTAATAGGTTCTTATGTGGAGGGGGCTTAAAATGAAAATTTTAGCCTAACAGGTTCTTAAAACCCAGGTTCTTATACATGGGCTATTACTGTATTAGATAATGTTCTTTGTATGGGAATTTACTTTCTCCCAATTATTCTCCAGTCATGCACTTTTTTTTGTATCAACTTAGATGTATTCGCATGACAAAGTATTACTAAACTTAAAGTAAGCTCTTTCTCATTAATGTGCACATCCTTTGGACTTCCTTCTCCTGCATGCAGTCTTTCAATTAATTTTATTCATAGTTGGTCACACCAATCTTGTGGTATGTTTGGATGACATTTGGCACTAATGTGTAATGGGATTTTTGATGTTTGATGAAGTATGTTGTGCAATTTCAAATGTACATGGAGAAATGTGGGACTAGTCCTTACCTTTCTTGCAAAATTGAAAATCAAGTTAAGATGGCTAACACGGATTTCCAGCACTTTCGCTTTGGTAAATCATTACCTTAAATCCTCATACTACATTGTTAATTACCTTGATAGTGATATCAACCAAATGCCCAATATTTTATTATCAAGTTGCTTAGTCTTGCACTTGGCTGGCCAGAAAAGCAGCTGGATTTCTTTTTGAAAACACTGTAGGTGCATTGATTGATGAGCTTAATCTCAGCAAGCAGTTTTTTGCGATAGTAAGGTCAAGAAGTAACTGATCAAAAGAAATATCTTGGCCTTAATGAATATCATCTAAATATTTTTATTGATTTCCATGTATCTTTCTTTCATAATTTTTTTGATGCATACATATACATATATCCAGAGGATATACAATTTCTGATTTCCAACTGTCTCATGGGAGGCTTTGGATAACTGAAATTACATTCATTATGAAGTGATGATCTGAATCACTATATGTCTGATGTCGGATACTGATTCGAAATATTATTCACCAGGTTTCTCCACCAATTTCTAGTGGCTCTAAACCATAACTAAGTAGCCTACAGTTGAACGGGGAAACAGACCTGTCCTTAGGTATTGCTCTAAGATGTTAAGAAATGTTTTGTTTTAAAAATTTATAGATGCAAACTAGTGTAGCAGGTTCTTTTTTACACAAAGTATTAAAGATTATTTTTTTAGAAAAACCTACCTCAATATATATTTTTTGCTTTTTAACATCTCCAAACTCAATTTGCAAAGGAATTTTTATTACCTTACTGAATAGAATGCTTGTTTTTAGGAGGGGTGGGGGTCCAAATCCGTAAAAGGGGGCTCATATTTGCTAGCAGTTCTGGACTAGGGGGTCCAAATCTGATCCAAAAGCAGATCTGGACTGGAGGGTGCAAATCTGCGGGGGGTCCAAATCCACTGTGACACTGGCTCAGATCACCTTTCCATACTATTTTTTACAGCCTTGGGTCTGTAGCTTGAGTGAGGTCAGATGGGTGATATGACAAGCACACTATATGTAAATGCTAGTAGAAAAAGAATGCTTTTGGAGCTCCGCTTTTAGGCTTGGCTAAATATATATATTATAAGTTGCAGCTCTTTATTTTAGTTCCTTTCATTTCGTTTCATTTTATGTAATGTTCTTTTTCAATTAGTAGTGTTTTTTCATGGTATTGCATATGTTTTGATAAAAGCCAGTAACATCCCTAAAAAGCTTATGTGAAAGTTGCTGATACAAAAGCCTTTGTTCTACTACTACTACTACTACTACTACTACTACTACTACTACTACTACTACTACTACTACTACTGCTACTCATACTACTACTACTACTGCTGCTGCTGCTGCTGCTGCTGCAGCTGCTGCCGCTACTGCTGCCGTGCCGCTACTGCTACCGCTTCTGCTACCGCTCCTGCTACCGCTCCTGCTACCGCTACTGCTACCGCTACCACTACTACTACTACTACTACTACTACTACTACTACTACTACTACTACTACTACTACTGCTGCTGCTGCTGCTGCTGCTGCTGCTGCTGCTGCTGCTGGTGCTGGTGCTGGTGCTGGTGCTGCTGCCGCTACTACTACTACTCCTACCACTCCTACTACTACTACTACTACTCCTAACCCTCCTCCTCCTCCTACTACTACTACTACTACTACTACTACTACTACTACTACTACTACTACTACTACTACTACTACTACTACTACTACTACTATTGCCCTAAGATTACAACCAAAAAATATCGTAAACGTATTAAGACAACATCTAACAAAAAATGGTTCGACCGTGAATGTCGACTAAAAAGAGCGAAAACTGTCAAGTCAAAAGCATCGCGATCCCCTTAACTTCGAGGTACGGAAAATTTTTCACAAAACCTTCACTGATTACGAAAAGCTCCTTGTTTAAAAACGAAAAGCTTTTCAGACTGAAAAATCTCTACAACTAGACGAACTAGGTTTGAACCCCGACGAAGCATCGTTTTGGAGTTGTTTAAAATCAATGAACGATACTGTCGACGAAAACGTTCCCGCCCCAATCTCGGAAGAAACATGGTTCAACAACTTTCAATCCTTGCGCTCTAATGACCCGAGAACTTCCATGCAACAACATGAAATCTATAATGATCTGCAGTCATAAGAAAAAGAAAAAGATCAGTTAAACAATTTAGATTATGAGGTAACTGAACAAGAAATACGGTAAGCAGTGAAGAAAATTTAAAAATAAGAACTCCCTCTTCGCTGACAAAATAAGAAAAGAAATGATCAAAGCAAGTCTTGAACCGTTAATGCCTGTTTATATCAAACTTTTTAATCTCATTTTACAATCTGGAAAAATGCCAGACATTTGGTGCGAAGGTCTTATAACCCCAATCTACAAATCGGGTGACAAGAGTGACCCAACAAACTATAGAGTCATATGTGTATCTAGTTGCCTTGGAAAACTGTTTTGCTCCATTTTAAATCAAAGATTGTATTTGTACTTTGAAGAAAACAATAGGTTACATAATTCCCAGATTGGCTTTCTGCCTGAAAAGCGCACTGCAGGCTATGTTTTCCCTCTAAGGACCCTAATAGATAAATATGTCCACTACCATAAGGAAGAAGTCTATGCTTGTTTCGTCGATTTTTGTAAAGCTTTCGACTCCGTTTGGCACGAGGGATTGTTTTACAAGCTACTCAAGATCAATATAGGAGGGCATTTCTACATCCTGATTAAAACCCTTTATTGCAACTCTATATGTTCCATAAGAATTGGAGAAAACAAAACTCGGTCTTTCTCATAGTCAAGAGGTGTACGTCAAGGATGCATTTTAAGTCCTCTTTTATTTACTCTCTATATAAACAATTTGCCGTGTTCATTTGAAAATACGCTGTCAGATCCATTCATTCTTCCAAATGGAACCAAAATAAATTCACTGTTGTATGCAGATGACTTGATTATCCTTTCAAAATCCAAAACTGGATTACAAAACTGTGTAAATGCGCTGTCTTCATATTGCGAAGCATGGATGTTAAAAATTAATCCGAAAAATAAAAAATAATGGTATTTCAAAAATAAAAAAAACGCCCAAGAAAATCCATTGACATAAAATTCAAAATAGGCACCGAACAAAGTGAAATTGTTCAAGAATACACTTATTTAGGTACATCTTTAACCCCGACAGGAAACTTTTTGTCTTGAACTAGAACACCTAAAAGAAAAAGCCTTGCACGCCCTCTCTGGTATACGAAAAGATGCACTTCTTAATAGGCTTTATCCTCATACTGGATCACAGATTTTAGACACGATGATTTTTCCGATCTTAAGTTACCATAGTGAGGTATGGGGGTTGTACATTAAACAGGATTTTAAAAAATAAGACAGTCCTCCGATAGAAAAAAAATTCACCTCCAGTTCTGTAAACGTTACTTAGAAGTATTTAAACAATAAGGCCTCTAACTAAGCTTGTAGAGCCGAACTTGGAAGGTTACCACTATTTCTCCCAATTAATCAAAAAATTATCAACTATATTATTTATCAAATGAAGAATGATCCTCGCAGTTGTGAACGCAATTAATGCAATTGCGAAAAGAAGCCAGAAAAAAATTCAGGCCTCCAATGGGGTTTGAACCCGTGACCTCGCGATTACCGGTGCGATGCTCTAACCAACTGAGCTATGAAGCCACTGACGTTGGGAGCAGGTCAATTGTGGGTTCATATGATCCCGTGAAAGAAATGAGTGTGAATGATGTATGAAATGAATCATATATGAACTGCGGAAACGAAATCAAATGAAGAATGATCCTCGCAGTTGTGAGCATCGCACCGGTAATCGCGAGGTCACGGGTTCAAACCCCGTTGGAGTCCTGAATTTTTTTTAGGCTTCTTTTCGCTATTGCATTAATTGCGTTCACAACTGCGAGGATCATTCTTCATTTGATTTCATTTCCGCAGTTCATATATGATTCATTTCATATATCATTCACATATACTATTTATCTAAACAACAAAGATAATACCTCTATAGTCAAACAATCTTTCCTTATGTCGAAGACTCAATATTCTATTAAAAATTCCGGTTTTTATTCCAATTTTATGAATATGATAGAACAATACCATTCATCTAATGTAGATCCTGAAGTTCTTGATAATGATACAGTTAATCGATATTCAAACACCCAACGAAATTAAGCTAGAGATACTCTCCATGCCCAACAACAAGTCTCACGGGTTTTGTTCCTGTCAACGCACATAGTGAAGTGCGCAAGTAATATTATTAAGGACATCTTAGCTGATATTTTTAACAAGTCTCTTGAACTCGGAATATATCCATCTAAATTAAAATGGCAAACATTATACCAATCTTTAAAAATGACGATGATACAGATCCTAATAGAACGCTTTTCAATTGAGTGTCGTAAAACCAAAACAAAAGCAATTACTGTGACGAATCACAACAGAAGTAAGCAGTGCAATGAGCCAATCAGAATACGCTGCAATTGCATGAATACGCTGCAATTGCATGTAGCCGACGTAAAGCGCGGGAAAATACGCGCGTGCAAATCGCGATTAGTTTTGGTTTTGCTTCTCATTGGTTGAGAAAGTGGCGCAATTTTTCTGGTCAATCACAGAGCGAAGTAATGCAAAACCAAAGCAAAACCATAATTACTTTGGTTGAGAAAGTGGCGCAATTTTCCTGGCCAATCACAGAGCGAAGTAATGCAAAACAAAAGCAAAACCATCATTACTTTCGACACTCAACTGAAAACCGCTCTAATTGTCGACCAATTTCATTATTAGCGGAGCTCCGGCGGCCCAAAGGGCCACGAAGCGGAGCACCATTGGTAAGAAAATATGGTAACCCATCTTTGCGAGAAAATATAGTTTTTGTCATCGTACGTCCGCCGGTTCATATATGCGCTGTGAAATGAATGTCCTATCATCATCATAATCATCATCATCATCATCACCATCATTACATCCAACATGGCGGCCATACTCCAGTTAACCCAGTTTACAACACACGTCTTTGAAATTAGACATCCTCGGACATCCATGTTATGGTCAATTGACACCTTTCAAAACAAGGCATCCGCTGGCCAGTATCGCGTGACCATATCGCAGGCTCAAGTTTGAAGGTCATCGAGGTCGGCTGTTTTTTTTAAGTTAACCGCTGACCAGGCACTGGCTTTTGATTGGATCACAAGCTCAAGCCAGGTGTGGGACACCCAAACCAAACGAGACTTAATTTTTCGCGCACTTTCTGCGGCTCGACATTTAACATTCAGTTGGTTTCTTCATTTTGACCAAAGCAACTTCATCTTCTTGCGAAGTTCTTCGCGTACGAAGAAAAGGCATAAAAATCAGGAACTAGTTTAAAGATACTCCGGTAGGTGACGTTTCAAGTGATATAAAAACGGGGAGAACAAAAGATTTTTCCTAGGAAAAGCTTAAAGCTTGGATCCACTTGCATAGCGCTCGGATTGAGTGGTTGAAAAACAACATGATTCTGCGCTTAAAGGGCTTTCACTTTACTGCGGCATGCTCACCAAGAAAGGTCACTTAACAGTTTACCGGCATTAATGGGAGGAACAAGTAGCTCAAATTCAGTGGAAGAAGTTCTTCCTTTGGACAAACCATTTGCTATTTTTGGTGATTTGTGTTTTTTACTTACGTGGATACGTATTTTCAAGAATCTCTACAACACAGGTAAATTAAATAAATTGAAGCTTAACATTTGGTTTAATCGTTGTTACTTTTGTTGGGGAATGAAAATTGCATTGTTCTTTCAACTAGACATAAATAACCATCATCTCTACTCGTTTTGTACGCAAAGAAGTAATTGAATTGTTTGTTTGTTCTGGTGTTTTGCTTGCAAGCGATAGTCAAAGAGTGTTTTTACTCCGCTTGGCTCACTGTTTTTCGATGTCTCTGCCTCAACAGCGTTAAGAAACGTTTGCCCTTATCTTATTAACACGTAATCGCAATGAGTCCTCGTAAAAAAAGGATTAAAGCCCCGGCTAAACGATCAAACATTTTCATCCAACGTCGTGTTTGTCAAACATAACGTTGGGTGGCTAAACGCACAAACAAATGTTTATCTAAACACCAGACAGAGAGAGTCCAGAGAACGATATTTTTCGTATTATCGCTGAAATTTCGACGTTTTTCTTTCATTTGGTTGCTTTTTACCCGCTGTGCACGGTTTGTTGGCTGGGGTGGCTAAATGATCAAACATTTGTTCTTAACGCCAAATGAAAATGTTTGATCTCGATCAAACATGGAAAGCCATTTTAAATACAATGTTGAGAGATGTGGCTAAACGGTCAAACATGCTCTTCCTACACGATGTCGGATAAGAGTGTTTGATCGTTGTTTGATTGTTGAAATTCGTTTTCGAACAAACATACGCATCCTGTATTGTTTTCTTGTAATGTTTTAATATTTTGAAGTTTTGAACCGCAGTTAATTCCTGTTGACTGCTCTAAACATAAAATATTGGCGCAAGAGAGGAAAGCCATGCGAAGTTGTTCAATAACAGTACAATAAAAAAATTATAATCGTGGAGCTCCGCTTTTAGGCTTAGCTAAATCTATATATTACTACTACTACTACCACCACCACCACCACCACCACTACTACTACTACTACTACTACTACTACTACTACTACTACTACTACTACTACTACTACTACTACTACTACTATTACTACTACTACTACTACTACTACTACTACTACTACTACTACTACTACTAACACGTTCTAAAGCCTCAGGGGATATTCTAAAACCTCATTTTTGGCAAAAGTTTGGTATTTTATAGTAAAAAGTGCCAGAAAATCGGTCACATTTTGCACCTAATGGGCTTTAAATGTTTAAATATGCCAACGTACGAATACCACTTTTACAGAAAAACACAATATGCATGATTTTTGCCAACTTTGGATCAAACTAAGCATGTCACAATTAGCGAGAATTTATGGCAGAGTTACTTAGATTCTGGAAAAGCACATTGGCATGGAAATTGTTTAAGAAAATCTGCTAGTTTTTGCAGAAACTAAGTTTCAAGATATTCAGAAATATTGAATTCTGTTACCAGATACAGAAATATGTGTCACAAATTGTACTAACTTGTGAAAATTTTTCAAGGCTGGGAAAAAAATCCTTTATCTCTGGCAAGAAATAGCCTTAAACAATTTAGCGTTACCACGTTTTGTAGTTTTTGGTAAAATGTTAATCGAGTAGGCAAAATGACCCTGGAATTTTCCAACGTCGTTTTTCTCACCACCAAATGACCGTGGAAATTTCCAACGTCGTTTATTCAATACCAAATGGCCCTGGAAATTTCCAACGTCGTTTAATTCAACAGCAAATGGCCTTGGAAATTTCCAACGTCCCTTTTTTGAAAAAGTGCAAAATGGCCTGTGAAGAAAACACAAAGAAATTTCTGAGATTTCAAGAGCAAGACGAAAGCTATACAACAGTTTAGTTTTAGTTTCGCAAACAAGCCCTTCTTAGTACAGTTGGGAACATTTATCCTGCAGAATGGCCTCAAACCAGTACAAAACGCATCAGACGCATGTTGTGTTTGCGACAAAGTTCGGAGGCAATAGCCGCGTACTATATCCCGTGCACGTGCGAACTATTACTGGTGCTGCTTTTTGTCGTTATTTCACTTTGCGCACAAGGTAGACACACATTGTGGAATGACAATACTTTTCCGAGCAGCTCAAGTCTCGCTACGGTTGCAATCACGGCCTGCCAGGGTAAATACGAGCATTGAACGACAAATCAACCAAAATAATGTTCAGACATCTTTTATTGCTAATCTGCTTCTTCCCTAAACGGAGCCAAATACAGAAGAAAATGATACAATAGATATTTTAAAACTGACTATGTACGCTCGGACCTAGTGTAATATCACTGGAAAATCGGCGCTTAATCAGATTAAAATGCACTGTCACGATTAGCTCGATAAATTTCACAACACTTACTTGACCTTTCATTGTACATCTGTAGCGTAGCTCTTTGATAAACTCTATGCACCGCGCATAACCTCGTGTAACTATTGCATCGTTTTCAAACATCCCGCATTAAAACAGAAAGGTGTTCTTCTGTCGGTTGAACTGAGCGGCTAGTGGCCTTTTGGCGGTTTGGGAGCCGTTATTCTGCGGTATACCAAAGGAATGCCGTAAGTACTAGGAATGTGTCGGCATAATTTTCATTGAAAAGACCGGATGTGATACAAGTTTCGTTTTTCTATACTGTCATTAACCGAATTCTTCCATACATCACAACAAAAATTAAAATTTCGAAATTCGTTATAGATTTGGGCTTCGTGAATGTAGAATCTAGAAAAACTTCATGGCCAGACCTCCATCTTGTGAGTGAGTACGTGGCACAATCTATACCTGTGATATCCGATTAACAAAACCGTACAGGATTTGCTTATTCGAAAGGTGTCACTTTTTAATTCATAGCGATATCAACATCATTATTCATTATGACAACAATTTCATATTGGATAAATATTCAAATGTCAAAGGAAAGCATGCCGTGAAACTGACTGATACGGTATACCTTCAGCTGTATCTTGGCAGATGTAATTAATGTGCAAAATATAAGGCTGAGGTCTATACGCTGTGCACTACAGATCTGCCCTACCTAAGTCCTATATGAATACTGAGTCACCAGCAAAAAGCAGAGCGACGACAACCGGCGAAGTAAGATCTAAATAGACAATGCCTTACACCATTCAGGTAAGAAAGTCGACTAAGAACTCTTTTTGTTGCCACTTGCTACAATAATGGTATGAGGTATTTCAAGTGTTGGTGGGCCTTGAGGTAAGACCCCTCTGAAATTATCGATTTGGGTACGTAGCTCACTTCATTAATAAATATAACACGGTTATTTTGTCCTAGTGCGCGCCATTTTTTTCAACTAGTTTACGGAAATTTCAGTTGTCTCTGCATATCTAATGTGACCGCCGACGAATGATTCAAATATTGAAAATGACTAGAAGACATGTTTTTTATACTCGCTTAGTCCTGTGTTTAGTTAGAATTGTAAATAGAGGGTGTAACGGTTCCATAAATTTTACTCCTTGTCACCCATTCCACAAAGGAATAACGTGAGATTGAACAGACTCACCAAAATCCAGCAAAATCAGTCACTTGCTCTGGAAGTCCTCAACAAATACCTATTGACGTTAACTTTACGTTCTTTTTCAGGTACAGAATACCGCCGTTATTACGAAGATTACTGCCAATGTGTGCCTTAACTGAATCGCAAAAAAATTTACTGATTTCCTCCATGTCGTTCTAAATTGTTGATTAAAGATAACTTGAAACACATCTTCTCCAGTAAATTGTAATTTACGGAAAAAGAACAAAAGGGGTTTAACGTTGGGTGAAATTCATAGTCTGTTTCTGCTTGCTATGAATGACGTTGGAAATTTCCACGGTCAGTTTCTGCTTCTAACGTCATTTATAACAAGCAGAAATTGACCGTGGAAATTTCCAACGTCATATAGATGATGTTGGAGATTTCCACGGTCAATTTCTGCTTGTTATAAATGACATTAGAAATTTCCATGGTCACTTTCTGATTGCCTATACATGATAGCTGGAACTTTCTGTTTGACGGTACTTCGACAGACGAATTTAAATTCAAGCGGCAAATTCCCAGAAAAAATATTTTCGTTGTAACCTTGCAAAACTGTATGAAAATTTGGCAAAATATTCTCTCTGTTTAAAAATATTGCAAACCTTACTTTGAATTCGGTAAAATCCGTCTGTTTTTAATAAATTATTTTCACTCGTTAAGCAAAATATGTGATTTTGGCACAAATACAGTCAAAAATGCTAGTTTTTGTCGAAATAACGCTATTTTAGAATACTACCTGAGGTTTTAGGACATGTTTACTACTACTACTACTACTACTACTACTACTACTACTCCTACTACTACTGCCACTGCGACTGCGACTGCGACTGCGACTAAGACGACGGCGACTACTACTAATAATAGTAATAATAATAATAATAGTAATTAAACTTTATTAGAAAATGATCGACTCGTAACAAAATCTTACGCACTCTTAAATTTTATGTACACTTTCAGCAAAAATAAAATTTTCGTATTCAATTTCCTGCGGTAAAAGGTTTAAAAACATGACTGTTTAACGTGGAGGTATAAAATATTTTTTAAAAATAATGGCTCAACGTCCAGAAATTGTGGTATAAACTAGCCTAAAAACTTGCTTTATCAATAGTACAAACATCGTATGAACTATAAATAATGTCGATTACAAATTAAAAGTTCCAGTCCTAAAATCTCGCTAGTTCCTTTTCGATTTCAAAGTCTTTGTCTGCAATGTTCAGCGGAGCTCTTCGCGTGCAACGTGAGCCTCTCAAGCACGACAGCGTAGACCTCATGAGGGGAAATGAAACTTTGGAGCGAATCCATGACATTGTGGTTTTGTAATCTTTTCCTTTCTTAGGTGATAAGAGTTCGGCCAGTCTACTGTGATATACTAATAAGAGCTTTATCGGCTTCTCATTCAAAAGAGAGCTTCCAACCCAACAAGAAGCGAGGAGAAATGGTTATCTCAAGGGGAAGTACTCGGAATATCCACTGTCAGTCGGAAAAATACATATCGGTTGCCCTTTTTATGTACGAGAGAATCAAAGCTTAGAGTCTTTCAATTCAAGCTCTTGCACAGAAGGATTGCTACTAACGATTTTCTCGTTAAAATAGGATTAAAACAAATCGACAGTTGTTCCTTTTGTGAAGAAAGTACAGAAACCCTTATCCATCTCTTCTGGAATTGTAAATATACAATGGCCTTTTGGGAGGAAATTTTCCAATGGATATCACAAAATTTTAGCGGATTAAAGGCCTTTCAACTCTCCTCGCCTCTTTGTCTGGGCATTATTGACGAAATATCTGATCTGCTAGTTCATCACGTACTCCTTATTGCGAGATATTATATTTACTCCTGCAAGTTAGCAAATGCCCTTCCTAGGCTGGAGGTTTTCATACAGCAAGTTATAAATTCTATGAATGTTGAAAGACAAATAGCTTCTGGGAACAACACTAGAAAAGCATTTCAACAAAAGTGGTCTCGTTTTAATAGAAGGGCCCCTCTACCTTAAGTCTTCAGGTAAGAGTTTATAATTGCGGCAGTTGCAACATAAGTCGATAGTTTGTAAGGTGTATCCAAGTTATATTTACATCAATATCCATCCTCGGTGAGCGCGTGCGTGGGTGATTATTGTTTGAAGAGTAGTGGTTAATTTTCGTTTCTTTTTCTTTAAAGTGACTTTATCCCTTATTATTTTCTTGTAGTTTAGTAATATGTTATTGTTGTAAATCTATGTTCTATGTTTCCAATAAAATGTGAAAAAAAAATACTAATACTAATACTAATACTAATACTAATACTAATACTAATACTAATACTAATACTAATACTAATACTAATACTAATACTAATACTAATACTAATACTAATAATAATACTAATACTAATACTAATACTAATTTTATTTAACAATTCAACCAATATTTACAAAACAATAAATAATTGCAAAATTATTAAGTTACAAACTATGGAAAAACTATTAATCCTTTTTATTTTAAAAAAGCTTCCAAAAAATGTGTTAAAAAACAGGCTAAAAAAACTGCTAAACAGTTATTGGCTTAGTATTTGATTTGGACTCAATACGGTCTCAACCCATTGGTTTTGTATGTGGAAACCCTGCAAGTTGTCAATTTTTACTCGCATTGGTGTTGACATGTTTTATTCTAATAATAATAATAATAATAAAAAATAATAATAATAATAATTATTATTATTATTATTTGTTTGATCAATATTTGTGTTTCTTTCAAATAACGGTTGTACTATGATGATAAGGACTGAAAAAAATATATTATCTTTAGATACCTGGTCAAATTGTGGGGACTCCGAAGTTTCAAATGTTTACTTTCAGAAACTATCTTCTTCTGAAGAATCCTTCCAATTCGCTTCACCAGCAATTCATCCACATAAAGTGTCCAACATTTTCATTAACTCTACGTTTTGATACACGTGTTTTGCAGCCACGCCTTCTGGGAAAGCTAACAGTGACATCCCTTCTTCAAAACGCGATAAAGACAACTCACTGGTGATTGTAGTCGCCTTAACCGCACTGGCAGTAATCATACTGGTTGTTTTGATACTACTCTGGCTCCTTTTTGTTCATCGGCCTCGAAGCAAAGGTAACTGATGAAGTTTTTGGTAATCTAGCATTTTTAGATATAAATAGCGTTATAAAGTTCAATTTAGTCCTTAAAGTGAATTTACTCTAAGCTCTTGTACAAATACCACTACACTTCGCAGTCTGACAAAGTGATACTAAAGAACAGAACGGACATCATTGAAAATAGGCTGATTAAATTGACACCCTATGGGCATTCAAATTGGACGTAACTTTATTAACAAACTTGCTAAATGCCTTGAGATCATTTGTTTATACGAAAAAGAAATATTTAAATTTTAATCAATTGGAAGGTGTTATCTTCATCATTATCATTCTCAATGATTTAATTTCTATATCATTCACACGCTGCAAGATCTTGACTATTATTGTGCTGTAATAAAGGATAATTGTCCTTCTGTCTTTGAGCAATCTCTTCATCATACTTTGCATTTTCTGTTACTTTTCCTTTATTGCATGTTTCCTTGTTCCTATGTTTTTCCTCTTTTCCCTTTACAAGCCTTAAACTCGAAAACGCAGCCAGATGATAGCAATCAACACCAGGAGAGCTCCACCCAAATAACAGTGCATGCTAGTCTTACACCACTGGAAGAGAGACGGGACACGTATGAAACGGTGAACGGAGACAAACAAGAGCACATTTACAACAACGTTGAAAAGAGCAACAGGAAAAGAAGATGCGAGGGTCACAGGGAGTCATCTGTCCACACACAAGAAACATCTTTGCAAACGCACTCTAAGGATGGGTACCTTGTCCCATCAGATCAGTCAGTTGTGATGGAAGCCGTAGAGGAACTCTACATCAGCGAGGAAAGTTCAGGGGTAAACGAGACAAGAGGAGATCATGTTTATGCAGTCGTTCAAGTTCATCCCGATCAAGGGACAGCCACCTTTGTGAAAGAAAAAGAAAGAGTGCAAAGACAGAGTCTAGACCTCACGTGCCCACCACATAAGTCTTCCAAGGGAGAGAGCCTTGTGGAAAGTGAGAAAGTCTCCTTTGTAAAGACAGAAAAACCAGCGACCAATAACGACAAGGGCATTGCAGGACAGAAAGACGAGGATGAATGCAAGGATTACCTGTATGCGGTTGTTGACAAAGCAAACAAGAAGCGAAAGGTTCCTCAGGTACCATTTATGCCTCTGCGTATTTAGTGTATTAGCTATGAAGCTTCAACCTGAACAATTTACGAGTTGCATAGCCAATAAGAATCATTTTAGTATTTTTCTAGGATTTCACATTTGTTGGTTTAGTTCTGTAAAGGTAAATATGTTAAGTAGGCATTACTGGTTGACCGTGGCGTTGAGGGTATTTATGTTCGGTGGGGAGTCCATTGATTATGATAGATCTAACTCTTCATAATTTTCAAACATTTTTCAGAAAAAAGATTGCAAAGTTCATTAAGACCTCTTCCAAAGAGGCTTCGAAAGAAAACCATCGGCAAATGTTTGAAAAATTCAGAATTAATTTTCCTTTAGAAAATTTTCAGAACGGATAGGATCATTTATGGGTGAGAGTTCTCAATTGGCACTTTCCTCAGGACGTTCGAATTTGCTTTTTAGCTCCTATCCCCCAAAATACTATCATTTTGAAATTTATTTTTCGATTCGGATATAGATAGTATTTGTAGTAATAATTGTTATGCATCCGTTCTATCCGAGCACAGTTAAAACGAACGATTGTCTATGTATTTAGATGAGAGTAGTGAAAAGAAATTTAAACGCTTACATACTACGCTACATTAATTATATTAAAAGCATTCAACCGCAACGCCACCCCAAAGCTGTACCGCCCATGTTTCAGGTTATCTTTCGCCGAAGGACTATTTCGCATAAAATATCCGACTTAATGAGAGATGCATTTTCTCCTTTGCAAGGAATCATTCACTTAATAATTTAACTGGCTGATTTGATGAAAAACTTCAAACCCAATTTCATAATACTTTCCGAACAGTTCATTCTCTTTATCCGTTAGTTTGATTGGTCCTTTGTTTCTTTTTTGAAGATGCCTTCCCCCTACCGTATCATGCGGACCTGAGCCACTCCCTAGAGAAGAGTGCCGGCAGAACTAACAGAGCAAGCCTTCCAACTGTTTACGCTGCTATAGATTACGCCAAGACCGATGCCATGAAGTCAAAATTGCCTCAGGAAAATGTAGATCAAACGGTGGAACCCATGGATAGCTCTGACAGCATTTAGAGAACTCAAGTCGTTACAATAATGAAACCCGAAAAGAAAAGTCTTGGTAGTAAACGAAAGCTATTCTTTATCTCAGCTAGAACAAAATGTAAAGAACAGAACTCAATGGAAAAAAAGAACAACTTAGTAGAACAAGCCACATTACAACGATTTTATACTGTTTGTTTTTTCACTGACTCTCCGGGAATATCAATGCGCTCTCAATGGAAGTTAAGTGATGTAAAGTGATGACGTGAAAACGACCATTTCTCTTAACAGAGAAAGAGGCTTTGTAATTTGCTGAATGGTATCTCATCTGACATTTAGTGCCTTAAAATGAACATGTTCAAAGCTATTTCATAAATACTTAGTTGTATGTATAAAATGCAATAACAGTGCACCAAAAGCAAGGTGTTTCCTCAATACTTTACGTAAGAGTTCTGTAAAAGTTTCTTTTCATACGTCCACACTAGTCTAGTAGGATCAACCTCCGCTTTGAATTTCAAAATTCTTGCTGTTTAGACTTTGGTTTCGAAAAGGGCCCTTTTCTTAGGGCTAAAGATATCCCTTTTCTATCGTTCTATAGTACGGAAGATCGGCAAAAATATGTGTTAGGTTAGATGGTGCACTGCCTTAGCATGAGGACGGTTTCCTGTATCGTTAAATCCACGTGATCTAATTAGCATGACACAAAAGTGAAAATATCATGATCAGATAAGGATTAAGCTTGCTTGTATAAAAGAAGCAACTTTTGTATGCATGCATTTTTACTTAAAAAAAGTAAAACCAATTCAATAATCAGGGGCGTAGCGAGTCTATAGGCCCGTAGGCCCGGGCCTACAAATTTTCAGCCTTCGCATCCTATATATTATTGTGCCGTAGTGAGAAATAAACAATTTATTGGCAGAAATTCTTCGCGAAGAAAGGAAACGCAATTTATCAACTTATCTTAGGATTATAACGATCGCAACCACTCCTTAAGTGTAAGATTACGATCTCGAAAGCAAGGGAAAACCCGCAGGCTATGAAAAGTGCGCGCTACCGACAATCGTACAGCGGTTACATATGGCAGCAGAGCTCCTGGGCAGCTTTGACATCAAATATATCAAGAGCCTTCACAACTCTGCTCTTACCCTTCGAATCACCACAGCCACTGCGCGCAGAGAGGTCTTTTAGTGCCCTGAGAAGACTCAAGACCTACTTGAGGTCTACAATGAATGAGGATCGTCTTAGTGGGCTTGCGCTAATGCATATTCATAAACATGTTTCTTTGAGTGCCGAGGATATCCTTGTCGATTTAGCAGAGTGTGGAAGCAGGAGGATGGAGCTCCTCTTTTAGGCTATCAAGTAGTTATACATACATACATCACATTATTTACCCTCGGATTTTAGAGTAGCTTGTGCAGCTAATATCTCCGAGCATTTGATCATCAGATGAGAGATAGACCATCACACCGGGAACTACGTCCCCTACTCTTTTCGAATAGTGTGTGGGTTCTTTTACGTCCCACAGAATCAATTATGAAGAGTTGTGAGACGGGACCTACGGTTTATCGTCCTTATCCGAGAAGACTAGAAAGTCTAACCATTTGCAGATGTTATTACAAAGGCAGCACTTTCTTCTCAATTATTTAAAGACCCTGAATGTTGGTCCGACCGGGGTTTGAACCACCGACCTCCCGCACGCTAGTCCGGTGCTCTACTACTGAGCTAACCGGTCGGCGGTAAATATATCAAGAGCCTTCACAACTCTGCTCTTACCCTTCGAATCACCACAGCCACTGCGCGCAGAGAGGTTCGAGAGTTCTACTTTCTCAAATGGCAAGAGAAAAAGTTTGCCACTTTAACCCTTTGTACTCCCGATCCTACGTTCGCAAAACGACGATAGCCTAGCGGCAAACGCATAATGATTAGTGGCATCAGTGGTCCTATTAATATTATCTAAATGCGGCCAGAGGCGGATCAAGGGGAAGTGTTAAGGGGTTGTAACTCTTCTAGGAATAGATTTTCTTTCTCAAATTCAGATCACATTCACTCATGGCAAATGAAACAGCCAATTTGCATTTCTCGAGAAAAGAAATGGCCATTTCTTGCTTAGGGAATACTGGATTATGAAAATTTTGGTTCTCTGTTTCAAAATTATGGTAAAATTCTGGGAATAGTTGTTTCTTTACCAAATTTGTGTGCGTCTAGTGGTAAAGGATAGTTCAGATCACATTCACTCATGTCAAATAAAACGGTCAATTTGCATTTAACGACAAACAAAATGGCTATTTCTTGCTAAGGGAATACTGGATGATGAAAATTTTGGTTTTCTATTTCAAAATCATGGTAAACTTCAGGGTATATATCTTGACTTCACAAACACTTTTCGAGTCTGAGGAATGCATGAAATGGCGTTTTAGAGGTTTCAGTATAAAGAATTTCCCGGGGGAGCATAACCCCCCGATCCCCTAGAAGCTCGCAACTTAGATAGATAAATAGATAGATAGATAGATAGATAGATAGATAGATAGATAGATAGTTAGATAGATCAACTTTATTTTATCACGCTAGCCTATTCAACAATGTAAAAACAATAGCTGGTTTCCAGTTGGGGCGTGAGCTAAGTGTAAAAATTAAAAATATCCTAAATATACCAACAAACGTGATTAAAACTATTCCTGCATTAGACTTAACCCTAAGTATAATAATTAAAATATACTTAATATAGTAACAACCATGATTAAAGCTATTCATTCAATTAAACATAACCCTAGGAAATAGATTACTATGATATTTGGTCTATAGGTTGAAATAAGCTTATCAAACGTAGCCAAAGTTTCACAATTACGTATTTCATTCGGCAAGGAATTCCAGACTCTAGCACCATTGTCTCTGAAACTCTTCTTTAAAAATTCAGTCTGTGGCAATGGAAGGGCCAACGTATTATTAGCGTTCCTTAGATGATAACTGTCGGCTGAGCACGAGTTCCTAAAGATATTCCAAAGCCTCACTGGTGCCAATACACTTCCTAATGAATCCCAAACCTAACAACAATAATCAAAGTGGGGCATAATTAGAGCATTGTAAACTGAAACAAGTACATCTCGACTTCCAAAATCTCTAAGTCGTTTTAGAGCACTAATTCCTGAGCTCAATACACGCCTTGCCTTTGGCGTGATAACGACTCTCGCGTTAAAAACAGGCCTACAGCTATTCAAAAACCTCGCTACGCCCCTGATAATGATCTAACTTTCCAGCCCGTGACAAAATTTACGAATGTCAGTTTATATTTAAATAAATTCTACCGTGAAGTATGCAATTTGTATTTCTATTGCTTTTGGCGTTGCAGTACAGACAATTAATGTGGGGCGGCAAAAGGCTTATAGTCTGGTTTCCGGTTGTTCTTCAAGTTCGAATAGACCCATTAAAGTTAACCACGAAATTCCCATAAAAAGTTATTGCTTGCGACCAAATTTTCCATGCAAATTTCTCCTTAAGACCTCAAAGCGTTTTTGTGTGACTCTGTGAGTTAAGTACTGGCTCGTTTTACGTTTATCTCAGAAAAAAAAAGGTTTTGGGTCTTTTTAAAGCAAACGCGTACGATGCGTTAACTGGTCAGCGCTGTGTCTCTTTTTTTCTGCTTGAATACCTGACTTCCGGAAAACCGATTCACCTAATTGTTCATAAAACCTTTAACAATAATAATAATAATAATAATAATAATAATAATAATAATAATGGTTTATTAACAGTATATTCATAAATACATGGCTCTTCACCTGTTAAGACTACTGATAAGATTACAATTGGATATAAAAGACAAAATTTCTAAAGCTAAAAACTACAACAAATATAAAAGGCAAAATTTCCTAAAACTAAAAATACAAATTATTAAAATCAGAAATCGCGTAAAAGCTACTATTGATTGCATCTTAACCTAAGAAAGTGTTTTCTGACTTCCCTGCAGAATATTTTGAAATCGCTACAAATTCTTAGGTTGGCAGATTATTTTAGGGGGGGACTTCAATGTTACGTTTGAACCCAACTTGGACTGCTCAGGAGGAAAACCTTCTATAAAAAGTTATGTTAAGAGTCTCGAAGACATCATGTCGAAGTATGACTTGATTGATATTTGGTGAGTAAGAAATCCAACCAAAAAATTTTTCACTTGGAGACAGAGAAACCCTTTAATCCAAAGAAGACTTGATTTCTGGTTAATTAGTGACTCCCTGCAGGATGACATAAATAAGGCAGACATTATAACCGCAATTAAAAGTGACCACTCCGCGATAACACTAGATATTGATAGTATAAGTGACACAAGACACGGTCCATCTTTTTGGAAGTTTAATAATAGTCTTTTGGACGATGAAGCATATTTAAAATTAATAACAGACCGAATTCCTATTTAGCTCAATGAAATTAATTATAATCAAGATGTTAGAGTTCAGTGGGACTGGATAAAATATAACATACGGAAAGAGACTATGCAGTATAGCAAGGTAAAAGCAAAGCAGCGCAGGGAAAGAATGAATCTGATTGAGAACAAATTGAAACAAGCTGAGGAACAAGTAGCTGAAACCCCAACTACAGCAAACCAAAATGAACTTGAAAACTTGAAGATAGAGTACGAAAAGGAATATGGATACATCACTAGAGGAGCAATCACTCGTTCCCGCGCTTCCTGGTATGAAAAAGGTGAAAAAAACAATAAGTACTTTCTAAACTTTGAAAGAAAAAAATAAGACAAAGAGCACGATCCGGAAAGTCGAAGTCGCCTATGGTATTATAACGACAAATCCTAAAAAAATCATGGATGAGTTGTACTCTTTCTATTCAGAACTTTATAGCGAGACAAATCAAACGGAAATCAACCGTTGTCCTTTCTTGGATTCCGAAAGAATACAAAAACTATCTCCAGAAATGCAGCGCCTTTGCGAAGGGTAACTGACCGTAGCTGAGTGTTATAATGTACTATCATCGTTTCAAAATAATAAGACTCCTGGAAACGATGGTCTCACTATCGAATTCTATACATGTTTCTGGCCCGTTCTTGGTGAAATGTTAGTAAAAAGCCTGAACTATTCTTATATACATGGAGAGCTTTCAATCTCACAAAAACAAGCAGTTATTGTCCTCATAGAGAAAAAAGATCGAGATCGACGGCAAATCAAAAACCAATCTCTCTTATTAATGTTGATGTTAAAATAGGAACTAAAGCAATTGCTAAGAGACTAGAAAAGGTTTTAACAGAAATAATACACCACAACCAGAATGCTTACGTCAAAGGTAGAACAATTTTTGATGCAGTACGTACGATTGATGATATTATATCTCTGACAACTTCAAAGAACATAAGCTCTGTATTAGTAGCAATAGATTTTGAGAAAGCGTTCGATTCCGTTAACAGGAATTATCTTATCAGAGTCCTGCAGAAATTCAATTTCGGACCATCCTTTATTACTTGGATTACTACCTTTTACTCGGATATTTCTAGCAGTGTAATGAATAATGGTTTCGTGACTCAGCCCTTTAAACTCTCCCGAGGGGTTCGTCAAGGTGATCCTCTCTCTCCTCATCTTTTTATTCTTGTACTGGAAACACTAGCCATCAATATCAGAAATGATACAAAAATAAGAGGAATCAAAATTGACAATCAAGAATTAAAATTAGTCATTTTTGCTGATGATTTAACAGTTTTTCTTAAAGACAAGGAATCTTTTTATCAGCTTTCCAATACCTTATACATATTTGGGGTGTTTTCTGGCTTGAAAGTTAGCAAACAAAAGACAGAAGTTATGAATCTCGGTTCTGCGAGAGTCACTGCAGAAGATTTAAATGTGGAACACATCTCTAAAGAAGTTAAAATCTTAGGGATACATTTCACTTACGATTATGCACTTTTTTATAGATTAAATTTGGACTCCATCATCAAATCCTTAAAAAAGACTTTAAACAGTTGGAGCTGGAGGGGCCTCACACTGTTAGGTAAAATACAGATAATAAAAACCTTTGCCATTCCAAAAATTTTATATCGTATGAGTCTCGTCTGCTCGAACAGAAATTTTATCAAAGATATCAATCAAATTTTATTCAACTTCATTTGGAAAGGTAAAGACAAAGTGAAGCGTGTTACCGTAATGAATGATGTGAATGAAGGAGGCTTAAAGATGCCTCATATTGACTCTATGATTGAAGCACAAAGAATCATGTGCATCCAAAAATTTCTGGATAACACACCATGCTCTTGGAAGTGTATTTTAAATCACTACCTCAACAAAGTTGGAGGCAGATTCCTTTTTTATTGCAACTTTGAATACTCTAAATTGGCTATAGATATACCAAAGTACTACAAGGAGTGTTTGATAGCTTGGTCTCTCTTGAAAAACTCCAATCCTTCTTCTTTGGATGAAATAGTCAACCAACTAATCTGGAATAATAGATTTATATGTATTGACAACAAATCTGTTTTCAATAGGAAACTCTTTTCTTTAGGACTTTGTAAAGTCGGAGATTTATGTGAGTTTATTTGCACGAAGCCGCACACAACCGAATCTATGTTTAATGTGCTTGACTTCTTTTACTTAAAATCTCTTTATCATTCAGTTCCACCAGGTTGGAAAAAAGAAATTAACAGCAATGTGACTCAGGCAACAAATGAAACGATACCTTTCAATATGTCTGCTCAGGCAGACCTATCCTCGAAGAAGATTTACAATCTTCTTATTCCAAAGATATCTAAACCTCCAACCGCGGAAAAGAAGTTTGAAAATCAATATGCCTCGGGAACAAATATTCTTGATTGGAAAACTATTTATACACTCCCTTTTAAATGTGCGCTTGATACAAAATTGCGAGAATTCCAGTATAAAATCCTGAATCAAATATTACCATTAAATACCTTTCTTTTCAAAATTGGTAAAACCGAGTCTCCTCTCTGTGGTTTTTGTCTTTGTAACGAAGAAACTATGTCACACATTTTCTTTGTGTGTACCGTGCTACAAAGCTTTTGGAGTTCCATACGTCGGTTATTTGGGAATCATATAATTACTGAGAGTGAAGTAATTCTTGGCGTAACTCATTAGTCGGAAGATGCCTTACTTTACAATCATCTGATTTTACTTTCAAAACAGTACATTTATAATTGCAAGCTAAAGGGTGTGTTACCATCAAGAGCAGTGTTCTTAACCAAAGTGAAAGCAGTTTATGAATTGGAGCATCGAATTGCTAAAGAGAAGAACAAACTCTCTTTCCATTATAAGAAATGGAACAGGCTCCTTTCTCAAGAACGTCACATATCTTTTCCATCTTAATTTTAACAGAAATACTTTATCTCTACCTGTCATTAGTACTGTAGAAAACAATAGCTTAAATCTAGAGAACGCCCCTTGCCCCTGTATGCTGTTGTTGTCAGGTGTTGCGTTATTGCAAGTGTGTGTGTGCGTGCGTGCGTGCGTGCGTGCGCCGGTGCGTGTAGTCCTAGTGCTGATGTATTCTATGTCTTTCTTGTAATCTTCTGTAATTTGTCTTTTCTTTGCAAATAAAAAAAAAGGTAGGTGTTGAAAAGGCTGGCAGACACGTCCTGGAAAGTTCCACATTCTAAAGGAATTATAAGTCTAGTTGCCGACCTTGACCGCAGTGTTCATACAGAGGTTACTGTATCGAGTTTTAAGTAAGAAGGCCAAAGGTCCGAATAAAGTGCCTTATGAACTTGTTTAAGTAGGTGGAAATCTCTCCATTCCCTCATTGGTAGCCATCCTAGCTTCAGACGTCACTACAGTCTCTTCTCAAGCAGTTTAAGGCCTGGGTTTAGAAATATGTTCATAAACATGGTTGATCGCCAGTATCTTCTTCCAGATTGCCTAGAACTGGATGAAACTTTCCCTGAAGATAAATCTTGTTGTCCCTGTTTGCCTTAACGTATAAGTCTGATCACGTGATCAGTCACGTGATCAAAAATCGGCGATGCGGTGGCGGATTTTAAGTTTACAGATAAATAAATCAGCGTTTTTAATATAAATCCAACATATCTAACGTTCTACGCTTGGAGTGATTGCTCACGAGTTTTAGTTTTTAAATTATCAACAGCTAAGGGTTGAATCCTGGGAAGAAAAATGACCTTTGCCCTCACAACTTTTTTTGTTGAGAACGATGGACAGTCGCTCCAAACGTGAGACGCTGGAAATAATTAATACGCATAAGAAAAGCGTTTTTATTCGATATTATATCCCACAAAAGTCACCTACTCCTCAAATAAGTGATGATTTCAAAGAAATGGTCACGTGACACGCCACGTGATCTAAGATAACGTTTATTGCACGTCAAAATGTTAAGGATGATGAGAACTACCCATGTGCCGAATTTCGTTTCAGTGTCATTCCCCTGGGCTGTTATATCATAAAAAACCGTTTTCTCTAATAAACGCCCCCCTGACCCAGGCCTTAAACTGCTTGAGTTACAAGATGACCTGAAACAAAACTAGCAGCTGCATTGCAAACTGTACGCGCTGTAATCGTTTTAAAAGAAAATCCGGTAATGGATAGAATACAGTGTCACAGTAATCTAACTTTGACAGAACTAATGCTTCAGCTAAATGTTTTCGAAGTTTAAGCACCTTTATAGTGCATCGTAAAATGATTTAGTAAACTCATTCCACAGACTCACAACAAACTTATCAGATCTTGAGTCCTAAAGTAAAAACCTTATCTTAACTCTTTCCCGTATGCCGTTTTGTAGGTCTTTTGTTTTTCATTTTCCCGATTGTAGGAGGTCAAATCAATCTCATTATTTCATACAAGTGGTTACCACGGAGATTTCGCTGGTCCACAACACCGAAGGCTCTATCCTTGTTGTTACACTTGTCACGCTAGCTTTCGTTTATTTCTGAACGATCAATGCAGCTACGATTCGTTGCGTATTTGATTTTATAAGTGTGTTTTTCGAGCCATTTTCCACCTCAGAAGCGCCCTGCCTAGCATCATAAAGCTACGTTGATGGCTAGAGGCAATCCTTTGAAAGAACACAGAGGTGAGAAGCAATTTCACACGAAGTGGGCCAGTCAAAGTATTTGAGCGAGTGGTGGCAATTCATGGAGTGAAGTTGTGTCTTTAGCCCTTTTGTGAGTGGATTCCGGGACCTGGCATGTCAATTTTGACTTGTAAATAATGCAATTGGTGCAATGTTTTGTCAATGTTTTGTCAGAAATATCTGAAATGGAAATTGGCGGTCTTCCATGTCGACGTTATACAAGAAGTACCCAGAATTCCATTGGGTCACAAGGTCGAAAATTACAGACCAGTGAGAGCAAGTGAAATCAAAAGCGTTATCCACGTCGCGCTAAACAAGTGAGCAGGAAAATGTGGTGCAGACCACAAGAAGTAGAGTTGGAGTTTGCTGACAATGTAGACTTTAAGCTTCAAGAGGAATTTTTGTCATAAAAACTTCAAGACAAAGTTGCATATTTTTTGGTGTTGCCCGAGGGAATTCTAAGCCAACATTTTTGGTTCACAACCGAATAAACGGTCATATTAAATAAAAATTGGGAGTTTTAGTAAGTTTACGGGATGATGAAGTCTAAAAACTGAGTATTTGGCCATAGCAATGATTCATTTTAACCATTTGGGAAAGTTGCAAGTTTTCGAGGCAATGATTCCCTGAGGAATCATATTTAGTGGAGCGTACGGAAAAGAGTTAAACGGACTTTTCTCATTTCTTACATTTGACCACGGATAAAGTAAGAGTAAGAGCTATGCTGGTTTGGGTACACTGTGGTCTCTCACCGACTCGAATTTTCGTAAAGATTTTCTCCGTCTTATTTATAGCCGCACGCTATATGAAAAATCGAACGCGAGCAAACGATTCTCACACAATTTCAACACTCTAAGTCTACTCGTCCTGTTTAATGCTCGGTTCTGGAAAGTTTGTAAAAGGTTAACAAAATAACCCGAAAATACAACAAAATAATTAAAATCCTAATAACAACTACTGCGACAATTTATAGAAACTTAGAGAAACACGTGGAATAAAAAATTTAAATAACGTATTGTAACGCGACAGGATCACCAAATACAACGGGTTTATTACAGCTCTGGAAAACGTGTTACAGCCACAAAGACTGTCACACACTCACACAATACACACGTTAATCTCTCACTTTTATACTTCTTATTGCGCGGCCATTACGCCAGCTATACGCCACACAACTGGGTAACCCTTGCTGCCTTGTAAACGAAGTGTGGCAGCGCCATGGTAACCCTAGCACTAGGGTTACCCTACCTGCTTGTAAACAGGCCCTCATAACAAGAAGCTTGGTGCTTTATAATCAACTGTAAATAAAAGCGACGGAGTCAGAAGCAAGATACTGATTCCGTTATGACTCGCGTATGACCTAGTGAAAACTAGATTGCCGGAGTCGCAAGCACTATTTTGGTATCAAACTGTAATCCGACTGGAGCGTGAGAACACGAATCCTGCTTCAAGTTTATTGACAATTATAAATTCATAAAAAAAAGGTCGCACTATCCCACAAATAGCGAATGCTTATCTAGGCGGGGAGTGTTTAAATCAGTATTGTAGGTCTTAAGCCTGGTTTCAATATGATCTTAATGGTCTGCGATCGCTCTGCGACACGATCGGCGCCATGATCGGCGACCGGTCTGCGACACTTTGCGGTCGGGAAGACTTTACCACCGCAGACGCCGAGGACAAATGTTTCCATATGTCTTCAACGTGTCGCAGACCGATCGCCGATCATGGCGCCGATCATGTCGCAGACCGATCGCAGACCATTAAGATCGTATGGAAACCAGGCTTTAAAAAGACGCCATGAAAGTAGAAATTAAAGTAGTCAGAAATATTAATATAATTGAGCTGACAGGAGTACTGTCTGAAAGAAAATTAATCATCTGCTTATTTATTATAAAGTTTTAAATTACGCTGTACAATAATTACATAGTTACTTCAATAAAAGATGGGAATTTTTGTATTTTAATGTACTGAGATCAACATAAGTGTTTTCGTACTCTAAAAACTGCAATAGTGTTTGTGAAGGTGATTTTTCAAGAATGTTTTTTTTTTCGTCCGTAGATATTCGGGGAGTGCATTCTATATTATACATCCAATGCGAGAAAAGGGGTGGCTCTGTTGTGCTTCACAAATAATTAATTGGTTCTTCCGCTTCTGCTTTCGATTTCGACTATTTCACTGGATCATCAAAAGCGACGGAGTCATAAGTGGTGTCGGAAGAAAAGGAAACGTTCTGATTCTTCCGACTCCGCTCTTACTAAGAAGAGAGCTCTTACTACTCCGACTACGACTCCGACTTTGACTCTGTCGCTAGTGAAAATCAGCCTTAAGATTATCATAAAAACATCTCGTAAAATCAGGGGAACCCAACGACAAGTTTCGGTAGATATCTGTTCGGTGGAGGGTAGCTCGCCTTGGGCTTTCGGCGTCGATTAAAGAGTGCACTCGGATTTTCGTAACTCAAACGTGAGATTCGCAATTGGTAAATAGCCCATAGCTCTGAGATTTTCTCCCTGAGATCTCATAGCCCCTGAGATTTTTGGAAAGGTCGTAATTGTTGTTTTTGGCAGTCAAAAACGTCAGCTTGCATTTTCGGAAAGAAAATAGTTCCCTATAAAGCTCGTGGAAAGTTTACTTCAGCTTGCATTTTCTCAAAGGAATATTTTGTACCCTAACAGTTTTGGGCAATTAAACTCTCAGCTAGGGAATCCGAACAGACGAACTTCTTCTAGCTTATGAACAGCTTTAAACAGACTTCAAACACCATAAGGTACTTAAAAATACTTTTGGTTGATTTGGCTCGTTGGGTGCTCCTGTAAGATCAAGTACTGTTTGTGCTTACAACATAGCTGTAGCAAACTCAACCAACGTTGGCGTCGTTTACATAATTTCCCCTAGCTTTTGAAGGAAAGAATAAGCTATTGCCCTAGTAGAACATAAGTACTTTTGTGACATAAGATGCTGAACAAATCTTGTATAGAGCACGCTGGTTGACCCTGAAGATTTTAACATTTGCTGCAAAATAAGAACCAAATCTGCTGCTGCTGCTGCTGCTGCTGCTGCTACTACTACTACTACTACTACTACTAATATATATATTTAGCCAAGCCTAAAAGTGGAGCTCCAAAAGCATTCTTTTTCTATTGGCATTTACATATAGTCTTCTTGCCATGTCACCTATCTTACCTCACTCAAGCTACAGACCCAATGCTGTAAAAAATGGTATGGAAAGGTGATCTGAGCCAGTGACACAGTGGATTTGGACCCCCCGCAGATTTGCACCCTCCAGTCCAGATCTGCTTGTGGATCAGATTTGGACCCCCTAGTCCAGAACTGCTAGCAAATATGAGCCCCCTTTTACGGATTTGGACCCCCACCCCTCCTAAAAACAAGCATTCTATTCAGTAAGGTAATAACAATTCCTTTGCAAATTGAGTTTGGAGATGTTAAAAAGCAAATAAAAACATTTCTTAGCATCTTAGAGCAATACCTAAGGACAGGTCTGTTTCCCCGTTCAACTGTAGGCTACTTAGTTATGGTTTAGAGCCACTAGAAATTGGTGGAGAAGCCTGGTGAATGCTATTTTGAATAAGTATCCGACATCAGATATATAGTGATTCAGATCATCACTTCATAATGAATGCAATTTTAGTTATTCAAAGCCTCCCATGAGACAGTTGGAAATCAGAAATTGTGTATCCTCTGGATATATGTATGCCTCAAAAAAATTATGAAAGAAAGATACATGGAAATCAATAAAAATATTTAGATGATATGCATTAAGAGCAAGATATTTCTTTTGATCAGTTACTTCTTGACCTTGCTATCGCAAAAAACTGCTTGCTGACATTAAGCTCATCAATCAATGCACCTACAGTGCTCTTCTGGCCAGTTAAGTGCAATACTAAGCAACTTGATAATAATATATTGGGCATTTGGTTGATATCACTATCAAGGTAATTAACAATGTAGTATGAGGATTTAAGGTAATGATTCAGCAAAGCAAAAGTGCTGGAAATCCGTGATAGCCATCTTAACTTGATTTTCTACTTTGCAAGAAAGGTAAGGACTAGTCCCACATTTCTCCATGTACATTTGAAATTTCACAACATACTTCAACAAACATCAAAAATCCATGAAACATTAATGCCAAATGTCATCCAAACATATCACAAGATTGGTGTGACCAGCTATGAATAAAATTAATTGAAAGACTGCATGCAGGAGAAGGAAGTCCAAAGAATGTGTACATTGATGAGACAGAGCTCACTTTAACCCACTGGCACCCGTGCCGACCAAAACCGGCCGTAAAAAACTCTCATGCGTCAAAACATTGCAACTTTCTCAATCGCACGAATATTGCCTTAACTGTTAATTGTGCGCACGAAACGAAATGCCCTTTAAATTTGGATATCCAATAAATGCAAGAAACGTAGCGATTTTTACCAAATATGGCCTTTTGAGTTTGGACAAGAACGAAACTGACCGTTTTTAACGTGAAAGAGAAACCACAAAAATGCCCCTTTATGCCATTCGGGCCTTTCCGCCATTTTCAACATCTAGACCACATTGCATGCTGGGAAATGACGAGAATTTTTGACAGCACCCGTTCCTTCTCCCAATTCTTTCACATATAAACTAAGTCTACAGCCACTCCGACCTACTGCCAAAAATTTCTGCTTGTGGTCATCTTCAGTACTCAGAAATTCCAAAATATGTGGCGGTAGGTCGAGAAATTCATCAATAGTCGAGTCCCAAAGGTACTAAGTGTTCGACCGGCCAAATTCCCAGTTCGTCGAGTAACAAGCCAAATTCAACAACAAAGTACATCACCTTACTCGATTCTTTGAGAAAGTGGACTCTTAGCTACCGTCACGCTTAATGATGCTCATCAGGCAGCCGCTAAAGATGAAAAATGGCTGTAAATTTAGCAGGAATCGCAAGCAAACCGAACTTGGGCCATTGTTGTTGCTTCACGGATAAAAAATAGCTAGGTCAAAATGACGTTTTCAGAAACCTTGAGCCTCCAGTAGCTTAGGACAGCACCACTTTTCCCTGGTAGTTAAAATAAAGAGTCATGAATTGCTATTCATCGTTTATAGGTGGAAAATCACTCCGAAAATGTAAAAACAGCCGGTAGTCAATGGGTTAACAAAGAAAAATAGAGGTCACGTCACCGGTCCTTTTAACACTATCCAGTGAAAGTCATGGTTGGTTGTAGTTTAAATCCAGGGTCGGAGTTAAGATTTTACAGTTAAAACAGTTTCTAGGGGGGGGGGGGGGCGTTTGGTAACTTAGCAGGGCCAGGCTTCATTTAACGTTACCTGCTAGGTTTGCAGTTGGCCAGGTCACGTGACAAGCCACAGTATCAAACTCAATTACCCTAGATGAGATGATCATCGACTTCTGACTGTCACTAGTGGCTCCAACTCGACTTCTATTGTCTAGTTTTTAAAATCACCACCCCCTCAAGCTGGCTTTCGTGCAACTTCAACCATGATGCTAAGTACTGGCCAGAAAGTAGTACCCTCTCCCCCAGATCTTGCAGCATATGGCTGTTTTCAAATAAAATAGCGTTGATATGTTACTAGTTTCGAAGGCTTTTGTTTAAGTAGCTGAGCAATAAAAAATATCAACATCAAAAAAATTATGTTTTATTTAACCCATTGGCACCCGTGGCGGCCAAAACCGGCCGTAAAAAACTCTTATGCTTCAAAACATTGCAACTTTCTCAATCGCACGAATATTGCCTTAACTGTTATTTGTGCGCACGAAACGGAATGCCCTTTAAATTTGGATATCCAATAAATGCAAGAAACGTAGCGATTTTTACCAAATATGGCCTTTTGAGTTTGGACAAGAACGAAACTGACCGTTTTTAACGTCAAAGAGAAACCACAAAAATGCCCCTTTATGCCTTCATGTTTTTTTAAGGAAATCATCGCCGAAAAACCAAACTTCAACCATCATAACGGAATTCAGTCCTTTTTCTAGTTTAGAAATGACTTTTTTTGTTCATATTCGTCTCCCGAGCGTAGATACAGCCTTTAGTTCCAGTGCATTCGGGCCTTTCTGCCATTTTCAACATCTAGACCACATTGCATGCTGGGAAATGACGTTGTTGCTTCACGGATAAAAAATAGCTACGTCCAAATGACGTTTTCAGAAACCTTGAGCCTCCAGTAGCTTAGGACAGCACCACTTTTCCCTGGTAGTTCAAATAAAGAGTCACGAATTGCTATTCATCGTTTATAGGTGGAAAATCACTCCGAAAATGTAAAAACAGCCGGTAGTCAATGGTTTAAGTTTTAGTTTAAGTTTTAATTTTAATAATACTTTGTCATGGGAATACATCTAAGTTGATACAAAAAAAAAGTGCATATCTGGCGTATAATTGGGAGAAAGTAAATTCCCATACAAAGAATATTATCTAATACAGTAATAGCCCACGTATAAGAACCTTGGTTTTAAGAACCTGTTAGGCTAAAATTTTCATTTTAAGCCCCCTCCACATAACAACCTATTAAAGCTTAAATTTTAAGTGAGGTTCTTATCAGTGGGGTTGCTGTAGAAAAGTGTAGAGGTAGAAACTGCTGAATGAGTTTCTTTGTTATGTTTTGTTAAGGACATATACTGTACCTGCAGTGAACTGCCTATAGGCATTTCTCTATGGTACACATAAATGATTTATACTGTATTATGAGATGATATTTATCACATATATAGTATATTCAGAGAAAATTCATATGAAAATATAAGAAACTATTTTAAGAACCTTGGTAGCCTAAATTTGCTTTAAGTACCATTTATGTAAAAACCTATTCAGGCTAAATTGGAAAATTCAGGTTCTTATATGTGGGCTATTACTGTATTACACATTCTAAAAACTAAGAGGTGAAATTTAAACGTGGCCCAAAGCTAACCTAATCAAATTAAATGGAATACTTGTCTCTTACAAGTCACCCCTGCTTTGAGATTGACACTAAAAATAAAGAAGTAAAATTGAAATACAATCAAAAGCTCACCTAATTAAATTACATACTTGTCACTCACAAGCTACATCTTATTTAAAATTGACACAAATAATGTTATAGATAGGACTTAAAACTAAAGAAGGTGCATGTATGATGTTCGATGGAACACCATTTCAGTCTGGTACAAGTGTAGCGATTATAAAAAGAAAAGCTGAAGGCCATATATATATTTAGCCAGGCCACGCCTAGAATCGGATCTGGACAGTCTCACCGAGCAACTTCGCATGGCTTCATTTGGGCCAGTTTAATTTGTGTTCAAAACAATTGAGCAGCAGCAGGGAAAACGAAGAGTTTTCGATAGCAAACGTTTGCAAAAAAATACAGACAATCGTGAGTCCTAACTACTTTCAGATGAAAGCGTAACACAATTCAGAGCGGATAAAAAACACTACAAGCGAACAAAGTACGATGCGAGTGTTTTGCCGGAAGAAGGAGAAGATGGAGAAATTAAACAAGACTAGCTTGTAATAAAAATAGCTTGTACTGATTAATCTACAAAAATCGGTATTTATTTTGATATAAATGCCCGTAGAAAAGACAATAAAGGGTAAAAACTGATCGTTAAGAGCAGTCAACAGGAATTGACCGCGGTTCAGAAACGACAGAACAACAAACATAAATATTACAAGAAAACAAAGCCAATACGAATAATATTTCTTCGAAAATTCTTGGAAAAGGTGGAGAAATTAGACAAGTAACAAAAATTGCTTACCAATTTTGACATAAATGTCCGTAGAAAAGACAAAAAAGAAGTCCACACCTGATCGTTTAGAGCAGTCAACAGGAATCACTGAGGCAGCAATCACTCGGAACGCGACAGAGCTGAATAATAGCGCCATTTCCCACAAAATCTTTCCTTGGCTGACACACAACGCTAAAGAGCTTTGATAGTTTAACTGGTACTTCCCATGTCTTTCGAAGAACCTTCTTCAATTAATGATTCTCAGTGGCAAAGCGTCATCCAGTTAACGAAGAAAGCGCTTGCCAAACCACTCCAGCATTTCTCTCGCAGACCCGTCCACTATAAATTTTATCAAAGCCAGCCCAGCCAGTCAACCCATTTCGGTGTTTTTAACATCCAAACGCTGATTCTCACCGGTTCAAACAAATTAAGACGACATGTTTATAGACGGCGAAACTTAATATTGTTGTTTACAGGCCGCTTTCGACGAAGATCTCTAAAACGTTTTTCAAATGACGAGTAAAGCGCGCTGGTCTTTGACATTTTTGACAGCATTTTGACAACTTTATGTCAGATTTTGAGACGTGCACATGCACATTCATTTGATCGGCTTTTTTTTTGTTTTGTTTAGTTTTTTTTCTTACTCGAGCTTGAGTTTCCGTCTTTAATCCTTAATTTTACTAGGACTCATTATGATTTCGTCCGCCTATAGACTCTGTAAGTTCTCCTGCCTTGTTGCAATCTGACCTGGATGGTTTACATTCATGGAGCAGCGATCATAGCATGGTATTTAACACTACTAAATGTAAGGTTTTGCGTATGTCCAAGCGAAGATCTCGTAGAAAGCCCCTCAACACATATCAACTTGGCGAGGAAGTATTATCGCACTCTCCTGAAACCGCTGATTTGGGCGTATCTGTCTCTGGTAACTGCACATGGAATAGTCATATTGAGCAGATGTGTGCGAAGGCGAATAGGGTACTTGGTCTAGTGAAGAGGCTGTGTGGCAGGGACATTCGTGACGTCCAGACGAGAAAACTGTTATACACGGCACTTGTCAGGCCGTTACTAGAATATTCATCAAGTTTGTGGTCACCCTACTTGGTAAAACATCGTAGACTGATAGAGAATATTCAGAGGCGTGCCACTAAATTGATATTGAACTATCCTCTAAGAGAAGTCAGTTATACTAATAGATTAGACCAGCTCAACCTACTACCTCTTGATTTTCGTAGACAAATGCATGATTTAGTTCTCCTGTTTAGGTATAAAACTGGAACTGTTACTAGTAATTTTGGTCGTTTCATTCAAATTGCCACTCGGCACTATAGAACCCGTAATTTTCATCAAGCCAACTTTGACCTACTTTCTAGGCACGATCAGGAATACTATTGTAACAGCTATTTTCCTAGGACTGTTAAGTTGTGGAACAGCTTACCTAATATACTTAAGTCTAGCCAGGATCTCTTGTGGTTTAAAGTCCATCTTAACGATCACTTCAGAGGTCTACTACAAACTTATAGTCGGCCATGATTTCTCAATTATTTTGCATACTTTTTTTTTTCCTTCTTAATTTATTATGTAAGTCTAATTAATTTTACCATGTAAGTCTAATTTTTATCTTTTTGTACCTAGGGGATACGTTTCAATTGGGGCTCTGCTCTGTTTGTCTCCCCGGTCACGTCATAGTATTGTTATATTAATGTATTTACTTTCTTGTGACGAATCTCAATAAACTAAACTAAACTAAACTGTTAAGATAAGGGCAAAAGTTTCTTAACGCTGTTGAGGTACCAAGATCGAAAAACAGTCAGCCAAGCCGAGTAAAAACACTCGTTCGCTTGCAAAGAAAACAACGTAACAAAAAACAAACAAACAAACAAACAAACAATTCAACCAGTTCTTTGCGTCCTAAAAGAGTACAGATGATTGTTATTTATATCCATTCCAGAGAAAAAAAATACAAGTTTCATTCCTGAACAAAAGTAACAACGATTAAATCAAATGTTGAGCTTCTATTTATTTAATTTACCTCACTGTCCTGCGCTGTTGTAGAGGTTTCTGCCACTTCAAAATACGTAAGCATCAGTAAAGTAAAAACAAGCATCCGCAAAAATAGCAAACGGTTTGTCCAAAGAAAGAGCTTTTTCCACAGCGTTTGAGCTACTCGTTCCTCCCATTAACACAGGTGAACTGTTAAGTGACCTTTTCGTAGTGAGATGCAAGTTGCCGCGGTAAAGTGAAAGCCCTTGAAGCGTTCAATTATACTGTTTTCAACCGCACAATCGATCCAAGTTTGAAGCTTTTTTGAGAAAAATCGCTCTTCCTTTCATCACTTGAAAATTCACCTTCCGGAGTATCTTTTGACAAGTTCTTGATTTTTATGCTAATTTAAAGACAAACTTCGATCGAAGAAGATGAAGTTGTTTTGCTCAAAATGAAGAAACCAACTGAATGTGAAATTACGAGCCGCCGAAAGCGCGCGAAAAATTAAGCCTCGATTTGGTTTGGGTGTCCCACACCTGGCTTGAGCCTGCGAACAAATCGAAAGCAAGTACCTGGTCAGCGGTCAACTTCTAAATAACAGCTGACCACGATGAGGTCTTAACTTGAGCCTGCGATATGGTCACGTGACACTGATCAGCGGATACCTTGTTTTGACAGGTGTGAATTGGCTATAAGATTGATGTCCAGTATCAAAGATGTACGCTGGGTGTACACTGTAAACTAGCTGGTCAGCTGCTGGGCCAGGTGGAGTATGGCCGCCATGTTGGATTATTATGATTATTATTAGGATA
>JAEMWC010000220.1:962500-967500 GCA_016490735.1 Pachyseris speciosa
GGAAGGTGGGTTGAAATGCCACGACACTCCTCGTCCTCTGAGACAATTGTCGATTTGGTCAATGTTCCATTTCTCCATAGCTGTTCGTATCTCCATTTCTGCTCCTCTAAAGTTAGTTCCATTATCGCTGAAGACTTCAACCGGTGATCCACGTCTACTAACAAACCTGGTGAAGGCTTGTGTGAACGAATCGCTAGATAAGTCGTGCGCAATCTCAATATGCACTGCACGGACAGCTAAACACGTGAACAGGCAACCGCATCTCTTCACATGACTTCGTTTCATCTTGACGAATATTGGGCTGAAGTAATCCACTCCCACGGAAGAAAACGGAGGCGATTGCGGAGTCACTCTGGAACTGGGAAGAGGGGCCATCACTTGTTCGCATGGCTTAGCATTCTATCGTCGACATTTGAAACACTTGCCAACAACACGCCGAACAGCTGCATGTCCTTGTAAAATCCAAAATTTGCGTCTAATGCTGGTTAAGACCTGACTTGCGCCCACGTGGCCTTCTGCTTCATGATACTGTTTGATGTTTAGGTCGGTGACGAAACACCCCTTCCGGACAGGACCATTGGGTGCTTTGCATCAAAGCCAATTGGAGCTCTCTCAAGACGTCCTCCGACAGATATAACCCCGTTATGGATAAATGGGCTAAGCTTTCGTAACGGACTAAGGTAACCAACACATGCCAACTTCTTCTTGGAAGATCGTGAACGGCTTGAATCTGGTGAATTTGTTAACTGCTTTTCAGACAGCATTTCTAACTCCTTTGGAAAGGTATGCGCTTGAACAATTCGGACTATTGTTCTTGTTGCTTTGGAAATGTCTCCAGTCGTCAAGCTGCCTTTACAAAGTGGCACCTTGGACACACGCGACCGTAAGTATTCCCTGAAACGTAGCAACCAACCAACGGATGTTTGAAGCTTGTGAAAGGAGGAATATCTCCGAAGTAATTGCTCTAGAACATCTTCTCTTATCACAAGGTAGGTTTGTGGCTTTCCCCTTTTCAGTTCCAGGTATTCTTCACAATAATCAGGTATTTGGGTTGGGGGTTGTCGCCATTCACTTTCATCTTTGCGGAGGAAGGCTGGTCCTTTGAGCCAAAACTCTAACTTCTCTGTTTCAAGAATTTATAGTCCACGGGAGGCGTAGTCTGCTGGATTTGATTGTGAATCCACGTAATGCCATTGAGACGGTAAGGAAGCATCATGAATTAATGACAACCTGTTGGCTCAAACGTTTGAAACCTCCTTGCTTCATTCCGTATGTACTGAAGGACTATTGTGGAATCTGTCCAAAACACTGCTTTGTGGACTGGCAGATCGAGTTGGTCATCAAGGAACTTGTGCAACTTCACAGGAACGGTCGCAACGGTCAACTCCATTCGAGGGATCGAGATAGCCTTCAAGGGCGCCACTCGTGACTTTCCAAGGAGTAGTCCACTGTGAACATGACGTGAAACATCCACGAGCCGGATATACGAAGCTGCTCCGTATCCTTTCTCGGATGCGTCACTAAAATGGTGAAGCTGGACATTATGAAGCTCGCCAAACCCTTGAGGCATCAGACAGCGTGGCCAGCTAACAAGCTTCAGTTCCGGAAGATTCTCAACGCACTTGCGCCAGCTCGTTAACCTTTCATTGGTAATTTCGTCGTCCCAGCCGTAGTCTTGCTTACACAATTCTTGGAGGAGCATATTGGCTGGCAAAACAAGTGGTGCTGCGAAGCCTAACGGATCGTACAGGCCGGATACCAAGGACAGTATTCCCCTTCTCGGATCTGGGACTTGTTTCTCGGTGATTCGAAAGCTTAGTGTGTCGTTCTTGACATCCCATTGGGTGCCTAAAGTTCGATCGAGGATGTATCGCAAAATCTGGCTGCGCAGTCGAACACAACTCTTACTTTGCCTGGCTTTTGGGGATGAAAAACGGGATGATGGGGCAAATACCATACTGGTTTGTCAATAACATCAACTTGGTCTTCGGGAACCATCCTGGCGTGGCCCTTTGAGATATAGTCATCAATCGTCAATCTATACTTCTCAAATAGTGATGCGTCTTTCTGGAAGCGCTTCTCAAGGAACCTCATTCTGCGCACAGCGACATCACAGTTATTCGGCAGGTGAGGAGACTTGAAGCGCCACGGGAGAGGTAATTGGTAATGACCGTTTCTCGCGCAAACTGAACCTTCCAGAATGGCCAGGGCTCGTTGGTCTTCAACTGACATGGCTTGTTTCGAACAAGATAGAGATTTGTTGATGTCTGCGTCATACAGCCTCTTCAGCTGACTTGAGATCATTTCTTGACCAGCACTTATAAAGTTAACGTGCACTTCGGAACTCTTTCGACAATCCATAGGACCAATAAGTGTCCACCCTAGAAGCGTACAGACTGCATACGGCTGTTTTCTTTTACCGCATCTTTGTTCGAACACCCAGTGTGCCTTAGGGTTGTCGTTACCGATCAGGATATCCACCACCTTGCCTTCAAGCTTCGGAAATTCAATGCCTCGCAAGTGAGACCATCTTCGAACATCTTCATCGGAAGGTATGTTCTGTCTGGAGACCGGGAGACGTTCGACTGTCCACACTTTATCCAAATGTATGCTATCATCTGACTTGAGAGCCTTCACATTTAATTCCACTTCAAATCCACTTCTTGGACGGTCTTCCTCGTTCACAATCGTAAGAGAAAACGTTAGAGGCTTCCCTGACAAACCCAGGCCTTGAGCCAAACTATTGGAACAGACAGTGATATCCGAGCCATCATCTAGGAAAGCGTACGTTTCTATCTCGGGACCGCCATTTGTGCCACTAACTCTCACAGGAACTATGCGCAGGCTCACACGAGGCTATCCGGAACCAATAGCTGCACACTGGCCCACAACACTATCACTGCCAACATTAACCGTACTGCTTTCAACAACGGTGTCTGCTGCATCTCTGCTAACAGGCTGGGTACTTCCTTCAGTGATCCTCTCCCCGTGAGGAGGATGTAACAGTGAGTGATGACGTTTTCCACATCCGCTAAATAGACACGCTCTGAGCAGCCTGCATCGCCTTACGAAATGGTTTTCCTTCAAACAGTTCACACAAAGTCTCTTGTCCATCACAGACGTCTTGCGTTCTTCGAATGACTTGTCTCTGAACTTGAAACATCGCTCCAGGTCATAGTTACCCTGGCAGAACAGACAGGTAGTCATAAACTCACGCTGACTTGCATTTTGTCTCCAGCCAAGAGCTTTCTGAGGACGTGGAATATTGGCACCATTTAGACCTTGCGTAGCGAGGGTGGTTACTTTCACTGGAGTAGCGTCTTCTAGTTTCCCTTTCGCACTGTGCGTAAACTCCTTATTTCCGCCTGGCTTAGCACCGACTAACTTTCCGAACGCAGTATTCGCTACAGCAGCTCTTTTGTCCACGAAGTCTGTGAGGTGGGAGAACTCAGGTTCAATATCAGCCGCAATCAGCTTGCTAGACTCTTCTGCCCACTTGGCCTGGATATGAGGAGGAAGGCGCATGACGATCCTTCTTAGAGTGTCCATGGAGTTGATGTCTGCTTTATAGCGCATATGCTCAGAATTCAAAGGGCAGATCCTCATGTCTCTTGCTAGCTGCGACAACTTCTCAGCTTCAGATGGCCGAATTTGAGGACCCTTAATAACCCTTTCAATAAACGCACGAACAATAATGTGTTTCTGGCCAAAGTTCTTGCGCAAAATGTCTTTTGCCTCACGGTACCCTTGCTCAGCAGGCAAAATAACACAGTTCTCAATTGCGTCCTTCGCGACACCCGTGCAAAACTGAATTAAGTAGGAGAGTCTTATGTCTTCCTCAGTGACTCTGCGTTCCACATTGGTTTCGAAGCTCTCTCTAAAACGAGGATACTTCCTAGGATCACCATCAAATGATAGCACTTCTCTTTTAGGCATTTCAAGCTTCTCGAGACCAGAGACTAACTACCGAATCGTTTCTGACTGCTGTTGACTCAGGAGGTGCTGGAGGTCCGAGGCTCCGAAGACTGTTCTGTCCTGCTTCTGTTCTCCGGACTGTTCCTTTCGATTCACCTGAGAAAGATCGAATTCCCTCGGCAGAAAACCAGACAATACTCCAAATGCTTGTCCCGGGGGATATGAGCCATCTTCAAAAGACTGGAAATATTTTCAAACGACATCACGGGACGATTGCTTTGGCAAGCGATTAAGAGCCTCAAAACGTGTGTTCAGAATTTCCGCCTGAAACACTGAAGTCCACTTCGATCTGAGCCTGTTCAGCCTCATATCTCGTTTCAAGCAGCTCCTTTTCCATATCCAGACGCTGTTTTTCATGCTCTAAGTGTTGCTGACGACTCAAGAGCCTCTGCTCCTCTTCAACCCTCTTCACTTGAAGTCTAGCCATTGCGAGTTTTGCTTTAGATGATTGTGAAGCTTTACTAATTCTTGAGCTACCACGTCATTCCCCGGCATATGACCGAGTAGAGAAGACTGATTCGTCATTCAAAGGCATGTCACGAAAACGTCCGCTAGAACTCTGCAGATCAGCATCTCATGGAACAGCGCGTAAACTCCCGCGTGAACTCTGAGGGATTAGCTCTCGAGTATCCTCGCGTTGATGTTGCAGAGGTCTCTCGTGTGAAGTCGCGCGAGGAGGGTATGGGCGTGTTTCATTTTCCTTTAAAACGGTGGTGTGAGGAGTCCCAGGAGTGCCCTCGCGTGGAGCGGGAAATAGCTCAACTTGACAAGTTGCAATTTCACGTGGCTTCTTAAACCACATCATCGAATAAGCGTTTCAGCTCTAATTCTCGCGAATGATCTTGAAACACCCTTTCATATCTGTCTGAGCCAGTCACCAAATGTAAAAGTTCCTTGGCCTTTGCATTGTATCTCGCGAACAGACCATCCAAAGTACTTTTCCTCTCCAGAGCTACCATATGAGATTCTAAATTTAGAAACAACGTTTCAATGTCATTATACAGTTTCGTTAAATGACCTCTATA
>JAEMWC010000220.1:975000-1000000 GCA_016490735.1 Pachyseris speciosa
GTGAGTGTCAAGAAAATTGGCACGGAAAGAATTTCGGAGAGTAAAAATTTTATAGGTTTGTATATGGCGCCGCCGAGAGACCGACCAATTAAACAATTAAGAAAAAGGAGCATCACCAGGAGTATCAAGCCAACTGATAACTCTATGATGAATGCTGAGGACGAGCAGGAGCAACAATCTGTTGTCTTTGGTTGGGGGGACAATTCCCTCAAATCTGATGGACGCCCCATTCCCCAGCGTCTTCGAACCCCCTTGAGGCCACAACCCTTCATCCCGTAACGTCCCCCGAGGAAGCAAAAACCCCTTGTCAAATCGAGTGAAGGAGTTGATGGAGTTTGATTCCTTCCCAGCCACAGCTCCTACGACGAAAACAAAAATCGCAATCTTGTGCGATTGTTAGCGGTGAAGTCTGAGACCGTTGGGGAAACAAGAGGGAGGCGTTTCATTCGTTTGCGAGTGGAAGAAAATTTGGATCGAAATCTCACACCAATTTTCATGGGAAAATTTGCAACCATGTGCAAACCGTCTTTCACGCAGTATATTCTTTTGCATACTGGCTTCGCCACCAGGAAACTGACGACATTATTTTGATGTACTTTCCTCCCAAAACATCCCCACGGATTCAAGAATTGGGTTAAATAGAGAAATGGTTGAACACCACCGAGGAGGCCCGTTTGCTGATGGGAAAAACCAAAAGACCGAATACAAAATGGGTTTTCGATAGTTTTGAAAATGTTGACGTGAAGGCTGTGTTAGATCGTATCCCATTGTTGGAAACAGGACGCCTGCCCGATTGGTTGCGCAGACTTGCGTGGGCCCATTCATGTCCCATGGTGTCCTTGGGTACTTTCGATGACAATCTTTGTTTATGGCGTTGCATCGTGGTTCACCAAGGACCAAGGCCAGACCGTTCAACCGCCAAAGCGCGACAGCTTGCGGGTGGTTTCTTTGGTTTTCATCCCACCCGCGATTTTCCCCGGACGTCGCTGGATGAATTGGACAAAGTTGACCAACATTTCAGCAAAGGAAAACCCTCTGATAAGTGGTTGGGCATCCGTGTTTATGCACCAGAATGGATAGTTGAGGAAGAAATCGTTTGGCACCTCACACGAAACGTTCCAACAAAGTTGAAAAATATTTTGACGATTGGAGTTTTCAATGGGCACGCGTTTCTCATCAAGAACATTGAAAAGTTGGCGAAAGTGTATGCCTGCGTTCACTGTCGGGCAAGATTCGCACAATCATTCCATCTTCAACGGCGCAATCAGACATGTTCCAAAGGCGAAACACGAATTATTTATCCAAATGAAAAAATTGAAGTTCCATTAACAAATTTTGAGCGAGCTTTCTTTCCCGACATACCAAAACATCAAGTGGCCATCAATTGGTTTGAAAAAGATGCACGCCGGCGGGGAATCCACATACACCATGCAATGTGTGGGCATGGTGGAGAAAGATGGGTTGTTGGAGATCCTGTGGATGGTTTTAATCTCCCCACCAACACAGTTTCCAGTATCACGGTTTTTATTTCCATGGGTGTCCAAAATGTTTTCCAGACCGGAACACAAACATTCCTGTCGGTGTGGACAAAACAACTCATGAAAAGTGTTGAAAACCCGCGAAAAACTTTTTCAAGACACAGTAAAGCGAACAAGAGAACTTCGAGAGGCGGGTTTCAATGTTGTCGAAGTGTGGAATTGTGAAGTAAGTCGGCGCGAAGGGCACAAAAGGAAAACTTTCACAAAAACCTTTCCACACGCAATTCTGCACGATTTTGAGGCCTTTGATGACAAAAATTTCCGAAAAGAACCAACTAACGCATGTGCCATCTGTTTCCATCGGTGACACACTCGAACGAACTCCAACACACATCTGTCCGCGAAACCCGAGATAGCTGATCCGCAAGTTTGTGGCAATTTTGTGTGATCGAATTTTGTCACACCTACTTCGTGATAGCGCGTGAACACGACAACCGCGTCTTTCAACACCTTGTACTCTTCCTCACCGAGGGTCCAAAGTTCGGCTCCCCGCTCCACCGATCCTCGCATGAGGTAGTGGAGTTGAAAAAAGTGGGTGAAAAATCTCAAAGAATCAGGTGGGTTTGACTGGTGGTAATTCGGTGTTTGGCGGGACAACCATCAATTCTTCACGAACAAAGCTGCGTTTTGGCTCCCCATTCAGCCAATACAGAACAGGTTGGTTCGGTTTCCTCATGGCTTTTTCGAGGGTGAAAGTATCCAGCGACCAAATTGGGTCAGTGGCTCTTTGTTCACCCCCCTTCAATTCGCCTGGTTGAAACAAATAACGAACTTCCACACCGCTGGGAAGCATTTTTTCAGGCCCCCCGACAGGTCTTCTGTAAGGCGCCGTCGCCGGTTCCGCAAAAACGCTTTGTTGGCCGATTGCATCTGCTGGTTTCTGGTCAGTCAGCCGAGTTATTTCATTGTTGAGAGCGGCAACAACACGTGGAAGTCGCCGCACCCACACCAAAGACCGCTGCTCTTCGACCACGCGCATCTCGACAGCGTATTGATGTCCGAACAACCGCTCGGCAAGCGTGCGGTTGAACCGTTCCACAATTGCTTGGTCGCGGTGAACTTCGGGATGCCCCCGTCGGATGGGGACACCTTGGTTTTTCATCACTCGAGAGACAGCACCCATGAATTCCCGTCCCGGGTCAACCTGCAACAATTTCGGCCATTTCAGCTGGCCGCATTCGTAAATTTTCTCAAACGCTTGAGCGACTTCATCCGAATTTTTCGAGGACAGAGGCTCGGCTTCCTTGAAACGGCTGGCCACATCAACGACAGTCAGCGCATATTTGAAAAGTTTGCGCCCGACTTTGTCGTGTGGCATAAAAAGCAGGTCGGCTTGGTGTACCGCGTTGGGTGTGGGTACATCGAACTTCGGCCGAGGAATGTACCGGGGCGCTGGAAGAAAAATTTGCCAAGGAGCCTGTTTTTGCATCCACTTTCTTGCAACCCCTTCTGAAACTTCTGCGGCCTGGGCTAATTTTTTCACCGCACTCCGCCCCTCCAATAACCTTGTGGACTGTAATAAATTTTTGAAAGGCGGTTTTTCATTTGAATATATGAAAAAGAGATGGAAAACGATGGGGTGTGCTGTGGACAAAAAAATGGACGAACGAATTTCGAACGCGTTTGTCAAACATGCGGGCGGACAGAGCAGCTCGATGTGACGACTTTTGTCCCTCGAAAAGAAGAGAAAGGGTGGATGCCGGTCGTTATTTCTCACAACCACATCCGCAACACTCGAAGAATTCTCATTGTGTGGCTTTGCAGCAAGCATGGCTGCGCGTACTTTTTCTCGCTCATGCCATTTGGGTTTGGGATTTTTGCAGGGGCAGACTAGACGACATTTGTCGCACCAGTCGCACCAAGTGAAGGTGCAAAGAAAAGAATCTTGGTGGTTAAAAGAGCCAAAACTTTTTTGGGCCATCGCTTTATAAAAACAAATAAATTTTATTCAAGTTGTGTCAATGTTCAAGTGAACGATCACGAAAGGAACATTTATTCCATTAGAAAGACTGAAACGACTTATCGCCCCATCAAAACTGAAGCGAATCCTCAGTGTCGCTTCGATTGTCATAATAAAAATCTCTCAACCAGGGTTGTTTTCTCGTATTGAAAAAGGAAGTCGTCAAACGATGTCGTGTTCCTTTCAAGCTATCATTTCCCTTTGTGACAATTTGATGAATGTAACATGGAAATATGTTGATGTCCATCCCCTCACCGTTTGCAAAAATTTTGTTTTCATCAACTTTCCCATAAATGTAAGAGTATGAAAAACGATTCGTCAACCATTGTTTAGTTATCACATCTGTGGAATTCGTTGCTAAACCAACTCCTGTGAGTTTATGGCCATTTGATTGTAAATCCCCCCTAATGCGGGAAAATAAATGACATACCCATTCATGCTTAAATTTGTTTGCATCGCCATTGAAATTCCACTCATAGTAAATAGTTCAGTGTCGTTATTCCAAACAGAGTTGTTGTTCAAATTCAGGTTTCCACCCAATTTCAATTGTCGAAGCAAATAGGTGTTCATGTCAAGATCGTTCTCCATTGTCAATCGTCCATTCGTTCCACTGTACCATGTCGCTTGATTGTTGACTATGCACTTTTCGTTCAAATTCAAATCATCATGAATGCTGATTCTTCCACCGGAGTCGAAAGAAAACCCACCTTGTTTGTTGTTCGTGAGTCTGAATCCATGCAAATCCAAGTCAGTCTGCAAAACCATCCGCCCATCTTTCACGACAAAAACTTGGTCATAAACACTCGAAGACACACTTGCAATCGTGCCATTGACGCCATAAGCCACCATGTAGGGTGGGCAGTTTTCCCATGTAAATCGAGGTAAAGGTATTCTCGTCGGCCGGATTGCCGTTTGTCAAAGTGCAACACCGTTTTGACATAACCAGCCCCTAAAAAGGTGGGTTGAAAGGTTTTTGATGGCTGCGCCCCGAAGGACAGGGTGTCTGCACTCGCAAAACACTCAAGTTTCGCATTTCCGGGGGGTAAAACTCAACAACCAAGTGTAGAAACCAATTGGTAGTCTGAAAAGATTGAAACCGATTCTGGAGCGATATTGTTCAGTGCCATCTTTGTCGTCAACAAGTGTGAAAACATAGGTATTTTTATTCGTCGGGTGAGGGGATTTCGGAAACCTCACAATCCCTTTGAAAATGATGTTGTTTTCACTTGTCGATTCGTTCACATCATCCATCAGATATTTGAAGGGGTTGGCTTGTGGGCCAGAAGAATTCACATGACTTTCGTCGACATATATATATATTTTTTTTGACATAAACCCTGCTTGCGGCTTCTTTATCATGAGTGGGCGTCTGCAGATTCAGTATTCGGTGATTACTCATATCCATATTGCCCGTCATCGACTGTGAACCATCTTTTAAAAAGACTGCGTCAAAGTTTGCGTTCGAGGCAAGCGCGATGTTGAGATTGCTTACGGAGGCAGCGTCAGAACTACGAGTTCCATTGGACAGATTGGAAATTTTTTGTCCACCCATGTCCAAATCACCGGTCATTTCTTGAGAGCCATCCCTGAGAAGAACCTTGTCAGTGAATGGTTTAGTTGACAGCCCAACGGACAGGTTGTGCATGTTGGCCGCGTCAGTACGGCTGAACTCATCAGCCAACTGGATGATGTGGTTTGTTCCCATGTTCAAGTCCGCATGCATTTGGTTGCTCCCATCGGTTTTCACGTAATAACATGTGAACCTGCCGGCCCTTGCGGTCCTTGTGGGCCTGCAGGGCCTTGAGGGCCTTGCGCTCCTGTCGGGCCGGCGGGACCGGGATCGCCTTTCGCTCTATGTTGCCCCGCGGACCGGGGGAGCCACGACGTCCGGGACGCCCCTCCCAGCTCTTCTGAAAAACATTCCTGGAAGTTCGTTCAACCACCCCATCCTTTTCTTATGTTCTCTTGTCAAAATTTTTTTTCATCATTTTCTTCGGCTTGTTGTAATAGAAGAAGGAGAATTTTTTGTCGGTGGCGCGGTCCAGCAGGTCGGGATCAACCCCCAGTGCGTCGGTGATCCGTTTGTTTTCTCTTGGGAGGAAACGGAAAAGGTAGAAATGGCTGCAGTTGTCGCGGATGTTTTTGGGAACCTTGTAAAAAGTTTGGGACAGATAGATGACGCTGCAGTTCCGGTGCCGACCGTTGATGAAGTAGTTGATGATATCGTACTGGCTTTTTCACAAACCAAGCGTCAGGAGGTAGCTCCTCGAGTGGAACGATCTCGTCCCCGAAGGCCTCGATGACTTGGTAACCAACCTTGGGGTCGATGTTCTCCGCGAAGTCTTGCAGGAGCGCCTGGTACTTGTTTTGGTGGAGGTTTTTCGAGAAAAGCAAAACCTTGTCGAAATCTAACAGCTGGTAAAGCATGTGCAGCAAAATGTTTGTTTTGTCGGAATTGCTGGGGCCGCAGATCAGCATTCGGAAAATGTCTTCGGGCATGGACGGGTGCCCTTGTTGTGCCCTTGGTGCCCTTGCGTGCCACCCGCCAATTTAGAGGGGTTAAACTAGAGAAAGAGAGAAAGAGAGATTACAGGTATGTTACACTGAACTGTATAAGGTGTGCCACCCGCCAGTTCAGAGGGGTTAAACTAGAGAAAGAGAAAGAGACATTACATGAATGCTACACTGAACTGTATGAAGCGTGCCACCCGCCAGTTCAGATGGGTTAAACTAGAGGGAGAGAAAGAGAGAATACATGTATGTTACACTGAACTGTATAAGGCGTGCCACCCGCCAGTTCAGAGGGATTAAACTAGATAGAGAGAAAGAAGAGATTACATGTATGTTACACTGAACCGTATGAGGCGTTGCACCCGCCAGTTCGGGGGTGAAACTAGTTAGATAGAAAGAGAGATAACAAGTATGTTACACTGAACTGTATGAGGTGTGTTAAGAGGGCATAACCAGATAGAAAGAGCAGCCTTTCTTTATGTTAAAGTGAACTCTATGAGGTGTCACTCAGAGGCACACTGTACATGTACATGTACATAAAATAGAAGTCATCAGAGCCCTCTCAGACACCATTAACCAAGTGCTATTCAACTGTAATGTCATGATGTTTAATTTTTCATCCTTAAGGAAATGAAAAACCTTGGTTTAAAGAAAACAAAATGTTTTAGGATGTCAACAGGCTGCAGTTGACTGAAAGATGATCACAGAGTTTCCACTCATCAGGATAAAAGTATACTGATGGCTTTTCCCAGACCATAAATAGATGACCACCCAAGAAAAATTCCTTTGGCAATGAAGTTAGTGTCCTTGATACTCTGATGTGCTATTTTTCTTTCTGTAAAAGAAAAAAGACTTGAACTAAACTGATTGAAGGAACAAAAAAATGCTAGCATTTTATTTGTATGATACAACACATAATATAATTATGTATCTACGCATATAGATATACATGTACATGTATTCCTTAATGTTGAAAACATCAATTATGTGCATTAGCCTCCTTTGCAGATGTTGTTTGGGTCTGTCCTTAATCCCTCCCCACTAATGTCCGGTGAACTAAGCTGGAAATTCCATTCCCATTGTGTCTTAGTATTCAATCTGGAGGGAGAAGAGAACTGACAAAAATGGCTGCAAAGGAGGCAGGAAACTTACATGTAGCCACCAAAATTTAACAGCCATGATGTGATTAGTCAGTTCCTGGGAAGGGAATGTCCGGCTCCGTTCAGCAGATGTTGGTGGTGAGGGAGAATACGACCAACATGTAAGTAACAGCTGCACAGGAGGCTATTACAGTGTACTGTATGTGCATCAATTGGTCAACACTGGATAGACCATCAATAAGGAAAGATTCGGTGGGTCAACCGTACACAAAGATTTATTATTTTTTAGACTTGGTTTGCCTGGACTAGGGACTGTTATTGGCTGTGAAAAGCTTCCGTAACTTACATGCATTGTAATATTATACATTATGCCTTCAAGGAAAAGCATGGACAATAAGACTTCATTGTGGAGGCTATTTCATGCTTAGTATAGGCTTAACTTATTACAGTTTGCATAAAGGCAAAAAAATTGGGTAGAGTTAATGTGGTGGCAATGACAAGTACATGTAGTACCTTACTCTGTTACAGTAGCATGTATAAGGTATGAAAAGGAAATTACTATTAATTTGAACAGTTTCAATTTATTTTTTCCATGTTTTTTACACATTGTTACAAGATAAATATGTATTAAAATACAAAAGAAAAATAAATAACGAAAGAATGAGAATGGCGAGGATGTCCATAGAGAAACCATTGGGGCTTATACGAGCTACGGGCTCCTAAGAAATTACAACTTGGAAATCATGATTTTTAGGCATACATGTAGCTTATTTCATTAATCAATACATTTAGGTTACCAAAGTGAGTGAAATAAGAAATACAACATGATAGTAATGCTTGAAACCCCAAACAGAAACTTGAAAAAAAAAATCCGAGTTCCAGATGGGATTCGAACCCATGACCCTCCGTGATCTAGATGGATGCTCTAACCACTGAGCTACTGGACACTCTATGGTGTGCAGGGGTGAAATGTGGGCTTTGACTGGAACCGCATCACGCGGTCACACAGCCATCTTTGATATGCCTCAATATGCATCTTTGATATGCCTCAATGTGACTGCGCGATGCAGTTATGTGTGTGCCAGTCATTATTTGGCTGTGTGACCGCGTGATGCGGTTCCAGTCAAAGCCCACATTTCACTCTTGCTCACCATAGAGTGTCCAGTAGCTCAGTGGTTAGAGTGTCCGTGTAGATCGTGGGTTCGAATCCCATCTGGAACTCGGATTTTTTTCGAGTTTCTGTTTGGGGTTTCATGCATTACTGTCATGTTACATTTAGGTTACGTGTAAAAAGCAAGCACACAAATAAACAAAAGCACCGGCAGCAAAACATAAAACAACACATTCAAAATAGGACTAGTCAATAGAGGAGATTTCAGTCAATAGAGGAGAATTCAGATTTCAACAAAGAAATACTGTCAGCATTCTGAATTTCTGAATGAAAGGAATTAAACAGTTTAGGTCTGGAAACTTATTGCAAACTGTCTGATATTAGTTCTACACAGTACAGTTGCAATGTCTAGTATTGTAACGATGAATATGACTTGTCAGCAAACCCAGTTCTCTGAATGCATCAGGAAGGAAGCCTTTCTTGAAAAGTAACAAACTTTCCAATTTGAAATCTGTAAATATTAGATAGTTCACCTAACTGATGATCATAGGGTATGGACAAATACACAAATATACATGTATTTTACAGCATTATTCATTCTTTTAAAGTGGGAGTACAGTAATTTAAGACATACAGTGTAGTGTAAAGCCCTGGCCAAACTACATGTATCCAAACTATAGTGGAAAAACAAGCTACTGGTACAACTTGACGCTAAAATGTAATTTAAAACATACACTGTAGCACTAAAGTCGAAACCAAAAGCGCTTAGCGTTAATGTTTATGGTACCAGAGCTGTTAAGTGTTCGGTGTGAAGTGAGAAAAAATCATGGAATGGTTAAGAGAACAAGCTGTAAAGGGTATGTTCCATACCGTTCTACAGTTATCATTGCAAGATACACCCGTGTTTAGGGAGATGATTAGAATCAACAAGCCCGGATCAGTTTTCAGAAATTTTTAACGCTATTGAACCGGACATCTGCAAAGAGCACGAAAATAGCAACCATTGATTGGCTAGCAGGGTGAATGTGACTTACATCAGGATACAGCTTTGTTGGAAGAGCGGCAAAACACTGCAACATTTTTTTCATTGAGCAGAATTGTTGGGCGTAATGTTTGATCAAAAGCAAACTCTATCCAACACTTGATCTAGCAAAAATTGTTTCACAAACATCATCGAACATGGGCGGCCAAACGGTCGAACAATCTTGCAACGTTAAATCCAACTTTCTTCAATAGTTTGACCAGGACTTAAAAGAAATCACAAGCCCATCATGCTGATGTCATCTTTTTTTATGTTACTCTGGATCAAGGTTGCACGAGGTGGAACAAAAACTCCGAAGACGACAAAAGGCTCAATAATGGTCACATTCCATCATCATGCTATGTTACAGAAAGTTCTTACCTTAAAAGGTTTTACTTTTCTTTTCAACTTGAGCATACACTGTAAAGTAGTCTGCCATATACTGCACACGTAACTACATGTACTCAGCCTGAAGATTAAAAAAACTTGATGTCAAGGCCAAGTATACACTGTACTGTACAGTTCAGAAACCAGAATGAAAATATGAGCTTAAATATTGAAAAATATGTACATGTTAACACATTACAAAATGCTACATTGGCCAGGCTGAAAGATTCAAATATTCAAATCTTGAGTGCCAGAGGATGATTACTGTCATGATCTCCCAAACAATACTGTTACATGTAGATGGTCTTGGTGTAGGTCTCTGGAAAACATGATCTACTTTTTAAGTGTTACAAGCCATAATGGCAGGCCTGAAGACAGTCTTATAATTATTTTGTATGCTCAAGCATGTCAACACTGTGTCTTAACCTTCTCATGACCAAGCATCATTTCAGTTTTAAAGGATTGGTGTTAATGCTGCAATGGCACATGCATATATGGTTGGGCTTAGGAGTTTTATGCTTGTTCCATGAACATGAAGCCATCTTGAATGTTATTCTTTATTACACACAACAACTAGACAATCATACAGTCTGTAGGTATGAAAAACACCCAAGCAGTAATGAAATTTCAGAAATGCAGGAGAATACACTGTAATTACAGTATGGTCTTCATTGCACATTCTCATTGCAAGCCATAAATTGAGGCTTGTTAAATGACTAATTATTGTAAAAGTTAAAAAAGGCAAAAAGCAGTGAACATGCCGCCTTATGATGCAAAAAAATAACTTTAAAAAATTTAGATTGTTCCACTTGCCTTTGATCTGATCTCATACAGTGATGGTCTCACTGACAGTTGTAATACTTGGGTGAGCTATCACTACAGTCTGTAAAAGGAGGCACATGCCATTTAACTGACATATTACAGTATACTGTGATTGGGATAAAAATATATACAACTGTAAATTAGCTTTGTCTCTATTTCTTTTCTCATTGTAAAAAGAGTCAGGTCACTGATATGAAATCAAGTAGACTTTATTGGGCGGCAGCTGTGGCCAGAATTAATTTTGTACCACACGATTTTTTTTGTCGAGTTAGGGTTAACAGAATTAAAAGTTGCATTACCACAACAGTAGGCACTTCAATGAAGATGTGAACACTCAAACTAAAAGACCGATCTTCAGCCTTGATGCACTACAGGGCTGTACACGCCATGACCAATAATTCATGAGTTTCATGTGACATGAAATTCCTTAGACTTTTGAAGCCCTTGTTTTATCCCACAATTAATGGCCGCAAATGCTTTCTGTTTATTCTTCTTCATTTTTCTTTTATTACTTTGGGAAAGTTTTGTATATCTATTTGTAAATTTTGGCCCATTTAAAGTCAGAAGAGTCAAGTGTGGCAACATGGTAATGGCCAATTCATACAGCATTGTTTTTTATCAAATTTAAAGTACTTACACTGTACATGTACTGTAACAAGAAAATGAGGTTTCATGTTGGGTGCTTTTTACGTTGAAGTTTCTACCAATTTACTGAGGGCCAACTTACTGCATTTTGGAAACTGATTCGATGATGAGTAAATTGTGTATATGTCTGGATAACTGTTTTCCTCATGTTTGATGTTTTTACTTCAAGGTCAGTTTGCATAATGGACTATGTGGCTTGGCGCCACTCTTCAGTGTTAATTCAATCTGACTTGTCATTGTGTCTCTTTATGAACTGCAATTTTCATGCCCCATTGGGCATTCTACAACTGTCTAAACTGAGTGAGAATTTCTTTCTTGATGAGATCTCTGTGATGAGGTCTACACTGCTGTGTTGCTTTGTTTTGCTCCTACAGCTGTATGCTTTAGTGTAGAGCCAAATGTTTCCTTTATTTAACAACAGCGCAATTTCAAAACAAAAACAGATGCCAACATTGGATCAAGGGAGAAAAATAGGCCTTTAAATTGGAAAACTAATTTCAAAAGAAGTCCACACAGTTCCATACATAATTAAATACAATCATTGCATTACTGCTGTGCTAACCCTGCTCCCGAAACAGAGTTTGGGTCTTACATTTGTAAGTGTATACATAATTAGTGGATGGGACTTTGTGGAGTCTTGTCATCTAATTGAGAGACACTTGGAAAGCAAAATTTATAATTGAGTTGAAGTACAAGTACATTAACTTATGATCACACCAAAAGCTCACTTTGCCACCAACTACAGGTAAATCAATGGATCTAATCAAGTGTAAGCCAGTTGAGCACCCCGCAATCTTAGCGACGATTCCTTACCTGCACATGCAGTAAGCTTAACCCTTGCTTATATTAAGAACAAACACGGTAATGAATTAGCAAGATAGCATAATTTTATACAGCTGCACGTGCTACTGTAGTTATGCAATGCTTTCGAGTGGTACATATATACCATGGTAAATACCACTAGTCACTTGTAGTTTCTTCGTATAGCAAGCTATTTGAGATACATACACCCAGCCAGTACTATATATTGGAAATGTTACAATCTAAAATGGCAAATATTCTACAGCAGCCCAAGGCAACCATCACTGAACATGGAGACCAAAAACTTGAACCAACAGCACTCGATTACCGTGGAAGAAGCTTGCCAACCGGTCGCATATACGTTGTAAAACTATTAAATTCCATTATTCTAAGATCTTGAGGTAAAAAGTCATCAGAAGTGGGAGAAATTCCTCCCAAACTGTCTTCCACGAGTCGAAGTTTGAGTTGAAACGGGCGCCAAACCTACGAATTGCCTGCCGGGAATGAACTCGTTTGCGCATGCCCAAGTCTAACCCAACTCCTCGAGCTCCCTCTCGGTCAGAAGATAATAAAGAACAATAGTACGCAATTTCAAATCTTTTACATACCTCTGGTGAAAGGGCTAAGTCCAAAAAGTATGGTTTGTCTTTCAAACGGCTCTTTGGCACTTTACTGCCTTTTGTTTTTTAACACTTTGCCTCTCGGCCAAACGGCCAATGCTTATGGCGCCCGAAAGGGAAATCAGCCCAACCGCCCCACAAACTTTGCGAGGAAATAGTTTTGAGGCCGTCCTTCTTTGCCGCGCGCACTGCTTGCCATTTAAGTTTGAAAATCGCACAGTGAATTTTGTTTCACATTGTATACAACAATGATTCCTGTTCATCCCTTTTCCTGCGTAAGTCATGCAGTAATTTGGTCACAGAAGTTTTCCCGTCCTCAAAAGCGACGCTGAAAAAGCCAGTGCTGGTAATGAAAATCCTACTCAAAGGCATTCCGTTATTGTCTGTTAGGAGTAGTACAAGTGTTTTTCTCTTACAAGTTTCCCGTCGTATCCGCCTTGCGGAAACGAACAAGTATACGCTATATTTTTGAATAACGGAAACGTAGCCGCCTTGTGAAATGTGTAAACACCCTGGAGCAAACTTGATTGCTATGTGTTAAGTATTTATTTCTTGTGATCAATCGAGGTATTTTTTTTCATAGAGATCAAAATGAATGGCAAGCAAACTTGTTTGTGAAAAAATGTTTGCTATAGAAACTCAAGTAAACTAACGCAAATTTGGAGCATATGTCACAAGGAAAAGAGGAGTCCTATTTGACCGTATTTCCTGTCATAATTTCACCGTGTAGTTGCAGCGCGAACCCATCCGGCTTATTGATTTGAATTACCGTAGTGAAACTACAAACAAACGCTGTTGAAATCCAAGACGAAAGCCGCACACTACCCTTTTGGAGTTATAAAAACTCCAACAGTAGTAACTCAGTTAACTTAACTCCGCATCATGGGGGTTATGTCCTGCTTGTGTCAATTTACAGAGATTTTAAAATACTATACTTGTGTCGATTTACAGGGAAATAGTGGATAAAAAAAACCATAGAAAATCTTTGTAAATGTCAAATTTACAAAGATTCTTCAGAGATTTTGTTAAGTCTGTGAATTTTTCAGTTTTCGTCTTTATTTCAGCAGTTAAATTTCATAATCATTTCATAAACATTCTAAAAAGGAATATCACAAAAAGTGTATAAAATATCTATAAAAATGATTTTACAGATATTTTGTATGCCATATGTAAAAGTAGGTCAGATTTGAACTCTCATCAAAAGTCTGTAAATTTAAGATTCAAAAAAAATTGAGATGCGTTGGGTGGGTCCATTGATATTGGATACGATGGGTCGTATTTTGATGTCAGGGCTTGCTTTGTGTGTCTTGATGAGATGGTAACACCTGGGCAGATCCGTGTTTGACGCGAGGAAGCTCCTTTGGACAAAGGGAGGGAATTCATTTTGTAGGCAGATCTTCTTCCAGGCTGCGTTAATTTTATTTTCAACTGTCTTGGCTGTCATGCGGGGCACTTTTTGGTAGGTGTTGGCGTCACTAAGGTGATCAAGGGCGACCCGTGTGTATGTGTCTTGTTGTATCACGCAGAATTCGGTGCCTTTGTCACTGGGGAGACATACGTAGTTCTTCTCTTTGAGTTCTTTTATAGTTTTCTTGTCTGTTTCGTCAATATTCGACCACTTCGGTTGGGGTTATAGCGCATTGAGAACGACTTGGAGTTTATGGTGAATCCTCTGCAGTTTGTTTTCTGGATCGTCTTCGGAATGGGGTCTATAGATGTGTCGGATCTGTGGATAGGTGAGAAAATCTGACTTTTGAGGGTTTGACTCGCGATAATGTTTCCATCGTATTTGGTTTGCTAGTCGGTAGAAAGCAATATTGATGCTCGTGATTGTGTGTTCGTTTACTCCATGGGAGAGGCTGAACTTGGGGCCTTTGGATAGGAGGTTGATTTCTTGGGTGTTAAGGTTATGTGTGAGGTCAGTGACTAGTTCCACTTCATTTGTTGTCTTTGGGGACTGGGTGTTGCTTGTCTCACCGTTGTTGTCACGGTTGGAAGCTGATATCGAGCTGGCTTCATTTGATGTCTTTGGGGACTAGGTGTTGCTTGTGTCACCGTTGTCGTTGCGGTTGGAAGCTGTATTTATTGGGTTGGGTGAATTATCATCTGAGGTGTAGTAACTGGTACTATTGTTTCTGAGGTTATCTAGTAGTTTTAGGAACTTTTTGCTGTGTAGGTTGCTGGCGGTGTTGTATGCCAGCTATCTCTGGGAGCGGATCTGGGATGCTGCTTCTGTAAATGGTCCAGATTTTCCAGTGCTTTACGGAAGCTTTACGTCCGATAGGCGTAAATCTAACTTTACAAGGCTTTACGAAGTGGCGTAAACTTGCTTCCCCAACTTTACGCAACTTTAATTTTCCGTAAATCTCTTTTTTCATGCTGTGGAAATTGCCGAAAATGTTTCAGATAATTCCATACCGCAAAGTAAAGAGAGAAAGCGAAAGCTTTCTGATGATCAGCCGTCTAGCGAAAACCGTGGCCTCAAAAGAAGGCACCTCTACTTCTTTTTGCCATGGTGGAAAAGTAGCGAGAAGAAGTCCTCGGTTAAAGCGTTGAAAAACATTGTTGTCAAGAAATGCAAGCTGGCTGAAGAGTAGCGCCCGGATATTTTTACCCCCTGTGGGAAGTATGTTTTTCCTTTGTTTACAGTACCACTAGAGTTTCGTTTCCGTTGTTGTCCCTTTGTCGATTTCGCTCCTTTTATGCCGCCTGGAAATGTCGGGGCTTCCTCACTGGAATCGCCGACGCTTCCATCGCTCGAAGTAAGATCACAGGGAGCAGAGGAGTCCTGTTTGACTGTGTGTCTAGTTAAATTTACCGAACAATGGCAACGTGAATCGATCATGTTGATTTCAATCAACGTACGTGATCAAACTACAAACATGCGATCATGTCACGCTGCGGTTTGAAATCCTATGTTTGAGTACGTACGTTAATTCAAGTCAAGAAGGTCTATTCGCGTAGCCATTTTTCGGTGAATTTAATAACGTTCAAAAAGGACACCTCTGCTCCATGTGGTAACATTTCAAGAATCGCTGTCTAAGTGAAATTCTTGCTCGAAGTCGTATTCCTCGTCCAACGAGCCTTTAGATACAAAACAAATCGTGGAATCTATCTCCCATTCCGGGTTTTCGGTCATAATATGCCATTTTCCTGGCTTCTAAAACTCGCTTTCGTCAACAAAGCGTAATTCCACGCAGAAGGCTGTCTTGAATTTACTGTGAGCAAGCGCACCCGCTGACTTTGCGGACGTCCCGGGAAACAGACTTCTTTTTTTTTTATTATTATTATTATCATTTTGTGACACCATGCATACATACAATACTACATACTGTTACCTACACAACAGTTCACAACTCTACATCTACTCTGCTTACGGTTACAATACGGCGCGTTACTTAAAAAAACTGGAGTACAAATTAGCTACAATACTTAAAATACATATAAACTTTTACATGTTCGTTACTTCTGTTCGTTATAATTGATAAACAAGACTGAGATCTAAAAATATCCAAAGGATTATTTTATATTATTATAGTATAGATAATTGCAACTAAGTCTTAATACACATTTTAACTTTTGTTTTATCTGTTTCTTTGTTTCATGTTATTTAATTCTGCTTATCTTTGGCGAAGGGGAAGAGGAACGAGCACAAAAACAAAAGGCAAATATACTGCTTATAGAAACAGGATCTACAGCAATGTACGGTAAACCATAAATAGAGAAAACGGTAACGCAACACGATACTTAAACCTGGCTATGTAGCATTAGAGGAAAAATTGCCATTCTTTAGAGAACGCACTTGATTTCTTAGCTTGTGCTGCTATATATCTCTCTAGATCAATTTTTTTCCCGCACCAAGGCACCGAAGTCCGCGAAATGATATCTAGCTTCGTTAATTGCACATTTGTACAGAAAATATTTCCCAAGAAGAACGAGATGGTTGAGGGTTAAACACGATGTAAAATTGTCTACTAGACCGTATATGATATTGTTGCTTGTTAGAGTAACCGTTGTTTTACAACGGTAGTTGTACCAAACCAAAAATTCAGACCCTAAGGCTTGGGCCTGGGGACAACTGACGAACAAATGCAAGATTGTTTGATCGGTGTTAATACAAAAGGGACACTCAGACGAGTTTGTCTTTTTCATTTTATACGATAGGCTGTTGGTGCAAAGTATATTGTAGATAATCTTGTACTGAAAAATCGCTAGTTTGATTTCTTTCGTAACACGAAAAGGTAGAGAGTAAATTATGCGGCGCTGATTAAGATCGTAACCGCACTGTGTTAACCTTTGGTCAGCTGTGGGGGCGGAAGATTTTTATGACTTAGTAACGAGTTATAAATCGTTTTACAGGTCAACTTCTCGATGACTGGTTGGTGAGTAACGGTCTCTTCTAGATCTAAAATGTTTAAGCAATCTTTCCACTGCCGAGGTATTGCAGACAAAATTCCGTAGTACTGTAAAAAAGTTGCATTTTACATTGAATTTGCGGTTGAAATTATTGAAAGTGAGGAAGTTGTTTTCAGATTCATCTAATAATGAAGAGAGATGCTGAATGCCAGCGTGGTGCCAGCTCCGAAAGAACACGGACATCTTATTTATTTTGATAAATTTGTTGTTCCAAATGATTTGGTTGAGCACCTCTTGTTTAAACTGTGGGGCGTCCATGTTCCGGAAATCCAGCCAGTAGATTATTAAGTTTTTATAGAAAGATGGCAGCTGGTCGCTTAATTTCAAATATTTAGCGTCGTAACTACAGCGAAAACGAAGGTTCCCACCAAATCTTAGCCTATTTAAGAAGGTTCTAGAATTTTATGTAAAAGGTATATTAGCCACCGAGCTAGAGTTGTAGGTTATCGATTGATCGAGAAGTGTTTACAAGCGGTGACGCCGTGTTTATTCAAGTGTGACGGAGGTCGCGTTTATATTTGGCAGAGGCCGTGTTTATTTAAGTGTGACAGAGGTCGCGTTTAAACTTGCAAGCATGGAGGAGCTGTGAGTGTGTAAAAGTGTCTTAAGCAGCAATCACTACGTTCTTGTGGAATAAATCTCCCTGTTGTTGTTCCGACATCCCTGTGTTCTGCTGGACTTCAAACTACATTCCTCTAACCACATTTGAACTTGTAACAAAAGGACCCCACAGTCTGGAAGACTTGACTATTGGTTTGTTGAAATATAGAACCACGGCCTGTCACTAGAGCAGCTTTGCCATAATTCTTTTCAATTTCTATTGCCTCCATTGTTCATTTGGTTTCCCTTTTCTTTTTTCTCCTTCTTTTTTATTTGCAAGCCTCAAACTTGAAAACGCAGCCAGATAATAACACTCAGCATTAGGATAGCTCCACCCAAATGACAATGCATGCGAACCTGATCGGATGACACCATCAGAAGAAGGACTGGACACGTATGAAACGGTGAACGAAGATATACAGGAGTCATCGTTACAACCACAAGAAGTTACAATTAAGCAAACAAAGGATGGGTACATTGACGAGCTACCAGATCAGTTAGTAACTATGGAGTCTGTAGTGAAACTTAACCCTTTGCCTTCCGCCCATTTTTACGCCTTTTTTTTTACAATTTCTGGACGCTAGGAGGTCAAATCGGTCTCGCTATTCCATATAAGGGGTTACCGCGGAGATTTCACTGGTCAACAACACCGAAGGCTCTATCTTTCATGTCACGCTCGTCACGCTAGCTCCCGCTTGTTTGCAAGCGATCAACTACAGCTTCCATTCGGTAGGTATTTGCTTTATAAGTGTCTTTTTCTAGCCATTTTACACCTCAGAAGTCTCCTGCCTGGCATCATAAAGCTGGGTTGGTGAGTAGAGGCAATCCTCTGAAAGAACACAGAGTTAAGAAGCGATTTTACACGAAGTAGACCGCCGAACGTGTTCAATCGAGTCATGGCGACCCACGAAGTGAAGTTGTGTTCCTATCCGATCTGAGGATGGATAACGCGACCTCGAGTTCGCGAGTTTTGACTTGTAAATAACACAATAGATACAGCATTTTCGTAGCAGGACCGGGTGGCTCGACATGGTTCTAAAAAATATCTGAAATGGAAATTGGCGGACTGTTATGCGTCCGTTATCCAATAATTTCCCATAGTCCCCTTGTGTCACAAACGCGACCAAGACATACCAGTGCTAAAGAAGTCAGCAGTGCTAACGAAGTCAGCAGGAAAAGTCAGCGGGAAAATGTTAAACAGATTGAAAGAAGTGGAGTCGAAGTTTGCTGCCAATGTAAACTTTTAGCTTCAAGAGCAATGTTTGTCTAAAAAACGTCAAAAGAAAGTTGCGTGTTTTTTGGTGTTTTCAGATGGCGTTTTTGGGTTTTGCAATAGAATTAACAGTCATATTAAATCAAATTGGGAGTTTTAGTCAGTCTTCAGGGTGACAAAGTCGAAGCAATTGCTCATTTTGCAAAAGTAATGGTTTATTTCAGCCATAGTCCGGGATTTGAGATAGTTGCAATTTTTCAAAGCATCGTTTCCACAGGAACGATATTTGCTAAGCTTGCTTAAGACTAAGCTTGCTTAAGACAAAGAGTTAAAACTTGTAAAGAAAATGTCGAAATCAGGTTGATTGATGTTTATCGATTAGCACATTTTATAAAGTATTATCGATTAACGATTGCATTGAATGGCTACGTCACCTGTTTTTCTTTAACCTTAGGCCAAAATATACTGACGACATAAAAATAGTTGTAGACTGGGACTGAGACATTGGCCAAGGAGCCTGTGCCTCGGCACTTGGTTATGTATGGATCTTTACAAACTTTCAACTCCACTGTCAATTGGTTTTCTTTTATTCGCTTATTTAGGACATGCCATTGAATGACATTTCACACGAATTCTAGTTGGTTCTTGCATTACGAGTTTCTTTACGTCGAACTTTAGAATGAATTTTCCTGGCAACTAACGAAAACGATGCGTTTTAATGTTTGCGCTCCAAAACCGAAGCATAACCTGAGAGTAGTCTTACTTTCAGATTTTAAGGTCAATCAGCATTACATTGTGCATTTACGTTTATATTAACTAGAAGGCACCTCACATCTAAGCTCTCCAATAGCCAGTTTTGGCAGCGGTCAGTCTATTCTGCGAGCAATTACAGCGAGTAGGAAGATCTTTACGTTTCTCCGTAACGCTTTTTTCCGACAAGTAAACATATCTTTGCTTCTTATCTACCCCAGAAATCGGCTTGGTGATAGCAATGCATCATTGGCGAATGCACCTAATACAAGAAGACACCCGGAACGTCCGTAGAAACACGACATATACACAAAACCCAGAAGCAAAAACGAGGTGCAGAGATTCACATTGAAGGCGGATATGCCAGGGATGTCAATAAGTTTTAAAGCAGCCGTTTCATTAAAGGTGTCGTCCGTAGCATGTCTTTACGTGGCCAGTGGCCACGTAGCGAAGGCCCTAGGTTGGTCTGTGGGCATGCTTCCCCAGAAATTTTTTGAAAAAGAGACCCCTGGAAGTGCGTTTTCCTGGATTCTGACGCATGAAAAGATAATTCCATTTATCAAAAAAAAATTGAACCATAACAGCAATTTGTGCTGCTGCAGTCCTCATGGTGGGGATCGCTGGTGTTTGTCGATGGCAGTTACCAGCTGTTTTATCACCTTCATCAACACGTGGTACTGAATAACTCATGGTGGGGATCACTGGTGTTTGTCGTTCGCATTTATCGGTTCTTTTCTCACCTTCATCTACCTGGCTTTCCGTTCATCGTGACTTATAGAAAAATCGATCGGCTCCAGGCTGGCTTGAAGAGGGTTTCTTTTACTCATGGGTACACGCTAATTAATTAAACTCTGGCTAAACGAGGCAACAATGTTGCGCCAATAATTTGAGCTCGCGCATGTTTCCACGATGTTTCCCCATTTAACCACCCGAGGAAACAACGTTGCGGCAACAAAAAATATTTCTGAACTCCCTCGGAAACATTTTTTGTTGCCGCAACAATGTTTCCTAGGATGGCTAAACGAAGAAGCATCGTGGAAACATGCGCGGGCTCAAATTGTTGCCTCGTTTAGCCAGAGCCTTACACACTGGAAATTTACGCCTTCTCAAAGCCAAACTTCAAGACAACAAACATCGGTCAGCTGAATTTTCACAAAAGGTAGTAGCCGCGCACAACCTCGTCCCAGGACCATCTCCATTTTCAAAATGGTGGGGGTTTGTAAATAGCCTCCAGTAACTCGGTCGATTCACAGGGATTTAAAGTTATAAATTATCTTCCAATTTTGCAATCTAGGTATATATACGAAACAAGGAGTCAAGACTCCAAGAAACAATTATATTTATTTCAGCAGGTATTTTTTTTATTAATTTCGCTGTGTACCTGCAACAATGATCACCTTCACCCGTATCATCGAGTCAGCTCAGCCGTAACAGCTGTTACGGGGTACGGCCCTTATTGACATCCATGTATGCTATGCTAAGTCCACAAGGCAGGGTAAGTTGAATTTCGGCAGTACTATAACCTGGCTAGCCGACTGCTATCTGCTAAATGATTGACTGACTGAATTATTGGCTGATTGATAGGCTGGTTAGCTGACTGACTGACTTACCTACTGAAATATGGACGATGAATGGAATGGATGGATTTATGGAATGGGTGAACGAACGGACGGAGGAATGGATGAATGAATGAAGTGAGGGGAGGAGGGACGGACACATACGGACGGAAGTTCGGACGTACAGTCGGATGGTCGGACGAATGGATAGATGAATGGATTGATTAGTGAAAGAACAGACGGATTCATACATAGATTTATTTCTGTTTACCTTGCTATTTCACAGGTACCAGAGGGCGGTTTCTATGATTATCTAGCGGCATACGAAAGAGACAAGAGAGAAGGTGGAGCCATCAATGAAACGCCCACCTATGCCAACCTCCTGCCTACAACTGAATACATAAGCGTGTAAATAGAAAACGCTTTCCAAAATATTTTGTGTTTTTCCAAAATAGCTTTTTCTAACATTGTCGGTAGATTTGCACGGACGCCTTTTAAGGATCAACTAAAAGTACGTATTTATTTCTGAAATGTGGAGCATGTCCGAGAAAATTGACTGTCATCACTGTCATGATAATCCGTTGGGTTGAACGCCACAAAAAAATCTGCGGACAATGGGTTCTGCAACCCCCTAAATGATCAGATGCCGCAGAAATTCTGCACCCCGTAAATGATCAGATGCCACAGAAATTCTGCAGCCCCCCAAATGATCAGATGCCGCAGAAATTCTGCACCCCCTAAATGATCAGATGCCGCAGAAATTCTGCACCCCCTAAATGAGCAGATGCCGCAGAAATTCTGCAGCCCCCTAAATGATCAGATGCCGCAGAAATTCTGCACCCCCCTAAATGATCTGATGCCGCAGAGATTCTGCAGCCCTTTAAGTGATCAGATGCCGCAGAAATTCTGCAGCCCCTAAATGATCAGATGCCGCAGAAATTCTGCACCCCGTAAATGATCAGATGCCGCAGATATTCTGCAGGCCCCAAAATGATCAGATGCCGCAGAAATTCTGCACCCCCTAAATGATCAGATGCCACAGAAATTCTGCACCCCCTAAATGAGCAGATGCCGCAGAAATTCTGCAGCCCCTAAATGATCAGATGCCGCAGAAATTCTGCACCCCCCTAAATGATCTGATGCCGCAGAGATTCTGCAGCCCTTTAAGTGATCAGATGCCTCAGAAATTCTGCACCCCGTAAATGATCAGATACCACAGAAATTCTGCAGCCCCCCAAATGATCAGATGCCGCTGTTCTTCTTCGTGGAAGATGCCGAGGAGACCACTTGCCTAAGTACGTTCCCTTCCAATTAGCGCTTGGAAGTGGTTCTCCTCAATGGAAAGGACTTTGCCAATAACTGGTTCCTTGGCATAATTGTCAAAATACAAGGCCAAAAAGCAGCCAACTTCCAGAAGTGCAAGAAAGTCATCTACCATCTCGATTGGCGCTTGCCTTTCCCTGGGGTTTCTATACCGTACAGTGTATATCTGAAGTATTAAATGTCAAAAACACTATGTGAAAATCCCATATTCAGTCCTTTGGGTGTGTATTTCCGTGTTGTTTCCAGAAGGAGGAGGTGGAGGAGTGGAGTGACAGTGCATTATTAAGTAGAATAAGCTAATGTATGTGCAGAATACAATTCACAAATTTGGGGCTGCTCAGTTGTCAGGAGTATGGCATTATTTCTACCTCCATAGATGAAAGGAGAGAGGTAGAGATGAGGATATCTCCTCAATGACCTTTTCTAGATATAGCATTTCTTATTTTCAATATAACAGAGCCGGATGTGTGTGCCATACAGGTTTTAACAAAGAATGAAAAATTGCCCACTTTGAATTTTATTGCTATAAAAACAAAACAAAAAAATACTATCCCTGTGAAAGGGGCTTTTTCACATATACATGTAGCAAGTCAATTCTATGGCATTCTATTGTGTCAGGTCAATATCGTTACTCGTTTGGGTTAAGGGTCCATTGTTCGGTTGTGATGTAACCTGGACTTGACATTTGATTAATATTATTATGCAAGCAGTCTTAATTTATTCTTATCCTAGCTTTAGCCACATGACACTCACTTCTCGGGTAGGTTGGATTTCTCTAGTTCTAAGAGGTTGTTTGGGAGCTGGGAAGCAGACGGGGATGGTGCAGTTCTTGTGGCAGCCTTCAGTTTATCCACTGGCCAAATATAATGGTCAGGCACCAACGCTATTTCAGACTCAGCATCTACCAGCCATGCTTTGCAATAATTGGATGCTGCTTGGGGCATATTCTGAGGATATTTGTTGGGAATGTCCCTCTTCAATTCCTCCAAGTCCAATTTGGCTAAAGAAGGAACAACAAAATTTGGCTTTCCCTCGGGGATACTCTGGTTAATTGAAAACAAGCGACACACCAGTAAATAAAGAGAAACTATGTAATGTTTAATAAATGAGCAGGATTGTTTTTATCAAGATTAAAACACGAGGTTAGGACTTAAGGTCACACAGGACATCTGCCTATGGATAGAGTCATGGGCCAAAGTTTCATTTTGCTAGCTTCAAATCTCTGAATTCGGAACGTCGAATCTCATGAAATGGTGGATGATGGACTTACATCATGATTGTTGTTTTACAGGCGGATCGCCATTTATGGTGATATTTTAGGCTGCCAAAATTAGAACTGGGAACATCAATGTTTGTGTCCGAGTTTTCTGAGAAGCATAGTTAAGTAAATGGTTTTATTACTTAGTGATATAGGATAACCTCTTCAGTGATGTGACAGAAACAGATGTATCAATTTCAAGACTTGTTGAAAGTTATTGACTTCCACACGAGTAAAACTGTTAAACTTAGACTTAGAAGCGTCTGATCTTCTTTCTGAAATTTGGTTTTGCAATTTCGCTTCTGTTACATCACAAGATAGCATGCTAAGTTTATCTCACTGGTGTTCTTGAAGTTCTAAATCCCATTCTGCAGAAATTCTGCGGCCTCTGTGAACCCATGCTGCAGAAATTCTGCGGCCTCTAATGACCCATGCCGCAGAAATTCTGCGGCTTCTCATGACCCACGCTGCAGAAATTCTGCGGCCTCTAAGGAAACACACTAAAGTCTCGAAAGAAAAATGTTCCGAGGAATGGCCGTCCGAGGAATGGCCGTCGTGCGATACTACTCACTTTCTAAAGTGGCCGCGTTGCCAGCGTGGTTGCTCCGGTAGTGTAGTGGTTATCACGCCCGACTAGTAACTGGGGAACGTCGGTTCGATTCCGACTCGGGGCAGAAAAGTTTTTCTTTCAATAGCGATGTGTGTCGAAAGCTGAGTGGCAAACTGGTTCCTTAAGTATATTGTTGTACGGCTTTCATGGCTTCGAAGATATTTACATATATATATTTCTAATTCCCGTCCAGGGAATTTAGAAGCCAGGAAACACACTAAAGTCTCGACAGAAAAATGTTCCGAGGAATGGCCGTCGTGCGATACTACTCACTTTCTAAAGTGGCCGCGTTGCCAGCGTGGTTGCTCCGGTAGTGTAGTTGTTATCACGCCCGACTAGTAACTGGGGAACGTCGGTTCGATTCCGACTCGGGGCAGAAAAGTTTTTCTTTCAATAGAGATGTGTGTCGAAAGCTGAGTGGCAAACTGGTTCCTTAAGTATATTGTTGTACGGCTTTCATGGCTTCGAAGATATTTACATATTTATATTTCTAATTCCCGTCCAGGGAATTTAGAAGCCAGGAAACACACTAAAGTCTCGAAAGAAAAATGTTCCGAGGAATGGCCGTCGTGCGATACTACTCACTTTCTAAAGTGGCCGCGTTGCCAGCGTGGTTGCTCCGGTAGTGTAGTGGTTATCACGCCCGACTACTAACTGGGGAACGTCGGTTCGATTCCGACTCGGGGCAGAAAAGTTTTTCTTTCAATAGAGATGTGTGTCGAAAGCTGAGTGGCAAACTGGTTCCTTAAGTATATTGT
>JAEMWC010000220.1:1005000-1025000 GCA_016490735.1 Pachyseris speciosa
GTCATATTTTTCAAAAATTGAGTTATTCACTCTTTGGTTCAGAAACGACTAATTAACCCATTGACTCCTACACCGGCCGAAACCGGCCGCACGAGACTCCCATGCTTCAAAACATTGCAACTTTCTCAATCGCACGAATACTGCCTTAACTGTCAGTTGTGTGCACGAAATGGATTGTCCTTTAAATTTGAATATCCAATAAACGCAAGAAACGTAGCGATTTTTACAAAATATGGCCTTTTGAGTCTGGACAAGAACGAAACTGATCGATTTTGACGTCAAAGAGAAACCACGAAAATGCCCCTTTTTGCCTTTATGTTTTTTAAAGAAATCATCGTCGAAAAAACAAACTTCAACCATCATAACAATCATTAGTCTAGCTTAGAACTGACATTTTTGTTTCTATTCTTCTCCCGAGTGTGGATACAGCTTTTTGCTCCAGTGCATTCAGGCCTTCCACCAATTTCCACATCTTGACCTGTATGTATGCTGGGGAATAACGAGAGTTTTGGACAGCGCCCGTTCCTACCACTCCGACCTACCGCCAAAAATTCGTGCTTGTGGTCATCTTCAGTGCTCACAAATTCCAAAATATGCGGCCGTAGGTCGAGAAATTCATCAATAGTCGAGTCCCAAATGTACCAAGTGTCCGACCGGCCAAATTCCTAGTTCGTCGAGTAACAAGCCAGATTCGACAACAAAGTATATCACCTTGCCCGATTCTTTGAGAAAGTGAACTCTTAGCTACCGTCACGCTTAATGATGCTCATCGCGTAGCCCTTTAAAGATGAAAAATGGCTGTAAACTTAGCAAAAATCGCAAGCAAGCCGAACTTGGGCCGTTGTTGTAGCTCCGCGGATGAAATATAGCAACGTCAGAATGGCGTTTTCAGAAACCTCGAACCTCCAGAGCCTTAGGACAGCCCACTTTTCCATGGTAGTTTCAAATAAAGAGTCACGAAATGCTATGGATCGTTTATAGGTGGAAAATCACTCTGAAAACGTAAAAACGGTTAGTAGTCAATGGGTTAATCTAGCAATTGGTGAAAGAAAATTTGCATAATGTGCAAGAGAACGCGAGAAACGGCAAAAAGACTGTTTTTGAGCAAAGTCAATAAATAGTGAGAGGTGTGATAATCCTGTTATCCCAAGCCGTCTGTTGACATTTTTGGCGGGTTAGCTTCATCCTGGATCTCTAATCACCGTGAATTTGCATATTTTGTTTACATCAACATTCGAAATTTCTAAAGTGGCGAGACTTTTATAGTCTTTTACGAAAAAAAAGATCTTCATGAAACGATCAAAAAGAGAAAAGTCACCGTAGGCGTAGAAGAGTACGGGCCAGGCCCGAAGAAGAATAAACAGACGTTCGATGAGGAGGAAAAGCTTGTGCTTTCTGCTTGTGACAAGGGTTCGTGGTTCGACCAGCCTGCTTCAGAAAATTTAGTCGCATACGCCGCAGCCATGGACACCGAAAGAAATAGGCGCAAGCACTGTTAAAATTCGCTCTTCCCAAAGTAAGGCACAAGATTTCACCGAGTCGTCCTCATCTGACTCGGATTCTTAACCATGCGCAATATTGCTACAACCAACGCTTGTTTCAGTTGAATTTCGTCGCTACTTGTGGCAGGTTTTTGTTTTTTTGCACCACATGCAGCTCGCTTCGAAAGTCTTCTCGCTTCGACGAACGTGCCGCGCCCGACTTATTTCTTCCCACTTGATGATAAATATAAAAATAGACTCCTCGTCTGTCGCCAAATGTGGAATCAACTTTCCTGCGAATGAATGAGACTGTTTGTCACGTTTCCACTTCAGGTGGTTCGTCGGTTGTTCTCTATTGGTCGGCGGTATGACCCCGTTGACAGGAACTTCAATGAGGCGTGAGAACTGTGAAAATCTTTGGAGGCCAAACACTCGGGGTTTATTTTTGCGTGTATTCCCTTCATTCAAATGAATTGATCTCAATCTAGATTTATCGGATTTGGATGAAATTTGGCCAACATGTTCGTCACACATTGACTCACAAAAAGAGTGTAAGGCTTTTACAAAATTCAAAATGTTTTGTCCGTGTCGTCCCAACGCGTGACACACATGTAAAATGAGGGTTCTGAGACACTTTCCTTTTTTCCCAATTTTAACCCGCTGAGGGACAACTTTCCCCCACCTCCCAGTTGTCCCTCAGCGGGTTAAAATTGGGAAAAAAAAGGCTTATTTACGTTTCTTGAAAGTGTCCCAGAACGCCTCACTTTACATGTGTGTGTGTCCACCTCCAGCGCCCTATTAGAGAAATGTGTCTGCAAGAATATAAAAAGTGTCCCAGAAATTTTTCCTATTAAATATACGCACCCTCTGGGTAGACACCAGCATGGTCACAGCACGCATGAAGGAAGAGGTCCTGAACGAGTATTATGCCCCGGCCGCGCAAGCGGGGGCAGCCATCGGAGAGCCGATTTTGTAGCCGCCACCCGAGTTTCGGGACCCACGTTCTCTACAGTGGGACAAGTTTCGCGTCTCACGAACAGATTTTGATGGTTGGCTTCGTGTTTAGAGAATGGATGTTGGCCCCGAAAACGTCAACAGAATGGACATCTTTCAATTCAGCGAAAAAACAGTGAGAAGTAAAGCTTGGGAGGTTCTCGAGAAGGAAACCAAAAACCTGGGGAGCGTGAAAGCAAGTTTCGGGTTGGAGATGAAGTTCAAGCGCGAAAGGAAAAATGGAGAAATGGAAGAAGAAAAACATAGACACTATTTCAAAGAAGACCCACACATTTTTACAAAGGAAAATTTGGATGAAGATTTCAACGAAATATTTGAAGAATTTACTGACGCGATCAAAGGTGAAAGGGAAAACTGGTCAGAGCGAGGATCCGGATGGGTGGTTGAAAAAAATACAGTTGCATCTGTCAATGTCGCCCGGTACCAGCCTTTGAGAGGGGGAACTTTCAATTCCCTCCACAAAAAAACTCGCAAACAAAAAAGCAATCATCAACGTAAGAAACAGAGACAACGAATGTTTGAAATGGTCCTTGATAGCGGCTTTGTTTCCCATGCAAATTCACTCAGAAAGGCAAAGCAATTATATAAGGATTCACGACGGCATTAATTGGGAGGGCATTGAATTTCCCACACCGCTGAAACAAATCGGCAAGCTTGAAAAGCAAAATTGCAACCTCGCCATTAACGTTTTTGGGTGGGAAAAGACCACGTAATTGTACACAGGATCAGCGAGATAGACAAAAGGATTCGAAGAATTAACCTGATGCTTCTTCACAAAGATGAAAACACGCATTATTGCTTTGCGAAGAGACTGTCTGCCCTTCTCTTTGATCCATAACGAGCCAGAGGTTCTTAGCAACCACAAAATACCTCTGGATCCCGCTGAGATAGGGGGCAATTTGCCACCAATCTCAGCAGGATATCCAGCTACTGTGAACATTCCAATGTAATCGAATCGCTTCTGGCACTCGTTTCTGTTTGATATGGGGCGTCAATTTTCACGCTTATCTGTCATAATCCTTAAACGTGAACGTTTATTTATGGCGAGAGTTTAATTAAATTCTATCTTTATACCTGATGCACACGAAACATGACTGCGGGAACGGGAAAACGAAACCCAATAGTTTGTTTTGGTTTTGATGAAGTACTCTTGAGGTAGGCTCACTGGTTCCAGAAAATAGCACTAAATTACAACCAAAGGCTCGAGTTTTCTTTGTTTCTCTTTCGCATGCAATATCGGAAAATATCGGGAAAAAAAACAATATACGAGAGAAAATAAGCCGCGGCTTACTCTGGCCGCGGCTTACATAAGACGCGAAAGGAACCATTTATACGAGTAAAAACACCAAGCTAGGCCAGGATAAGCCGCAGCTTGAGAAAGCCGTGAACATAGATTTTGTACCATTTATACGGAGTGTTCGCGTCTTATGTAAGCCGTGGCCAGAGTAAGCCGCGGCTTATTTTCTCTCGTATAAACGGCCCTAATGTGTTTTGTTTTTGGAGGGAGATATATCTCTTTTCAACGCTAATTAAAATTCGCTCGTATTCCTAAATCAAACATACTTGCAATACATGGTAATAGTGAAAATATTTGCGAGTAATTTACACAAATCAGTCTGCAATTATTACCCTTCTTGAACACCGTGAAAGTAAATTAACATCACTGAGCTAAAATAATTCGCTTCAATATGTGATATCGTTGCGTGCTCATGAACAGAACTTTTACTATCCGTACGGTTTCCCTAGGAACTGATAAAATTCTCGTTGAATAATTCCTCAATAATCTCGGCAAACGTCGAAGTGGAAGTTTCAGTATTTGACTTCCGAAACCGACCTTGGCAGGAAAGCGACAACGGCGACTGTATCGAAATCATCATTTCAAAATATAACTTCTCCTTTTTCTAATTCTTTCCCGATTGTTAAAATTTGTTTAACTTGGAAAATGCTGGCGAACTGTCGAAGGACTAAATTACTCTGAAGGGCATTAAAGTAAGGAAAACGTTCTCGAAAAATACAGTCATCCGAACGCGTTATTGTTCTGCAAAGAAATGTACCAAATGTAAAACCTTTTGGTCATTAAACCTGCTTACAACATTTGCCTAGATTTTTATCTGCACTTCATAAAACTGTTCATGTTATATATCCCAGAAGCACTTAGGCATACAGTGATGCCAGGACCTCAACCTGGATGAACCAGAAAAGATACTGAACATTTTCCTAGATTTTTATCTGCACTTCAAAAAACTGTTCATGTTATATATCCCAGAAGCACTCAGGCATACAGTGATGCCAGGACCTCAACCTGGATGAACCAGAAAAGATACTGAACATTTTCCTAGATTTTTATCTGCACTTCAAAAAACTGTTCATGTTATATATCCCAGAAGCACTCAGGCATACAGTGATGCCAGGACCTCAACCTGGATGAACCAGAAAAGATATGGAAAATTTGCCTAGATTTCTATCTGCACTTTAAAAAATGCTCATGTTATATATCCCAGAGGCACTCAGGCATACAGTGATGCCAGGACCTCAACCTGGATGAACCAGAAAAGATATAGAACATTTGCCTAAATTTTTATCTGCATTTCCAAAACAACCTGTTGTGTTAAATATCTCAGAAGCGCTCAGGCATACAGTGATGCCAGGACTTCAACCTGGATGAACCAGAAAAGATACTGAACATTTTCCTAGATTTTTGTCTGTACTTCAAAAAACTGTTCATGTTATATATCCCAGAAGCACTCAGGCATACAGTGATGCCAGGACCTCAACCTGGATGAACCAGAAAAGATATAGAACATTTTCCTAAATTTTTATCTGCATTTCCAAAAAAACCTGTTATGTTAAATATCCCAGAAGCGCTCAGGCATACAGTGATGCCAGGACTTCAATCTGGATGAACCAGAAAATATATTGAACATTTTCCTAGATTTTTATCTGCACTTCATAAAACTGTTCATGTTATATATCCCAGAAGCACTCAGGCATACAGTGATGCCAGGACCTCAACCTGAATGGACCAGAAAAGATATAGAACATTTCCCTAAATTTTTATCTGCAAGTTACATACGCTAAATCACTTGAATATTTTACTATTGCTATTTTCCACGCACAAACAAACACAGAGTCCTAAACTCCTTGGTAGTTTGGAAAGGCTTTCAGAAGTTGTTTCTGGACGATAATATATTCTCCGACGATAATTTTCAATTTTCAAACTGCCACTATTTTAATCACCACCATAAGTGGAAGAAATAGTCGCCAGATAAAATATTTGTGCTTTGACAGAAGGCAGCTATGTAAAAGATATAAGTACCCATATCCAGTTATAAAGACAAAATAAGGAGCCGCCCACTTCCGCGCCCCCTCACCAGCCCGATTTCATTATCGTGGATCGATGACGAGTGCGCGCGTATTTCGCGGCTTCATATTTAATTTGCCGCCAGATTATAATTAATTTGCCGCCGGAATACACATGAACTTTGCTACATATACATAAATACGCTTGAACAGAAAGATTACCGCTCAACAATGGTCCGAAACCGAAGGAATTCCAACTCAATCAAATCTTACAGAAAATTTACATTAGAATATAATCCCAGGGAAAATGTCGTGGGCGATTCCTATCAAACGTACCAATGTAACAAAATCGAAAGTTACGTCGATCTTACCTCTTACGTTCGTATTTCCGCTTTTAAAATTGTCTGAAGGCGATTTACTTCGGCTTAAAATATAGTTACAACTTACCAAAGTCCATTGCACGTCAATGAAATCACCCGGTAAAACAGAATTTCAGCCGGAGAAGGCGTCACTCTCTGTAACTTCTGTCCATCACATACCGAGATATGCCGATTATCCCCTCGAAAATCTCAACGAATCGCTAAAGCATAACATATATTTGACAAAACTAGCGTTTCATCGTACAAGTAAAACCATAAAATGCCATAAGAACAAGGCGTAAGCGTGCCGCGTGCCGGTAAATTAAATTCTGCCGCTGAAGCGCAAAAACAATTCTTCTTTCAAGGTGTGCTAAGATGCTCCTGCAGTGAAACCACAAATGGAGTACGTTGACGGCTCTAATGCAGACCTATAACGTCACTCCTTAGCAACCAGACTTCGGAGATTTTTTAACTTCCGGTTATCTCTGGCTCGTTATGAACAAAAAACAAAAAATGCAAAGCAATTCTGCACAACGTGTTTGACAGGTTTCACGAGAGCAGACCTCCTCGTGGCGCACACAAAACACTGCAACGCCGTGAACAAAACACCGATTAGAATTGAAATGCCGGAAGAGGGTAAAAACAAACTGAAATTTCAAAATTTTCACAAACAGATGAAAGCGCCGTTTGTGATTTACGCCGATTTTGAGGCTTTGATCAAAGACTTCCCCGAAAGAGAGCGCCAGAGAACAAGCTGCACAGAAAAAACGGACAAACACGAAGCCTGCGGGTTCGCATTCACAGTTGTGAGATGTGATGGCAAAAGCGAGCCTGTTGTGAAATACAGGCAGGGCGCCGATGGGAAAAAGAACACCGTGGAAGAGTTCTCGAAAGGATCTTGAAAGTTGAGAAAAGGTTGCGGGAAAGTTTGAAAACAGTGGCACCGCTTGTGATGACAATTGATGATTGATCGAACTTCAAAAAAGCTCAGAATTGCCACATTTTCAATGAAAGTATTGTGAAGCCCGAATTTATGGACTCGATTAGTGCGTGGGATATGGACACAGGAAGGTATTGCGCGCAAAGCCACAAAAGCTGTTTTTACCAAGCACACAAAAAAATCGACTTTATTGGACCGAAAATGCAAAGAAAACAAAAAGACCCCATAGACAAATGGATTGAGAAAAACCAAGAAGAATGCCTGTTCTGCGCAACGGAAAAACTTCAGAGACGGAAAAACTTCAGAGACGCGGTGAAAGACTATTGCCATGTTTTCGGAAAACTTCTACGGGGCTGCGCATGACGCCTGCAACAAAAAGCTGCGGATAAACCCCAAATCAATTCCGATTCCCGTTGAGTTCCACAACTTGAAAGGCTACGATGCCCACCACTTAATGCAAGCGATGTCACAGACAGAGGGGGCCGGAGAGCTGAACTGTGTCGCCAATAACATGGAAAAATATATTTCATTTTCTTTGGGGATCCTGCGTTTCATCGACAGCCTTGCCTTTCTGCTTTCCAGCCTTGACTCACTTGTGGAAGCGACACTGAAAGAAGCGTGTAAAATTACATAAGACCTTACGATTGGACCCTGGAACGCCGAAGGTCAACAGCTCGATCTTCTCTTGAAAAAAGGGATTTCTCCCTATGAGTACATGGACTCGTGGGGAAAGCTCGACGAAACAAGCCTACCAGCCAAAGAAAGCTTTTACAGCAGTCTCTCCGGCAGGCACATCTCAGACGAAGAATACGCGCACGCGCGCAACGTTTGGGAAACGTTCGGTTTTAAAACTCTTGGGGATTACCACGACCTTTATGTCCGGACAGATGTTGCATTGCTTCCTGACGTTTTCGAAAACTTTCGAGATCTGTGCCAAAAGCAGTAAGGGTTGGACCCGGCGCACTACTACACCTCGCCCTGCCTGTCATGGGACGCTCTCCTGAAAAAAAAAATCCGGCGTCGAGCTGGAGCTATCGACAGACATCGACATGCATCTCTTCGTGGAAAGAGGGATGCGAGGCAGCATTTCGATGGTCAGCAAGAGGCACGCCAAGGCAAACAGCCCCCAGGTGCCTGGCTACAACCCAAGCAAGCCCAACACGTTCATCGCGTATTTTGACGCAAACAACCTCTACGGATGGGCAATGAGTAAGCCGCTCCCCAAAAGTGGTTTCAAATGAAAGTCAGTGATGCCAACAGAAGACGTAATTCGCCAGAGAAAAGAAAACGCGACATGTGGTTGGATTCTCGAGGTTGACCTGGAATACCCAAGAGAGCTGCACGAAGAGCACAACAGCTACCCCCTTGCGCCGGAGAAGAAAGCGGTGAAAAAAGAATGGCTGTCACCCTACCAAAACAACCTCCCCAAAGACCTCGAACTCAACCCACCCTGACACTGCAGGACAAAAACAACTACCTGGTACACTAACGCAACCTGCAGTTCTATTTGGCACAGGGCATGAAACTGAAAAAGGTGCACAGGGTACTGGAATTCAACCAAGAACCCTGGATGGAGCCCTACATTCTAATGAACACATACATTCGAAAAAACGCCAAAAACACCTTCGAGAAGGACTTCTACAAACTGATGAACAACTCCGTTTTCGGGAAAACCATGGAAAACCTGCGAAACCGTGTTGACGTGAAACTGGTGCGCAGCCAAGAGAAGATAGATTACCAACCCTCTTTACTCACGACACGCGTTCTTTTCCAAGATTGACATGCGCTTCTCAACAAACCTGTTAACACTGGGATGACGATCCTCAAAAACAGCAAAATCTTGATGTATGAATTTTTCTACAACATCCTCAAAAAGCAGTACGGCCCGAAATGTCAGCTTCTTCACACAGACACAGACAGCTTTCTTCTTGAAATCGAAAAGGAAGATATCTAAAAAGACATGAGCTCCCAGCTGGATCTCTTGGAGAGCGAATACCCGAAAGAGCACCCGCCTCACTCAGACATCAACAAAAAGGTTTTGGGAAAAATGAAAGACGAAAGCGCCGGAACGCCAATTGCCGAGTGCGTCTGCTTGCGACCGAAAATGTACTCGATCCTCAGAGCGAGCATAAAAAAGGCAAAAGGTGTAAAACAAAATATAGTCGACAAGCAAATCCTGCATGAGCATTAGAAAGAAACCCTCTTCGGAGGGAAACAGTTGACACACGGAAACAACATTCTTCGCAGCGAAAATCACGAGATATTCGGGATGCATATTAACAAGACTTCTCTGTCAGCGTTTGATTCAAAGAGATGGATAGAGGAAGACGGGATAAACACAAAGGCCTTCAGCTTCAATCCGCCACCGCTTCAGGGTCTGTGGCTCTTTTTTTCCCATCCTCCAACTCGCCAGGTTGGTAAAGATAGTAGACATTGACGATAGATGGAAGCTGTTTTTCGCGTGTTTCAACAGGTCTTCGATATGTCGTAGAGGGTTTGGCAAAAACAACCTTTTGTTTTATCGCCTCTGCTGGTTTTTTGCCAGTGAGCCTCGTTTCCTCGTTGTTCAAAACTGAAACAACCTCGGGCAGCCGTTTCACCCACGCAGTAGATCTCTTCCCTTCGGGAAGAGGCATTTCCACAGCATCCTGGTGGCCGAACAGGCGTTCAACCAGTGTGCGGTTGAAACGTTCGACAATGGCCTGGTGGCGGTGAATCTCCGGGTGTCCACGCCTGATAAAAGTTTTGTGCTTTTCCATCTCTTTGGAAACGGCGCCCATGAACTCCCTCCCGGGGTCCAACTGCAGCATTTCAGGCCATTTCAGAGGCCCGCGCTTGTAAATTTTCCGAAACGCTTGGGACACCTCATCGGAATTTTTCGAGGTCAAGGGTTCGGCCTCTTTGTAGCGGCTGGCCACATCAACCACGGTAAGTGCGTACTTGAAAACTTTGTGGCCGCGGGGGAGCCTGTTGTGCGGCAAAAAAAGAAGGTCAGCTTGGTGCACCTTTTTGGGTGTGGGAACATCGAATTTGGGTCAAGGAATGCTCCGCGGTGCAGGCCGATAGATCTGCCAAAGCGCCGGCCTCACCAGCCACTTTTTTGCGGCAATTTCAGGGACCTTGGCAGCCTCGGCGAGTTTTTTTATCGCTGCCAACCCTTTCCAATAGCCGCCCGGGCTATAGTACGTTTTTGCTAGCGTGGAATCCATGGGAAATATACATTCCTGCTCAAACTTTCAAAGGAAACGAAAAGCTGCATAGCCAAAAGCAAGAGTGCCGACGCCCAAAAAAAAGCAGCTCGCCTTGTTTTTGCTGCGCGCTTGGCTGGTAGAAGTCGGAGGACTTTGGCCCTTTCAGCGGGGCAAGGCGTTGTTCGGTAAGCGCTTGGTTATACAGCTTGAAGGCATAGTCTGTGTTGGTGAAGTTCTGCTTTGCCTGCGCTTTTATCTTCGCGTTTGTTTGGATCCAGTCAAGGAGCTGGGTGCGCTAGCGATTGTATTTGGCGTAAGCTGCTTGATAATCCTCGAGGGCCTTGTCATGGAGATTTTTTTCATCGAGCGCAGCCTCAGTGGCAGCATCGCCTCCACCAATCGAATTGGCGAGATAATTCCCCCCAATGAAAGTCGCAGCATTCAACACCGCCCCACCAATCATGATTGCGATTGTCGCCATATATCTGAAAGACGATTTGCTATATTTAAGTTCTTTATAATTCGCGGGGATCAAACGTTACCAGGGAGGATTTTTTTTTGTCCTAAAGGTACTGTTTGAGCACGATGCTGCCAGCCATTACGCCCGTGAACTGCACATAGTTCCAAGCGCTGCTGCTTGGGTCGGAAGTGAAATTTTCTTTCACAACTTTTTTCACGACCCAGCCAATCCCGGCAACGATACCAGTTAAAACCGCAGCGTCCGTAATAGTTTTGACAAGCTTGTTGTCAGACATGGTTTATTCCAAGCGGCAAAAGTTTAAATAAAATTAATTTGTGGACTTATTTTATTTCTTACAAAGTTCCTTTAATCATTAATCTTTTCAAAATTGTTATCAATTTTTTTCATCAATTTCTTCAGGCTCTGGCTCTTCTTGATCATCTTCAAAAGGGGCCTTAAAAAGATAGCCTATTACTTGATAGGCCTGTTGGTTAAGATAAACCATCATTAAAGAAATACCCAAAGCGCCAGTGGCGGAGAAAAGTGCTTTCGCAACATTGAACTTAACCATTTTGATGAATATTCAATTATTCCATTTTTCTTAATCCATTTTTTTTATTTCCCGCCTCGGGGCGGGGATTTCAGAACTTGTGAAACTGCTGGAATCCAAATTTTTAACAGGAGGGGCAACAAAATTTTCATCCGCAGTTTGCCTGGAGGTGAAAGCGCTATTCTGCTGCCTTGCAGCAAAAGTAGTTCCAAATCCAGCTTTCAACTGTTCTCGCTTGTGGTAAATCCCAACCAACGATACCACAATACTAACCACCATAAGCCATTGGGTTATGCTAAATCCAAACATTTCCCGCCTATTTGCGGGGAGTTCATATTCAGTTGCATGTCTTTCAGGCGAGGGTCCACTTTGCTTGACTTTTTTCGCTTTGTCGTTTGCAATTATGATAGCAGCCTCAGCCGCAGCACTTTTTTGTGCTTCGAGGGCATGTGGCGTGTTTTCGGCGACCAATTTGCCTGCAGCTACCCGCTTGGGTTTTTTACTCGGATTTTTTCTTGAGGAGGCGCGCTTGGGTTTGTCGCCTGTTGTGAAATATCAGTCGGCGCTGATGATGCTTGCGTAGATGGCGCCTCATTGGCAGGTGTTTCAGACATTTGTGCCGAAGGCGTAATTTGCTCTGTAATTTCCTGGTATATTATTTATTTAAAACAAAAAATTTTTCTTCAAAAACAAAAGCATTTCCACCTTGGGCGCAGATCTGATCAATTGTGTCAGGTTTGGAAAAATCAATATGCTTGGCGGTTATCAGAACAGCATTTGCCGCCGCAAGAAGCCTACCACATTTTCATGTAAGGGAGCCACTAAGGTTGGAGAGCTCTTTGTTGATAATGTAGTCGTTTTTTAGCTCTTTCCGGAAGGCTTCGATGTTTTTTTAATTTCAACGACCACTCCGACGGCTTTGCCTGCCAAACAAATAAAGCTATCCATCAAGCTTTCTGTTGTTTTGGCGCCCACGAAGGTCTGGTACCTTTTTTGCTGTATTTCTCTACTTCTTTGTCGGTGAGGTGCTGCACCTGCTCGTGCGTCAACTTAACCCCGATGGACTGCTTGCACTTGCCAGTCGACACCAGCACGGCGAGATCCTCGCGCAAAGCTGGGATATCTGGCCCAGCGGAAAAATTTTGCACGGCGCCACCGGGCTCGCTGGTTGCAGGCTCGGCTTCCAGGAGATTCAAAACTTCTGATAAAACTTTCTCTTCTTCAAACATTTATATGCTGTTCACGAAGAATCTATAACATCCTTTATTTTTTTAAATTTGGTTACACAAGTTAACTACCTTTCAGGTAAATTTCAAAAGGATGCCGCAGAGAAAAGACAAGATACACGAATTTTTTCGATTTCAACCGCGCAATCAGAGTTTTGTACTCCTCTATGGAAAGCTCGCCGGCAAAATCCTCAAATATGCTTTTCATTGTCTTTGCTGCGGGGGGTGTAAAAACGAACGACAGCGGCAACATTTTCCCAGAATGACACCGTGATGCTTGTGTACTTTTGGGTCAACACTCACACGCTGATGGTGAGGTGGCGGGCAGAGAAAATGAGGCTGACCAGCTCTCCTGTGCGCCCCTTGACATCCTTAGAAGCCGCGCAGTCATCAAGAATCAAGAGGGCGAACGCAATTTTCAGCCACATTTCAACCTCGTGCTGCTCGCACATAATGATTTTCCATTCGCGGATCCCTTTCGCCGATTCTGTGTAGGGCCTTGATGTATGCGAACGTCGGGCAGATAAGAACGATGAAATCAAACTTCCCGCGGAAAGGCACGTAGAGCTGGTCCACAACGAACTTTGATTTCTCCGAATTTGTCGGGCCGATGACCGAAGCGTTGAAAGGAATGTTGGCCGGATTCATGTCAGACAACAACAACAACAACAACAACAACAATCTTTATTATTTACACCTTTTCTTACAATTAGCATTACATTTTTTAAAGGAATTTAGATCTGTAAAAAGGGGAAAAAAAAGCTAAACCATTACCATTTAAAGGTGTCAGACAAAAGTCATGAATACTGGACAGAATCTAATTGCTTATCCTGAATGTTCATCTGCGAGTCGCTGATTGTGAAAACGTGGCAATTAACGTTTCCAGATCCGCCGGCGTCCGCTCGATCTCATACTGTACCCCGTTTTTCGTGTTCACAAGCCGGACACCGCTTCCGTGCATTTCCTGGTTTGCCATTGACCGCAAATCAATGAGAAGCCCGAAGCGGAGACCTGTGTAAAACTTCTTCAAATTCATGTGTTGCGTTTTATTCTCCCTTTTCATGAAAAGGCGGCTGACCTCCTCCCAAATATCCTTGCCATCGATGCCGTTGTAGTACAGCCGGTTGGGCGATCAGTTAACCGTGACGCTCACTTTTTTGATGTCGGGGTTGAATAACTTTTCCGAGTCCCTGGTTCCTGCGAGGTAAGGTTCAATGAAAAGGAGAAGAATTCCTTTCAAGGACCTTCTTTGTGGGTTGACCCTGGTTGTTTACCATTTACCATAAATTCCCGGAAATTCCGGTTGGAATGTAAATGGTAAACGTTTTTTGGGTTCGTCCCACTTGGAAATTCCTGGGACAAACGGGAGTTCTGAAAAGGTAGTCCTGTTTTCCCGGTTGGGACGTACCCGATGGAAATTTGTTTACCATTTAGAATTTTCCCTGTTTCGCACTAGTTCCAGTCCCCTTGGCTTTTGGTCGAGCGTAATCTATCCAATCAGGGAGCTCGGCGTGACAATCCGGAAATTTTAGGCAAATGGTAAACAAAACGTACCGTTCCTTTCGAGCGAAAATTCCTAACTGAAATTTCCGGAATTTTTTTCTAAATGGTACACAACCCTGAGATTCAGCCGCGTTGCAGATCCTTTTGCAAATGTGACAACCTCTTCCCGATGCCCATGGTCATACAGGAACTCTGCCCCAGAGGTATAAACGCTCTCTGCCTGTTCAGCCAAAAACTTACTTTGGATCATTTCGTACTCGAGTTGGATGTTTTTCAGCTTGTATTTAAGTTTCGTTGTATCAAAGCCTTTTACCACATTGTCAGCGCTTGCGAGGGTCAGCTCGGAAACAAGGTTGTCGTAAAGGGCTTGGGGGTAAAAGATTCCGTGGTCGGACAGAATCTGGTGGTCGAGCCGGATCCGGTACTTTTTCTTGTAAATGCTTTCCAGCTTGGTTTCCGAAGCGACACCTGAGGTGGCCTTGTCACCAGCATCAGAGCGAATCTTTTTGAGGGTCTTGCTCTGGATGCCCTCGAGCAGCATGTTGCCCCGCTACTCCTGGGAAAGGAAAAGGTCTTCCCAGATTTTGAAAATGTCGTACCCGACCGTGTCCTGCAAAATGTGGCCCCCGTACTTTACGACCAGCTTGTCGACCAGCGCCCGCGAGATGTTTTGCACGAGAAAGTTGTTTGCGTGCCCCCCTGCGAAGTCGATGTCGAACAGCAGCGAGAGCGAGCCGGGCACGAGGACCTCGTTCTCGTTCAGCTTGGGAACCGAAACGTACAGCGTCTCGCCGGGGCTGGCTTCGTTCTTCTTAAACGTTATGCGATTAACCTTGCGCTCGGCTTTCATTGCGCCGAGCGTTTTTCTTTGTGCGTTGGAAGAAGGTCTGTCTGGACCTCCGTCATTTCGTCCACGAACAATTATGATGTGCCGAATTTTTATCTTCAATTAAAAATTAATTGTTGTATAATATTTGTAGATTTTCTCAGAAAAGATTGCGGCAGGTGGGGGAGACTTTGCAATTGATCAGCCCGACCTTGATCACCAACTTGACCATGATGATGATCATTATGAACAGGAGGTGGAAACAACCGGCCGCTTTCAGCCTAGCGCTGCATCCACGCCATACGAGACACAGCATCAGGAAATTGAAATGCAAACAATGCAAAATGAACACGGCAGGCTGCCAGAGACGTCTTTTGATGAAATACCTTTGCTTGGTGGTTTCACTCATAAGGATGACAAGCCGGCGTTGCTTGAAAAAAGCAAAAGCCTGGATTAAAAAAAGTTTTCCCCGGCAAACTTTGAGCTTATGCGTCCAATAGGGTTTGGTAAGAAGCTCGGCAATGAGGAGAAAATCGTTGCATTTGGCCCAAAAGGTGGTGAAACTTCAGTTGTTAAAAAAAGATGGTACTGGACTTATGGCAGAGTTCTAAAAAAAATTCTAAAGACGCACTTGGGCCAACAGCTGGAGATGAAATTTCTCAATATCGCGAGGAAATAAGACAAAACAGACAGAGTTTGTGAGAAGCGGAAAAACAGCTCAAAGATGCAGATAGGATAAACGCACAAAAGGAAGCAGCCGCGCAAGAACTTCGACATCTTTGAACAAGAATCGAGCGAAACTAAGCCAAAATTGATCAACTTAGGTCAAACGTTGAAAACCAATCAGAATTGCGCGAGCTTCGGCAGCTAGTTAAAAATTATCAACTTGATTTTGAAAAACGTGAAAAAAGAGGTTGCTGCCCTTGAAAAACAAGAGAAGCAAAAAAGAAAAGAACAAACGCGAATCGGTCGCAGCGCAAGAAAGCAAACGAAATGCTCTTGAAGAAGGTCTCAACAGCACAAGACCACTCGATTACCTGCGGGAACAAGAAGCTGAGATTAAGAAGAAAATTGACCAAGATCAAGCAATAATTGATGACACCGATGCCTCACCTTCTGAAAAAGAAGCCGCACGAGAAAGTGTGGATGAAAACCAACAAGAGCTCGCGCGTTTGCAAACTAATATTTCGGAAAGAGAAAGGGAGCTCGCACTTTGCGAAAGGATCAAAGAGATTTTGAAAAAAAATATGGCGTAAGGGTGACAACGATCGTTCTCGCCGCCGGCGTTACGATTGGGACCGTTATTGGCGCGATCACCAACTCTTTGAAAACCTTCGGCAAAGGGTGGGAAACGGGCTGAAAGAGATCGGGAAAAAACGGCTTCTCTTCTGCCCGGCCTGATGGGCTCGATAGTTTCTTTCCTTTTCAAAACCACCGGGCAGGCAATAAGTTTTCTGGCCGAGCACACATGGCTGTTGATTCTGGCTGTGGTTGCCTTTCTGGTGGAAAGGTATGTCAGGAAAAACAAGTAAATTGTTCATGAACAGTCCACCGCCGGGTTTAAAGTGAAACAAATGCGATGTCTGCTAGCAAAACAGCCCACACCCCGATGAGAATTTTGCTGGTTTCATGGTCCGCGTCAAAAACAGCTGGTGGTGCTTTGTCTGAAAGACCATGTTCTTCAGTTTCAGATGACTTTTTTGGCTTTTCAGGCAAAGCTGTTGATAATTTGTGTGGGGGAGGTTGTTGTCTTTTTTTATTCCCCGTGTTTTGTGCTTCTACTGCGGCCTTGTGAATGGGGTTGGAAGGGTGGCTGTTGGCAACATTAACCTTTGAAGGTCCGCCCTCCATCAGGTGGAGGGACGATTTTTTGTTCCTTGGTTCACGTTGTTGTTTATCCCAAGTTTCATTCCCGCTGTGGCTTGTTTGAGCTGGTTGTTGTAACCAAGTATGCTTTCTTTGTTTATGATCATGTCACCTGGCATAAGCTAGGTGCCAGGACAAACTGCGAGATTTAGTCTGACCTTCGCCTCATCCACAGTCAACTGATAACGCTGCACGCTCTTTGCTAGGTCTGGTTGTCTTATCGCATCTTCAACCAAAACGAGGAACTCGTTTCGGACCTCCCCCGCGCGCCCTCCATATCCTAAAATACTGCTTCGAACATTGACCTGGGCGCCTAAAACACAATAAACAAACGCCTCAATAGACACGTTTCTTCTGGACTAGCCCGCCTGTGTAAGGCCGTTGGCGTAATTTGGACAAAACCAATCCACCTGCCTCTCTGCAACACTTTCAGTTGCGATGTCGAGAATGGCATTTCCTTTGCTCGCAGAACCTCCTTCGTCACTGAGCTTATCGTAGCCTGGGTATTTTGCTTCTGTTTTGTAAGGACCGCGGATCCAAATGTAAACACTTCCCAGACCATGATTCGCGTCATTTGTGAAACGAAAATCGCTTGACGGATCAATCCCAAACTCGTTACAAATTCTTTTGTATGAAGCTACGTCATACTTGTTGTTTGTCTGACTGAATATTGGGTCTTCTGGCAAAGCGCTCGTGTTCTGAATACCACCCATCTGATGACAGTGAAATAGACATGGAAGTGATAGAAAGAAATTATCTGGGGCGGCAAACTTAAAGTTTTGTTATCTTTATCGAAAATCTCACGACTAATGCCGCATCCGGCTGTCGCGCACCAAACAGGAAAGTTAAGCTGTTGCGGCCAGTAGCTCATATTTGGACCCGCTATCCATCTTCCTGCCTCTTCTCCTGGATGGTGTGTAATTTTACTTTTTTGAAATATTTCTCTGAATTTTGTTGTGAAATATTGGTTTGGTGTTACATAAATGTCAGTTGAGTTATTGAATATTTTTTGCAAACTACTCTTGGTTGATTCGTCAAATGGGATAGCTGGTATTGGTAAACTTGAGCCTTTCAAACCATTTTCTGTCAGTTGTTGTGGAAACCCACTATTACTTTCCAAACCCAAAGCCTTTTTCATCGCTTCAGGCCAGTACTTTCTGTCTGAACCAGAAACGCTTTTCTGATAACCTTGCCCTGCTTAAAAATAAATTTCAGCTGTTGCCTTGTGGTGATCATCAAAGTGGTGGATCAAATTTGCTCTTGTCGGCGTTGGAAATTTTGCGAAAAAAGCGGCCCAGGGGGCCGTTTCTCGAAAATTCCGTAAACTTTTCGGGCCCGAAAAGCCATTTCAAAAACTAAGATCCATCTATTGTAAAAAGCTGGCCTTTAACTATGATTTCAAGATATGAAAGGGCAAATTCGTTGCAAAAATTTCATACCCGGAAACATCTTCGTTTTTAAGATATGAAGGAAATTGTGGCACCCGAAATACACCCGAAAAGTTTCCGGGGTTTCGAGAAACGCATGCCAGGCCTTGTTCCTGCCTGCTTGTGCAGCCCTTTGGGCTTCTTCTGGTGAACGCATCATCCATTTCAGCGTCGCATCCATATCTCTATGCAACAGTGTTATTTTTCAATTGGATATTAATGTGAGCTTGAAGTAAAATGGTTGTGCTTACAATTGTCACGACAGAGAACCCCTGCAGTGTCTATTTTGACGAACTGCTTCCGAAAGCGGATTATGTCGGGCTTATTTCGTGCTCGCTTTGCAATTCATGGCACAATTTAAAACAAAGCGGGGCAATAAAATGGTTGAATCCGGATGATAGTCTCAAAAAAAAAAAAAAAAAAAAAAACAAATTTCCCGCGAAGGGCATTACACACTTGAAAGCATGACAAAAGAAATTGAAAACGCTTTCAAGCAATACTCGGAACTACTGCCCACCGTAACACATTCGCCTGTTGGCTCGCTGGTTATTTATAATCAAAACAACAGAAAGATACAAATTGATGAAAACCTTGCCGGGTTTCTTGGTATTAACCGAAACTTAATGTTTACAACTTTTGTCAAACAGCCACAAACACCAACTACTTACTGGGTTTATTGTGATTTGGTTGACCCAGCCCGCAATTTGATGAATGGAAAAAAGTCAAACCTTCTTGCAAAAGTCGGAATCAGAGGAAAAGCTTTCGAAAAGGTCAACTATCAAACAGCTGAATGGGCATACTTTCGTGCAGCTTCAACTGGCAGCTGTGTGAACAGTGTGACTCTTTCAGTCAAAGATGAAAATGGAGAGCTGTTTGACGTTCGTGGTCAAAAACTTCACTTTGAGTTGTCGATCAATTGAAAAAAGTAAATCTGCATCTGTCATGCAATGTCGTCTGCAAATGTGTTGCCAGTCGCTCCGACTGAGGGTGGTACACATTATGCACAGCTTTATCCAAACCTTTCGGAGCAGCACCCAGTGGGTGTGCAAACACCAGAATTCCAATCCAGAAATGTGGATCCAAACAGTTTCCGGATGACAGAGATCAGCAAAATTAAGAAACAGATCGCTGATGAGGAGGAACATTACAGGGTCGTGTTGAAAAAATACAAGAAGGCCAGGAAAGTGGTCCACTACTTCATGGTCGGCCTTGGCAGGGCGTCGGTTGCCTTTTCTTTCAGCGATCTCGCCTCTGCTCTTACGAGGGTGGGAATTGTTGTTGGCGCTCCTTTGGGTGCTGTCGGTGCCTTTTGTGGAGCGGCTTCCACAGCCCTGGCAGCTTTCAACAAAAAGCTGGAAAAAAGGTTGAAAAACATGCCAAGGTTTACGCTCCGGCTGTTAAGAAAAATGACTCAATCAAGGGTTACGTTTCGATCGCAATTGACGACAACAAGGTCCCGGATGAGGAGTTTCGAGCAGTTTTGCGTAAAATCGAGCGCTACTGCAGAAGTAAAAACGGTTTGCGGTTAAAATTCAAGGCGAATAATCCAGCACTTCAGCAGCCTGACATCGAGAAAATCTGCGAAGAAATTCGTGGGGAAATCAGAGAGGAATTCAGAAAGAAAAAATCACGGCAACTGCCGAAGCTTTGAATTGAAATTTGAGGGGGAAAAAACAAAATTTTCTCTTTCTCTCATACAAAAAACAAATGAATGTGTGACAGTCACGTAACACTTACTGCGTTACTGTCACGCGTGATATTGCGTGACACGACATGAAAAGGGACAAAACCCTTGTCGGGGGGTGCTCGGTGGCTGTTCTTGCCTAGCCCGACTAGGACTTTTCCCGCCGATATGCG
>JAEMWC010000220.1:1030000-1032500 GCA_016490735.1 Pachyseris speciosa
AGTAGTTAGGACTCACGAATGTCTGTATTTTTTTGCAAACGTTTACTATCGCAAACTCTTCGTTTTCCCTGCTGCTGCTCAATTGTTTTGGACACAAATTAAACTGCTTCAAATAAAGCCACGCGAACTTGCTCGGTGGGAGTGTGCAGCTCCGATTCACTAGGCTTGCCCTGGCTAAATATATATATGGCCTTCAGCTTTTCTTTTTATAATCGCTACCTAGCAGACTGGAATGGTGTTCCATCGAACATCATGCATGCACCTTCTTTAAGCAGTTTTAAGTCCTATCTATTACATCATTTGTGTCAATTTTAAATCAGATGTAGCTTGTGAGTGACAAGTATGTAATTTAATTAGGTTAGCTTTGGATTGTATTTCAATTTTAATTCTTTAATTTTAGTGTCAATCTCAAAGCAGGGGTGACTTGTAAGAGACAAGTATTCAATTTAATTTGATTAGGTTAGCTTTGGGCCACGTTTAAATTTCACCTCTTAGTTTTTAGAATGTGTAATACAGTAATAGCCCACATATAAGAACCTGAATTTTCCAATTTAGTCTAAATAGGTTCTTATATAAATGGTACTTAAAGCAAATTTAGGCTACCAAGGTTCTTAAAATAGGTTGTTATATTTTCAGATGAATTTTATCTGAATATACTATATTTGTGATAAATATCATCTCATAATACAGTATAAATCATTTATTTGTACCATAGAGAAATGCCTATAGGCAGTTCACTGCAGGTACAGTATATGTCCTTAACAAAACATAACAAAGAAACTCATTCAGAAGTTTCTACCTTTACACTTTTACAGCAACCCCACTGATAAGAACCTAACTTAAAATTTTAGCCTTAATAGGTTCTTATGTGGAGGGGGCTTAAAATGAAAATTTTAGCCTAACAGGTTCTTAAAACCCAGGTTCTTATACGAGGGCAATTACTGTATTAGATAATATTCTTTGTATGGGAATTTACTTTCTCCCAATTATTCTCCAGTCATGCACTTTTTTTTGTATCAACTTAGATGTATTTGCATGACAAAGTATTATTAAACTAAAAACTTAAAATTAAACTTAAAGTAAGCTCTTTCTCATCAATGTACACATCCTTTGGACTTCCTTCTCCTGCATGCAGTCTTTCAATTATGTATGTTTGGATGACATTTGGCACTAATGTTTAATGGGATTTTTTATGTTTCTTGAAGTATGTTGTGCAATTTCAAATGTGCATGGATAAATGTGGAACTAGTCCTTACCTTTCTTGCAAAATAGAAAATCAAGTTAAGATGGCTAACACAGATTTCCAGCACTTTTGCTTTGGTGAATCATTACCTTAAATCCTCATACTACATTGTTAATTACCTTGATTGGTGATATCAACCAAATGCCCAATATATTATTATCAAGTTGCTTAGTCTTGCATTTGGCTGGCCAGAAGAGCAGCTGGATTTCTTTTTGAAAACACTGTAGGTGCATTGATTGATGAGCTTAATGTCAGGAAGCAGTTTTTCGCGATAGCAAGGTCAAGAAGTAACTGATGAAAAGAAATATCTTGGTCTTAATGCATATCATCTAAATATTTTTATTGATTTCCGTGTATCTTTCATAATTTTTTTGAGGCATACATATATCCAGAGGATACACAATTTCTGATTTCTAACTGTCTCATGGGAGGCTTTGGATAACTGAAATTGCATTCATTATGAAGTGATGATCTGAATCACTATATATCTGATGTCGGATACTGATCCAAAATAGCATTCACTAGGCTTCTCCACCAATTTCTAGTGGCTTTAAACTAAGTAGCCTACAGTTGAACGGGGAAACAGACCTGTCCTTAGGTATTGCTCTAAGATGTTAAAAGATGTTTTGTTTTAAAAATTTATAGATGCAAACTAGCGTTGCAGGTTCTTTTTTACACAAAGTATTAAAGATTATTTACAATTAAAAAAAAACCTACCGCAATATTTTTATTTTGCGTTTTAACATCTCCAAACTCAATTTGCAAAGGTATTTTTATTACCTTACTCAATAGAACGCTTGTTTTTAGGAGGGGTGGAGTCCAAATCCGTAAAAGGGGATTCATATCTGCTAGCAGTTCTGGACTACGAGGTCCAAATCTGATCCACAAGCATATCTAGACTGGAGGGTGCAAATCTGTGGGGGGGGGGGGGGGGGGGGGGTCCAAATCCACTGTGCCACTGGCTCAGATCACCTTCCCATACTATTTTTTACACTATTAGTTCTGTACCTTAAGTGAGGTCACATGGGTGATATGAAAAGCAGACTATATGTAAATGCCAGTAGAAAAAGAATGCTTTTGGAGCTCCGCTTTTAGGCTTGGCTAAGTATATATATATATTTCAAACTTCCCATATATTGTAAAAATGTTTGGAATCTTTTCACTTGTGGTAAGACTTTCAGGGATATCTCTTTGTGGTTATTTCCCCAAATCTAATTCTTTGGTGAATAAGCATGCGCTTTCGGGACTTTGCTGGAT
>JAEMWC010000220.1:1035000-1039234 GCA_016490735.1 Pachyseris speciosa
GTTATGCAAGTGAGATAAGACAACTTTCTACTCTTCGCATCACTTCGCCAGCATCTGTGACGGTAGATGGGCTTACTGTAAGTTAATTGAGCGTAAGTTTTTGTCTATTTCTGCTCTGGTTTGTTTTTTTAGCCTTTAGGTATTGCCCAAATACATAAAAAATCGGCCGCCATGTTTTTCTGCTCTGCCGGGGCTTGGAAAGTAAAAAAAAAATGACTTCCTGTTTTTCTAAGAAATCGGTCACGCAACTGTTTTCTTTACCAATATTTAATAAAAATGCCTTCATATTCATCGCTGCAAAACCAAGGAGGCTCGATATGTTTTTCAGCTCCAAAGCACAAGGTACAACGACCGCTGACATTGCAAGGTGGGTATTTACTTGAAACCAATATCTTTGCAATTCGTTCTCGCCGCCAGCAGAAAGGAGCAGAAATGATTGCTTCCTGTACATCGTCCCAGCCGAGAGCGTTTCGCTCTTGATGAGCTCCTTTAGAATCCCCTCTAGAAGCTCTGGTGGGAGTTTAAGAATTAGCTCTCCGATGGGTGCCCCCGCTTGCGCGGCCGGGGCATAATACTCGTTCAGGACCTCTTCCTGCATGCGTGCTGTGGACATGCTGGTGTGTGCCCAGAGGGTGCGTATATTTAATAGGAAAATTTTCTGGGACACTTTTTATATTCTTGCAGACACATTTCTCTAATAGGGCGCTGGAGGTGGACACACACATGTAAAGTGAGGCGTTCTGGGACACTTTCAAGAAACGTAAATAAGCCTTTTTTCCCAATTTTAACCCGCTGAGTGACAACTGGGAGGTGGAGGAAAGTTGTCCCTCAGCGCGTTTAAATTGGGAAAAAAGGGTTTTTTACGTTTCTTGAAAGTGTCTCAGAACCCTCATTTTACATGTGTGTGCGTCACACGGATGGTGAAAATTGTATTGGCCAACTTTACAATGGATTTTCTCAGGAACCAATGAAAATATCGAAAAAGCCTCCCACACTTTGTTAGCTTTTTATCTCCTGACTGATATATACCAGTTTGTTTGGACGACCGCGGTATCGAAAGGACTATTAATTCCTTTGGGCAAACACGGTCAGTTTTGCGTTTGAACGCTTGCAGCTACCTAACAAAACAAAATTTGATTAAGTTAAAGTTATTTTCAGATTATATGGGTTATTAGCTTTCCAGTGATATATAGTTTTTTGGAGTTTCTTTGAAAACAGCGCGCAGAAGAGCGATTTTCCGAAAGACACCCCTGAAAGTTTACAGTAACTTTAATTTTTTTACTTGAGTTAGGAGTCGGAGCCCTCATCGCGTGAAGGCAAGTTAATTCCCAAGTAACTAACTATTTTTAGCTGGTTTATTTCTAGAGCAACAGGATCTCAAGTATCCACATTACCTAGCGCTTCCGTATTACACGTTTGCCAAATTTGTTCGCAGCTGCCGGAAATCGCTTATTCTCCATCTTCAGATGTGATAATTTTCCAACGACGATAACGGAATCAAGCTCAGCAACCACGGTTTCTTGCCAAAACGACCCTTGTATGGGGATGGGACAGTAGTAGTTTCCCAGTCTTTAAATCGATCCGGTGGGAGGGTTTAGTGCGTTAGGTTTGAAAAGAAACGCCTTAAGCGTCTGTTCTGCGGCATTTTATAAGTTACTCACCTTTTTAATGACGGCATTTTGTAATAATGTGCGCTTTTAGTAATAAAGGGTGCAGCATTTTGTAATAAATCCAACTTGCGTAATTTGTTATAAGGGCTGCAGCATTGTAATAATGCAAAGAATATCAACTTAAGTTCACTAAATATTTGCTTTCATTTCTTTAAAATACGCGTAACGTATTAGAAATTTTTACAGATGACCTTCAAAATAGAACGCTTGGGCTGCTTGTGGAACAAATCGCGTCATTCTTGAGTCCTGGTCATTGTTGGCTAGCTAGTGCGCGAAAAAAGAGGAATTTCTCGCCGGCAAAGATAGCATCCAAATTATTTTTCCATTTATGTTTGTTGTATCTACCGAGTTATTAGTTTAACGAACTGAGATTTAAAGAAAAACATCGAAATACTATAGAGAGAAGGAACGAACAAACACACTGCTGTGATGATCATATTATTTGTATTTTCGGAAATCACAACGCTCCCCTTGGCACCGTTCATCCTTAAAGGAAGTTAAAATACTATGTTATCCGCACGGTCAGCTGCCTGGGCCAGCCCAAGTCTAAATAACTAAAATAATTATTATTCAGTTTATATATAATACCGTCCTCAGCTCTTTTTTTTTTCCTGTGAGATATATATCATGCTTACTTAGGTTTACTAAGTCAGTAACGGCACCAGTAGTCAAACTGTTATCAACCAAAAATATAGCGAATTGTTCACTTTATGATAAAAGCATTTAACTTTGCCACTGACTACTAACCTCCCTGGGACTGACATTTCTGGATATGGAGCCAAGCCAAATTTGCCAGTGAAACGAAGTACTGTGCGGGTCCCAAAATGACCAACATGAAAACAAGGCTAGCGCTAAAAATCCCCCTAAAATACCTATTTTTATATTATTTTGTCAACAAAATGTCTAGATAGCATGATAGAGATTATTTGCTTAGCGCCAATACTTTCATTGAGGTCACGTGACCATTTTTCCCAAATATGTAGAGACGCTAAAATGGAGGTACCTGTACTTCAAGCTTGCGTTTGTGCATTTATGAGTTTTGAGGGGTAAAACTGGGTACTTATTTGTTTTTGTTTCTCTGAAGTGAAAGCACTATTCATTTTTTCCACCAGTTTGAAGCCTAGTCAAATTCACGACCGAAACGGAGTACTGCTTAGGTCGTAAAAGGGGCAACATAAAAACGAGGTTGGCAGAAGAAATCCTCCTAAAATACCCGTTTGAAGAGATTTTGTTAATAAAACGTGCAGATATTGCGGAATTCAAAAGTTGCTTGGGTTTGATGTTAGTTTTGGAGTCACGTGACCGTTCCTTCCAAATATGGCTTGGCTGCTGTTGTGTAACCTGTGCTTTGATCTCTCCTATGTGCATCTTGCGTTTTGGATATTAAAACAAGTACCCAATTTGTTTTATTTCCTTTTCAAACCATTTTCAAGCTATAAAGTGGCTGGATTCTTTTCCATGCAAATGTTAATCGCAGCATGAAACGAGGCTCAAATCACGATAGTTAGTAAGCAGGCCTGCGCTCTGATTCGAGATTAAAACTGATTCTGCATAAAATACTTATAATTTGACTCTTGCCTGTGTCACCTTTTCGCACGGTTAATACTCAATAGAATATCTCGTTACATAGTTGTTCCTGCCGGGGTCTTTTATGATTAGATAAATCGTATTAAATCCCTCGGTGAGTACTTCTAACTTTACTTTTGTACACTACCAGCAAACGAAGGAAGGGAATTACTTTCAGTCTACTTTCTTCTAGATCTGAAGCAAATTACCACAAGTAGTGCAAAAGATTTATGCAATTTCATCGCACCGGTATCGCAAGGTCACAGGTTCAAACCCCGTTGAAGTCCTGCAATTTTTTTTCCAGGCTTCTTTTCGCAATTGCATAAATTGCGTTCACAATAAACTGTGAGGATCATTCTTCATTTGATTTCATTTTCGCAGTTCATATATGATTTATTTCGTATGGCATCATCCACACTCTTCTCTTTCATGGGAACGTATGAACCCACATTTGACCTGCTCCCAACGTCAGTGGCTTCATAGCTCAGTTGGTTAAAGCATCGTACCGGTAATCGCGAGACCACGGGTTCAAACCCCGTTGAAGTCCTGAATTTTTTTTCAGGCTTCTATTTGCAATCGAATAAATTGCGTTGACAACTGCGAGGATCATTCTTCATTTGATTTTATTTCCGCAGTTCATGTATGATTTATTTCATATATAATTCACATTCATTTCTTTCACGGGAACATATGAACCCACATTTGACCTGCTCCCAACGTCAGTGGCTTCATAGCTCAGTTGGTTCTAGCATCTCTACCATGCTATCTAGACATTCTGTTGACAAAATAATATAAACATAGGTATTTTAGGGGGATTTTTAGCGCTAGCCTTGTTTTCATGTTGGTTTTTTTGGGACCTGCGCAGTACTCCATTCCATTGGCGAATCTGGCTTGGCTCCATATCCAGAAATGTTAGTCCCAGGGAGGTTTGTAATCTGGCAAAGTTTCATGCTTTTATCATAAAAGTGAACAATTTTGGTTGATAACAGCTGGACTAC
>JAEMWC010000221.1:0-27500 GCA_016490735.1 Pachyseris speciosa
GGGTAGGCACACTCCTTCCACATACACACCCACCCAGCCACCCACCCACACCCAATCACAGCATTAAAGAGAGTATCTACCAAGTTGAGGTTTTAAAGAGTGAAAAAAAATAAAAAAGAAAGCCCATAAGAGAACTTACAATGTTTCAGAAATTTGCACACGTTACAGCCCTGAAGGCAACCAACCAGCAAATGTTTTGGTCGTATTGAAGCAAATATACAGAAAGTGGACTGTAAAAATACTCTCACATCCTTGTTTCTAGGCTGATTACTGTGCCAGCAAATTTCATAATTATAATATATATATATATATATATAAATCAAATATATATAATTCAAATCCCGCTCAGGGCAAATTTTCTTTCAAAACATTTATTCAATTATATATATATATATATGGGCATATATATATATATATATATATATAACTATCAGCGGATAAATTGAAGACTTCATCTGCTATAAAAGTGCTCAATGGAAAAACCAGAGCTGTGTTTGAACTAGTCCGACTCCACAATTGAATATTATATATATATATATATATATATATATATATATATATATATATATATATATATATATATCAATGCCATTATGATTTATAATAATAGTTAACCCATTGGCACCCATGCCAGCCAAAACCGGCCGCTCACAACCACGTCCCTTGTACCACTTGTGACGTAATCAGTTTTAATGCTCATGGACAACTTTTACATGTAGCATATATAGGGAGAAGAGATCTTTCAAACCATACCCAAATGAGCATGATTCCGTCAAACAGGCCGGAGAAAACGTGGAAAAACCAAGTGACTATGAGCCGAAAATTTGAAAGAAAATATTGTTCCACTACACACCTGCACTTCCTTCCACCTAATCCTATGATCCTAAAAGATTTCCACAAATCTTTTCCCACCGAAAGGAAGCCCAGAAAATGCCCAGCAAGAGAAAAAGAAAGCGAGGCAAGAAAAGCGAAAGAAAAGGGGAGGAGCGAAAGTGAAAGGTAGAAGGAGAGGGGGTGGACGCAAAATTTTGTTTTCTGCTCATGCTCGATCTTGGAAAGCTAATATTAAGCATCAGGAACAGAAGGGCGCGATGAACTCCACCAGCAAACAGAGTTTTGGGCAGCTTTGGTTCTTTTTGGCTAGAATCTGGCCAGAAAACAGCTGGACGACCTTCAAAAGGTGTTTTTCAGCTAAATGCTTGGGAGTCAATGGGTTAATGATGCTTGCATGTCCAGACTGATGGCATTATATGACTGGCGGCCTCATTTTATCCTCAGATAGGGGTAAGGTTAATAGCTAACAGTGATGACACCAACAAAAGAACGGCAACCTTGCAATAACTTATCTCTGTGCTTTGCATAGCAACCAGTTAAAATAAATGAAAGAGCATTATGTAGACACTTTTACTTTCCCCTATAAAAGAGAGAGACATTAACAGCTCCCTTCAATGGGTATGGCAAGGAGGATGTCTATATGGCATTTACTGGAGCACACTACATGTTGTTGTCGGCTATGAAAAGAAGTCTTGGTGCAAACAAGAGCTTGCCTTCTGTTTCAGGTAAAATTTAAAATTAGACAAAAGGTACTTACCTTGAAGTGTAATTATAATTCTCTGAAGATATGCGGAGCATTATGGGATAATTATGCATACTTCCTAAGTAACTAACAGGCCAGCGGTCACACTTTAAAGTCATTCAAATGCAAATTACTGGATGGTATATAATCCCAGGAGAGGACACAAATAATCGGTTCTTCCTGGAGTGCGGAATTGGCAAAGGTCCCATGTTATGGGAGGGCGCCATAATAAAGCAGACTACAGTAAAGAAGGGAGGAAAGCATTATCCCATAATGCTCCGCACATCTTCAGAGAATTATAATTACACTTCAAGGTAAGTACCTTTTGTCTAATTTTAAATTCTCTTTCGACATGCTCCGCATTATGGGATAATTATGCGATTTGAAAGAACCAAAGCCAATGCAAACATCCTTATAACAAGAGTTGATTATTCAAGGACAATGTGCTCTCTGAGGTAATATTTACAAAATGTACATTCATTTGTCCAGTCAGCAGTGCGCAAAATTTCTGTGACTGGAACACCCTTAATGTATGCATTGGTGACAGAAGCACCCCTGACACTATGTGCCTTAAAAACTGAGGTATCTATGCCTGCACTCGACAGGACTGACTTAATCCACCTCCCTACAGTGGAAGTGGTCACTGGCTTATGAGGCCTAATAAACGATATAAACAGCTTTGAACTGGAACGTAGCTTTTCAGTACGCAAAATATACTCAGCTAATGTAGACATGGTACATAAAGAAGGGTCCTCTGGCAAAGACATAAACTTGACTTCAAGCGATTTACCCGGTTTTGAGGTTTTCAAATGTTCTGCTGTGACAAAGCGTTCAAAGCAGCAAGCAACTCCAAATAATTTACATGGTTGTGAGCTTCCAATATCGACCATTGGTCATTAGCTGACTGACCACTGCAGGAAGCTCCCCAGCCAGCTAAGCTGGAATCACATTCAATATTGATGTCAATGGGACGTTCCCCGAAAAAACAGCCATTAAATTTAGCAAGGTTGTTTATAATCCAGTGCAAGTCTGATTTAGCTTGAGGGCTCAAAATGATAGCCTGATCAAAATCTGGATTCTCTGATAATGCTCGAGATTTACACAATTCAATAGATCTGTAATACAGATTCAAATAATTTACAGCTGGGAAAGCTGACACGAGAAGACCAGTCACATGAGCAACCTCCCTAACAGAAGGATTGTTCTTGGAAACAAGGTTCAGACAGGCAGGAATAATTTTCCGCAATTTATTTTCAGGAAGCAAAAGCTTCATGGAAATTGAATCGATAATAAAACCAAAACCGATAATAAAACCAAGGTTGAAGTTGAGATTTGGCATCATTTATCATAAAACCTAAGCTCTCTAGTAGCTTCCACAATAAAGAAAGTTGCTCCATGCACTCTGCAAAAGAGCTTGCAATGAGCAGGATGTCATCTAAGAAAATGACAATCCTGAGGCCATTCAGTCTGAGTTGTGCGACAATAGGTTTGAAAATCTTGGTAAAAACCCTAGGTGCCAAACTATAACCAAAAGGTAGACAAGTAAACTCATAACTCTGGTCTCTCCAAATAAAACGCAAATATTTGCAGTGTGGTCGAAAAATTGGCACACTGAAATAAGCGTCCTTGAGATCAAGTGACACCATATAATCCCCAAGGGAAACTAAATTCATAGCCATCTGGATAGTTTCCATTTTGAAATGGATCCTTGCACAAATTGGTTCAAAGGTTTCAAATTAATTACTGGACGCAAATCACCAGTCTTCTTAGGTACCAGAAAAATATTTGAAATCAATTCATAGGGACAGGAAGAGACTTTCCTAATAGCTCCTTTAGTTAGGAGTTTGATAATCTCCTCATCGATAGATAGATAGACGACCTTTATTTAAACACGATAAAAATTAAAGCTACAAGCTTGTGGGGTCGATGAGCTGTTTTTCCCTGAAAAGAGGTGGTCTAGGTAATACTGACTGAATATAAAACGGGAAGGGTATTAAATTCCAAATTATAACCTGAAACGGTCTCCAGTATGGCGTTCCATCCCCTCCAAAATTCAACTTTGTATTTTTCATTGTACTTTCTACATTTTATCCTACATAGAACATTTCAACTTCCATTCTCAACATTCAACATTGTAGTTGTTAGCTTCGACATCCAACATTGGCTTTTCAACATGCAACTTACGCGAAGAAGACGTAGTGAAAGCTTTCAACATCCAAATTTTCGTGTTCGACATTCAACTTTTCATATTCGACATCCTAGTTTTTTAATTCAAGTTTCGTCCGCTGATTAGCGGTCGGTCAAAACTGTGGGCTCATCGACCCCACTCACTACCCTTGGAGTCAACCGCTCAGTGACTTTCCATTGGAGTAGGCCCAGGAGGCACTCTCCACTCCTAGACAGTGTTGTTTCAAGTTTTAAATAGTAATAACGCAGTGCCAAATTAAAAACAAAGTTTATAGCAGACGTTTCGGGCCTAGCCCTTCCTCAGTGCTAAGTTGAATTTTGAATGGGACACGTAATTGAATAAGTAAACAGCTGTACGCGCGACTCTAACGGATAGGTAAGAGCGCGCGCGTAGAGCTGTTTAAAAAATAAAATCCACGTTCAGTCCATGCGGCCTAAGGGTGCCAAGATGAAAAATTAGGCGCATTTCGTCACGGCGTCTGGCATTGTTAGTACCCCTGCATTGTTTCACGCAGCGGACCTCCATGTCCTTTTTTAAACAGCTCTACGCGCGCGCTCTTACCTATACTATCCGTTAAGCCACGGCTACACGTTCAAACATTGTTGTAAAACATTTGTTGGATGAACAATGTTAGAACGTGTAGCATGCATGTTTGATGACGTTTGTTCAACATTTTCTGTTGGAAGAATGTTTTGATTTCGATCAAAACATTTTCTCCAACATTCAACAAATGTTAAAGCGTGTAGCCGCCCTTTCAACAATTTTGTATTGCAAAGACCAATCAGAGTTAAGGGTCCAGTCTCCAATCCGAAGCCTAATGGCAGAGGTGGAAATTGTTGAAGCTAGAACCCCGAAGCGACGTGTTTCCAACAATGTTATATGTGTATCCAACATTGTTAGAAGCGTTCTTACAACAATGTTGGGACGTGTTCTTCTAACAATGTTACAACGTGTAGCCGGGGCTTTAGAGTCGCGCGTACAGCTGTTTACTTATTCAATTACGTGTCCCATTCAAAACTCAACTTAGCACTGAGGAAGGGCTAGGCCCGATACGTCTGCTATAAACTTTGTTTTTAATTTGGCACTGCGTTATTACTATTTAAAACTTTTTACTGTTTACTGTGCCACGCAGCTACTGAACCTTTTGGTTTACGAATATTTAGTGTTGTTTCAAGACGGTTTCCAACCTCGTTCCCAGGGTCTCTCCAGGGGGCGGGAAGAGGAGAGACCCTGGGAACGAGGTTGGACGGTTTCTTGGGAAAAAAAACCGGAAATTAATAAATCACCGGATCAAGGGTCACTGGATCAAGGATAAAGGATCAGAGCTAGAAAATTTGGAATTTCAGAAAATTCTGGCCTAGAAAATTGGATTACACCTTACAGGCGAACAAATTACGTCATAGATTTTAACTCAGACATTCCTGGGCCGTAGCCATACGAAAATTGTCACCGAGGCATAGTATACCGAACAAACACCTCTTTAATATTAATTTAACATTACTTTTAATATTATATCCTGTTACAGGAACATCAAAACGCTTACGACTCTGTGAAACTACTGACACAGCCTGCTTAGATTGTTCTTCATAAGACACACACACAAAGAAGGAAATGTAATGTAAAATAAAAATGTTTACTGAGGCAAGTGCCTCGGTTCGCCTCATACTAGCTACACAGTAATTTTCAAAGAGTTATTTTAACTCCTGAAGTGGGGTTAAACTAACTCCTCAAGGTGGAGTTATTTTTGTTCGGAGTTACTTTAACTCCAAAAAGAGTTATTTTAACTCCAGCAAAAGAGTTTTCTCTTCAACTGGGGAGTAACTTTAACTCCTAAATTGGAGTTACATTGTGGGAGTTATTGTAACTCTGAATTGGAGTTAAAGTTAACTCCATGTGGAGTCAAATTAACTCGTTTGTGGAGTTAAATAAACTCCTTTTGTGGAGTCATTTTTAGGGGGTTAGTATAACTCCCCTTAGGGAGTAATTATGGAGTGATCACAACTCTCCAAGAAGAGTTAAAACAACTCTATTTGGGGAATTATTTTCATAGAGTTACTTTACCTCTGCAAAGGGAGTAGATATAACTCCTCGTTTAGGGTCATTAATGTATTTATAGGAGCTGGCATAACTGAAACTAAACAGTCATTACTTTACTGTTGTTATTTTCAACTCTGTTCAAAGGCTCGTGGGATAGAGAACATGAAAACTTGGACCACTCGCATGACAAAAACGTTGCAGTGGTATGCCATATTCGTCCCCTTTTGCAATTCACAATTGGCTCGCTGAAACAAAAGAGCTTTTGTAATGCATCGTTTTCGAATCGGTGGAAAAAGCGGCTTCCCAAAGGTCATGCTGTTTATCTCTTCCTTCCCCACCCCGGTAAGCTTCTGAAGCTTTCCTTCCCTTCCCTTGTATCTAGGGAATACAGGTTTGAGAAGAAGGGAAAGTTCGAGAAAAATAATCCCACGGATCGAAGGATAAATGGATGAAATATTATGTAATCACGAAAGGTCACTCTCTTATCACTGGTCACGCTCCCTACCCTACAAGAAAATGATTAGAGCACGTGATGTAACACGTGAGCGATCTCGCGTTCAAAGGTTTGCGCCAGTGGCGGTTGGTATTGAAAATTGTATTGAATCGGCGTGAATTTATCTTCATTTTTGGATCTTTAAGTACGAAAGAAACTCTATCAGGTAAGTGTTTTAGAGACTTGTGTTTCTTTTTAGTCGATTTGTCTCGCTTTAACAGTTTATTTGTAAGAATACTGACAAAGGAGGCGGTGGTGAATGCTGCATGTAACGTGTTAGCTTAACGGTTGTGATTTTGCTCCCGTAAACCTTTCCGAGAATCACGATTAAATGCCTTCATTCAGTGCTCCTCGATCGAAGACCAAGAGAAATATATTAATTCAAGTGAATTTTCGCAGAAACAGCAAACCACAACGAGTTATTGAATGATTTTTGTAGCAAAATACAAGCACAAAACTTCGAAGCGTTCACGTTGTAATCCATCTCTATCGTTCTAAAGACGATTATTCAGTCTCAACTTAACTAAACATGTAGTTTGAAGTTTCACTGAATTTATAATAGTATGGCGTCCGAACAAGAAATGAACAATTATTTTCAAAAGTTTTCTTGTATGTTAATGTCTGTCAACTTATGAAAGTGTTGCATTGCTAACGGAGGAAAATAAACTTGTTATTTGTGTTATTTGTCTTAGATAACCATGGATGAAGAGTTAGCAAGATTTCTCAATACAGTCTGCAGTTAATATAAGCAAGAGTCCATTGATAATCTTATAAAATGACGAGGTAAGTTTTGAGACAGTGGCATGGCTACATGATCATGTACAAGTATAAGCATACATCTTAATTTGAAGAAAGTCTGCTACAAATCCAAAAGGACAAGAAATGAACCTTTCATAATTCAACTACAAATGCTGTGCTTGTTGGTTAGATGGCAAACATGGCTATTTGTTCCAAAGAATATTAATGAAGGAAAATGTTGTATACCTTGTTTCTTGCTATGCAGGAGATATTATTTTGTCAGGATGCAGGAATTGAAATATTTTTATTTGTGTGTTGCTAAATTTGGACAGTCAACCCTGTTAAACACAGCCACAAGTGAATTAATTGCAATGTTGTTGTTGTTGTTGCTGTTGTTATTGTTATTATTATTCACTTTATTCAGGGCCATTTGGCTGTGTGAGATTTATTTATTTGAGTGTTTGACTAGGTGTTTTTTATGTTAGTAGCACCTCACTTTCAAGATGTACTTGTAATCTCATGCAACTTCATTCATATCACACAGAACAAACTACAAGTTGTAGTCTTTTTGATATGAGGTAGAAGCTTGTATGGTTAAATGTGTATATTTCCTTTCTTTTAACATGAAGGCTGAGTTTGATCAGTTCTTTGGCAACTATTTAGGATAATAGTAAAATAATGTTTCCTCTAAAATAATAATCATGGGTGATCATATACTGTAACTTCAAGCAGATTATATATTTGAGTTGCTTTTTCACTGAAATGGACATGGCAGTTTTGTTTGTTTGCATCATAACATCTACGTACCAGTGACTCTGACAGTGCAGTCTCCCAAACAACCATTATTAGTGGTTGACACAACACTAAGGGAGCACTGTTGCATGACGACCACTAATAATGGCTGCCTCAGGTAGACCATGCAACAGTGGGGAATAATGACAACTTTTAAATTTCATATCTGGGGTTTACAATGCATACATTTGGATAAAAAGATAATCATGCTGAAACTGATGTCTAGATACTCAAGTACTGAATACATTCTTTTTGTAGGATGTATGTAGAGTCCATTGATGTGGAAACAAGGAACACTAAAGCTCTCCAGGATTATAGGCATTGGTGACTTAAGGACCTGGCCCCGGTTGTTCGAAAGACGATTAATGCTAACCCAGGATTAAGAGTTAACTGAAGTCTTAATCTCACTCGTTGAGAAAGTTTTGTAACTCAAATTGTGCGCTTAAAGTAAAGTTCAATTCCAATCAAAACTTAAGGATGACAGTCTTTTTGAAATGTTTTTGTTGAACATTACCAGTATTTACAATTTGGACTGTACTCAAAGTTTGCTCTAACCCGTGATTACATAGCTTAATCGTGCTTTGAACAACTGGGCCCTGCTGTGTATTGCATTGGAGGGAGTTGAAGTGATTTGTCTGGGGACAAGCAACGTGGCATTGTAGTGGGGCTTCATGTGGCTTGTTAAATATTTAAATATATACCCCACCGAGTGTGGCAATGTATTTCTATTTTGTGAAGACAGACGCCAAGAAGCAACAAAGAGAGTGGCAGTGAACAAGTTCACCTCTGCCCTCTCATAATTTCAATGTTTCTTTAAGGGGCCACTGTCATGAGTTGACTTCAAAACATTTAACAATTCTTTTTTCCTGTCTTAAAGGAATCAAATATTCATGTTTGCCCAGAGTTTCTGAACTTTTTACTATAACCATTGCCAACTTGTCCATGCCAATTTAAATTTGGCACATCAAACTGAATTTTTCAAGTTTAAATTTGAGTAACTGGCAAATGTGCTTATGTGACAGTGTTCTGTTAAGGCTTCAGCCAAAAACAAAGTTTAAAATGTTTTTAATGTAAACATACCATGTGTATCTTGTTCCTGATAGAACCTTATGAAAATTAAATTATAAGCCAGTTATATTTTTTAAAGAAAAGATAGAGTTGTGTTCAAACAAACAGATTGAATTTTGTTGTATAGTCGTTTAAATTCAAATGTTCTTCAAATTTGACTTTCATACCTGGAAAGATTGTCGTGTTTTAATCATGCATACTTGTACATTCTTTATTTATCAATTTAATCATATTAGAAATTTACATTTCAAATGTCAATGATAATACATAGTATGTAAGGAACTGGTGTTCAGATAAGAAAATGAAATCTGATTGAATTAAACATGTTACAGTCAATTTGTGTGATCTGTTGTTTTCATCTTAAAACTACATAGGGTGACTGTGCTGGAGTTACTTTACCTCTAATGCTGGAGTGACTATAACCCTGATTACGGAGTTGAAATAACTCTACTCTTTTATGGGGCAGAGTTAAAATGACTCCCTTGTTGGAGCTAATACAACTCCAGAATTGGAGTTAAAAATGGGAGTTAAAATGACCCCCAAAAAGGAGTTATATTTAACCTAACATTTTAACTCCACATTTGGAGTTACAGTAACTCCCTTATGGAGTTTAAATAACTCCTTTTGCAGAGTTAAAGTGACTCCCACACTGGAGTCATTATAACCCTTAAAAAGGAGTTAAAATAACCCCCCAAAAGGGGTTATATTTAACCTAATATTTTAACTCCACTTTTGGAGTTAAAATAACTCTTTAAAAATTACTGTGTACAGCTCAGTATACAAGGGCACCCGACGACAAGTTTCGGTAGATATCTGTTCGGTGGAGGGTAATTCGCCTTGGGCTTTCGGCGTCGATCAAAGAGTGCACTCGGATTTTCGTATCTAAAACGTGGCCTAAAAGATTCGCAATTGGGAAATCGATAGCCCCTGAGATTTTCGGAAAGGTCGGAATTGCTGTCTTTGGCAATCAAAAACGTCAGTTAGCATTTTCGGAAAGAAAATAGTTCCCTAGAAAGTTCGTGGAAAGTTCATTTCAGCTTGTATTTTCTCAAAGGAAGATTTTGTTCCCTAACATTTTCGGGCAATTAAACTTTCAGCTAGGGAATCCGAACAAATGAACTTCTTCTAGCTTATGAAAACATCACTTTAAACAGACTTCAAACACCATAAGGTACTTAAAAATGCCTAAACCAGCCAAAAGTTGTAGAAAGGCATTTTTAAGTACGTTATGGTGTTTGAAGTCCGTTTAAAGTGATGTTTTGGTTAGCTAGAAAACTGTGATCTGTTCGGATTCCCTAGCTGAAATGTTAATTGCCCGAAAATTTTAGGGAACAAAATCTTTCTTTGAGAAAATACTAGCTGAAATGAACTTTCTAGGGAACCTTTTGTTCTTTCCGAAAATGCTAGCTGACGTTTTTTACTGCCAAAAACAGCAATAACGACCTTTCCGAAAACCTCAGGGGTTAAGATTGCCACATTACGAATCTTTTAGGCCACGTTTTACTTACGAAAATCCGAGTGCACTCTTTAATCGACGCCGAAAGCCTTAGGCGAACTACCCTCCACCGAACAGATATCTACCGAAACTTGTCGTTGGGTGCGCGTTGGGTGCCCCTGAGTTGGGTGCCCCTGAGTATACAAACGTTACGACTCGCGACGTTGTCTGTTTGAGTTTTGTATGGCAGAGTTGAGTCGGTAACCTGTAAAGGTGATTCTTTTAAAAACTACTTTTTCGCGAACAGATGGAATATCAAGTCAGCTCGATGCCTCAAATTTTACCGGAATTGTTGCGGCTTTCAGAAAAAAGTGATTTACAAGTTTACTTTAAGGCGAATGCGGTCAGCGAAATCATCGCAACTACTTTAGCGAGTCAGGCTTAACCTTTGGTGCGGTTCCGATGTGGAAGCTGTCGAGAAACAGAGAATTCAGTGAAAAAAGTGGGTCAAACGTCAGAATCATTTATTTTATTGGAAGTGATCTAAAGTGTGGGAATAAACTTTCTGCCTGCTGTTCTTATCGGTGCCAAAAAAATAACAGCTCTTCCTCGCAAGTTGTCAGGTATTTTCTTAAAAACAAAACTCGTAAGAGTAAGAACTGCTTCTACAATCTGTCTTCTTTAGATTTTCGACTTATTGCTTCCGTGTATACTCTACGGTACTGACCACAACAACTCAGTTGGGCGATACAATTTTATCACTTTCGGTATCAATTGGAAATGAAATCAATTGGTAGATGCCTCTCTTGTGAAATCCCGTTGGAAGTAGCGAAGTACCGCAAAACCTTCAGATGCGGCATTCCATCTGCTCTTCCTTCAAGGATTAGAGTTTACAAATTTGAAGAGATGAAGTAAAAAATTTGATGTTCACATCGGCAGCCTCCAAAATGGCTTCGTGTTTTTATGGCACCAGAAGTCATATATGCAATCACATACCGGCATGTTATACAAATATAAATAAAGAGTCAAGCATTCAGGATAATTTAGAAATTCCACGTGAATCTAACCCCTTGTTACATCTTCGCCAATACAGAGAGCAGCACATCTTAGATGTATTAAATTTCTTTTCCCTCTAATTTCGAAGCATATGCATAAGTGAATTACCGATAGGGAAGTCGCTTTGTAGCTGTATGTCTCGCAGTCGTAGCTGTCCAAGTAGTTCGGAGCTAATGTAGTCCACTATTTTGAATTCGCTCTGAGTTTCGGTATGCGAAAACTGCACTCCACAAAGTGGTATGGCTTTTTATTCATTATATTTATAATATCTATATGTATAATATTTATTCACATTTGAAGCCGGAAACGCTTTTATGCCAAAACACAACGCACTTGAGCATACGTGAGACCTTGGTTGAGTCACGCAGGGGTACAATCAATCATATGCATGTCTATTAATTTATGTAATTATTTATTTTGAACTGATCCTTGATCCGGTGATTCATTAATCCGTTGATCCTATTTTTCCAAGAAACCGTCTTGAAACCACTGTCTAGGGGTGGAGAGTGTTTCCTGGACCTTCTCCAGTGGAAAGTCACGGAGCGGTTGACTCCAGGGGTAGTGAGTCGGGTCGATGAGCCCACAGTTTTGACCGACCGCTAATCAGCGGACGAAAGTTGAATTAAAAAACTAGGATGTCGAATACGAAAAGTTGAATGTCGAACACGAAAACTTGGATGGTGAAAGCTTTCACTACGTCTTCTTTGCGTAAGTTGCATGTCGAAAAGCCAATGTTGGATGTCGAAGCTAACAACTACAATGTTGAATGTTGAGAATGGAAGTTTTTATTAAAGTCTACGAGTCCTCTGCTTCTACGTTCGTTATAAGGAAGATCAGTTTTAGGATGTAGGTGATCAGGTTTTAGTTCCTAGACTCGGTTGTGTTGTGACCGCTAAAAATGCGCGGTTATAGTTTGGAGTCAGTTTAGGTGATCGTATGTAAATTTCCCTCAAGTTTGTAACTTAACGCTTCGTTGATTTTACGATTGTTGTGTGATTGAAGGAAGTTTTGCGCGGACAAGAATGTCCTTTAGTGATTTTTCCTTCTTGTAAGAAACAATCGGTGGCTGGTTAAAGATGCGTTTAAGTTTAGGTTGTTGTTGAATATTGTGCCAGTGTTTCATGAGAATCTTTTTAAGATTCGGTAAGGCTGGGTTGTAAGTGGTAACAAATGGAAGAATCTCTTTTGTTTGTTTTGTCCTGTTGCGGAGAGCTTCTTTTCTGTCGGTGAACTTAACTTCAGTCAGGATTTTTTTAACGAGTGTTAGGGGGTAGCCTCTTTTACAGAGCCTTTGTTCGAAGTCTCGTTTGTTATTTTCAAAGATTTGTTTGACTGAGTTAGTTCTTAAGAGACGTAGTGCTTCTCCTTTGATAAAACCCTTTTTGGAGTTAAAAGGGTGGCAGGATGAGAAGTGCGTGTATTGAAAAGTTTCAGTGGGTTTAAAGTGTGTTTGTAAATCAAGGATTTTGAGAGTTGAGAGTCGAGGTCCTTTAAAAACCTCAGTGTCGAGGAAAACAGCGCGTTCTGATGACATTTCACAAGTGAACTTGATTGTGTGGTGGAAGGAGTTAGCGAAGTTTACGAAATCAGAAACTTCTGTAATATGAATGTTCCACAATGAAAATATGTCATCAATATATCTTTTCCAAACGAGAGGTTTATGTGGGCTAGCCATTAGTAGTCGTTTTTCGAGATCTGCCATAAAAATGACAGAGAAAGCGACCGCCATTTTAGTTCCCATAGCGATGCCGTGGGTTTGTACGAAGTGCTTTCCGTTAAATTGGAAAGAATTTTCTTCTAGTATGAGCTGCATGAGTTCCCGCAAATCGTTGGTGGGAATTGGTAGATTATGCTCATAGTGGTCCTCGTAGTGGCGGCAGATAACATCGATTCCTTCTGTTTGAGGAATGTTAGTGTAGAGGGAACTAACGTCAAGAGTGGCTAAAATAGCATCGTTTGGAATTTGCGTATTTTCGATGAAATTGATAAAATCAGTGGTGTCTTTTAAATATGACTCTTGTTTGATAGCAATGGGTTGTAATAGTGAGTCCACGAAACTGGAAATACGTTCTGTAGGGCCGTTACTACCAGAAACAATTGGTCTGCCGACTGGTGTTTTCTTATGGATTTTAGTCAGCGTATAAAACTCTGGTATTCGCGGTTGTTTTAGACCGATTGTTAACCATTTGTGAGTCATTTTATCGATATTACCCGAGCGGAATAGTTTGTTAACTATTTCGTTGACTTTTCGGGCAGTGTTTAGCACAATAGGAGATGTGAGAGGCGTGTAAAATTTATCGTCAGATAATTGTTGTGAGCCTTCTTGTATTTTTTGTGCGGTGTCCATAATGACTGTTGTTGTTCCTTTGTCGGCTTTTTTGAGATTAATTTCGCTATTGCGCTTAAGTGAGCTAATAGCTTTTCTTTCGTTCGCTGAAATGTTGTCATTTTTAGGACGGAAAACTGTGGAAGCTAGTTCCAGTTTGGTCTCTTCCAAGTAGTTTTCAAGGGCAACTGAGTTTTGAATTGGTGGTTGCCATGTGGATTTAACATGGAAGGGATGAGTAGTCGTTTTCCTTTCGTTTGCGAACATATATCTCAAACGCATTGTTCTAGCAAAGTTATCGAAATCCTTTAGTAAGGATTTATTAGAGCAAGGAACAGGAGGAGTTGGTATAAATTTTAGACCTCTAGAAAGGAGTTTAACCTCATCATTTGAAAGAGCTTTTTGTGAGAAATTTTTGATGTATTTCTCGTTCTTTGCTCTAGTTTTGTAGGTTAAAATAGTTTTGAGGTTGGTTCGTCTAAGATAGCGTTTCTTATGCTGTGCGATTGAAGGAAGTTTAGCGAGGACAAGAATGTCCTTTAGTAATTTTACCTTCTTGTATGATATGCAATCGGCGGCTGGTTAAAGATATGTTTTAATGTAGATGAACTTAACTTCAATCAGGATTTTCTTTAAAACGAGTGTTGGAGGGTAGCCTCTTTTACAGAAACTTTGTTTGAAGACTCGTTGCTGTTTTCAAAGATCTCTTTGACTGAGTAAGTTCCTAAGAGACGTAGTGTTTTGAAATGGCAATCATCTCCTTGTCGGAAACTGTCTGCGCCATGGTAGAGTTCTGAAAAGAACCGTGTTTCAGCTTTGAGATGCAAGACCGGTTTCGGAACCAAAAGATTGGATCCTTCGTCAGTTGCTTTTAAGCTTTTTTTTTGAAGAGCTCAGAAGGAGAGCTAGTTTCGAGTGCTGAAGGTAGAATCACGTCTCTTTATATAGCGGACTTCAACCGTAGAGTGTTTCGTGATTGGTTAGTTATAAGCGGGATTCTTATTGGAAGATATAGATTATCCAATGGCGTGAAGGGTGTTTCGATCTTGTGAGGTGTGAAGATCACACGTTCAATGCACCGTGAAATGAGCGCAAAATTATGCAAACAGAACAACTTTGCGGTGTTTTCGAAGGATGGAAAATCTCACTCACTCCTTGTCGGAAACTGTCTGCGCCATGGTAGAGTTCTGAAAAGAACCGTGTTTCAGCTTGATTGCCATTTCAAAACACTATGTCTCTTAGGAACTTACTCAGTCAAAGAGATCTTTGAAAACAACAACGAGACTTCAAACAAAGTTTCTGTAAAAGAGGCTACCCTCCAACACTCGTTTTAAAGAAAATCCTGATTGAAGTTAAGTTCATCTACATTAAAACATATCTTTAACCAGCCACCGATTGCATATCATACAAGAAGGTAAAATCACTAAAGGGCATTCTTGTCCTCGCAAAACTTCCTTCAATCGCACAGCAATCATAAAATCAACTTAACTTTTAGTTACAAACTTGAAGGAAATTTGCCTGTGATCACCTAAATTGACTCCAAACAGTATTTGCGCTAATTTAGCGATTACAACTAAGCTGAGTCTATGAGCGAAAGCCTGATCACTTACATCCTGAAACTGATCACCCCGATAACGAACGTAGAAGCAGAGGACTCGTAGACTTTAATAAACATTTAATGCAACACTCTACGGAGTTAATTACTACCTGCCCGCGTAAGTGTTCGTCCTTTTGAGGGCATCTCTACGTTTCAACAAGACAACGGATTTTTATCCAACGTCATTTTTGATCAGTTTTCACTTAAGTACAGAACGACGTTACATTTCGAAAATAGCTTAATATCACTCCCAACGCGCGCATTGAGTGATTCCCGATGATTCGAAATTGCCACAAAGGAGTTCTGTTTGCATAATATTTTTTTGCGCACATTCCACGGTGCATTAAACGTGTGTATTTTACACCTCACAGGATCAAAATCTCCTTTAAGCCATTTACCTAAGCTCAAACGCACCTTTAAACAGCCAGCGATTGTATTTGACAAGAAGGAAAAATCACTAAAGGACATTCTTGTCCTCGCAAAACTTCCTTTAATCACACAACAATCATAAAGTCAACGAAGCGTTTAGTTACAAACTTGAAGGAAATTTACTTGTGATCACCTAAACTGACTCCAAACAGTATTCGCGCTAATTTAGCGATTACAACTCAGCTGAGTCTACGAACATTAAAGCCTGATCACTTACATCCTGAAACTGATCATCCCGATTACGAACGTAAACAGGACTACGGATTTTTTATCCAACGTCATTTTTGGATCAGTATGCACCTTATCACAGACAACTATATATTTCGAAAATACTTTACATCACTCTCAACGCACTGAGTGATTTTCCATTTTTCGAAAACACCGGAAAATTGTTCTGTTTGCATAATTTTGCGCTCATTACACGGTGCATTGAACGTGTGATCTTCACACCTCACAGGATCGAAATCCCCTTCACGCCATTGGATTATCTATATCTTCCAATAAGAATTCCGCTTGTAACTAACCAATCACAAAACACTCTGCGGTTGAAGTCCGCTATATAAAGAGACGTGATTCTACCTTCAGCACTCTAAACTAGCTCTCCTTCTGAGCTCTTCGAAAAAAGCTTAAAAGCAACTGACGAAGGATCCAATCTTTTGGTTCCGAAACCGGTCTTGCATCTCAAAGCTGAAACACAGTTCTTTTCAGAACTCTACCATGGCGCAGACAGTTTCCGACAAGGAGATGATTGCCATTTCAAAACACTACGTCTCTTAGGAACTTACTCAGTCAAAGAGATCTTTGAAAACAACAACGAGACTTCAAACAAAGTTTCTGTAAAGAGGCTACCCTCCAACACTCGTTTTAAAGAAAATCCTGATTGAAGTTAAGTTCATCTACATTAAAACATATCTTTAACCAGCCACCGATTGCATATCATACAAGAAGGTAAAATCACTAAAGGGCATTCTTGTCCTCGCAAAACTTCCTTCAATCGCACAGCAATCATAAAATCAACTTAACTTTTAGTTACAAACTTGAAGGAAATTTGCCTGTGATCACCTAAATTGACTCCAAACAGTATTTGCGCTAATTTAGCGATTACAACTAAGCTGAGTCTATGAGCGAAAGCCTGATCACTAACATCCTGAAACTGATCACCCCGATAACGAACGTAGAAGCAGAGGACTCGTAGACTTTAATAAACACTCGAAACTAGCTCTCCTTCTGAGCTCTTCGAAAAAAGCTTAAAAGCAACTGACGAAGGATCCAATCTTTTGGTTCCGAAACCGGTCTTGCAACTCAAAGCTGAAACACAGTTCTCTTTAGAACTCTACCATGGCGCAGACAGTTTCCGACACGGAGATGATTGCCATTTTAACCAGTATGACAGATAGCCCTCCCGCACTGTCACCAATCAAGTCACCAAAACGACCACGTGACCATGACAGTCCAGTCAAAGAGATTCCAAACCTAGAACCGGCCCTCAAAAGACAATGTACTGCACATCCAGAGGGTTCAAAATCCACCCGGAATCGCCTAACCACACTGGAAACCAGACGAGCCAAGTGCAAGCGGTCGCTACAAGTCCTAAAAGAACACGCAAAGAACTCCACGTGTCCCTACGGACTTCAGTACAGGCCCAAACCACACATCAGGTTCGACAAAGCATTCCAGACCGCCCTGGACCAGATCTGTCACAGAGCCCAAGCGGACCTCTTAGCGCTGATGATTAAACAGCAGGAAAAGAATTTAGCTGCAGACAACCAGGCCATTTCAGCCCAGCAGCAGCTACTACAAGACCTGCAACCGGACCAGCAGAGTTCCCAGGCAACTAGAAACCACGCCAACAACAGAGCCAGACCTAGGCCTAGGCCTAAGACTAAGACTGGAACAAACAAACTAGTTCAACAAAACTGTAATCTCGCTTCTGTGCAGGCTCAATTATCCGAGCTACAAAAAATGTTCTGTCAATTAAGTGAGGCAGTGAATGTAAATAAAAGCAGAGTTGAACCTTACACTGTTGTGTCTTTCTCTGACTCTAAGGGTTCCACACGAAACATTATCAAGGGTCATAAGAAACGCTATCTTAGACGAACCAACCTCAAAACTATTTTAACCTACAAAACTAGAGCAAAGAACGAGAAATACATCAAAAATTTCTCACAAAAAGCTCTTTCAAATGATGAGGTTAAACTCCTTTCTAGAGGTCTAAAATTTATACCAACTCCTCCTGTTCCTTGCTCTAATAAATCCTTACTAAAGGATTTCGATAACTTTGCTAGAACAATGCGTTTGAGATATATGTTCGCAAACGAAAGGAAAACGACTACTCATCCCTTCCATGTTAAATCCACATGGCAACCACCAATTCAAAACTCAGTTGCCCTTGAAAACTACTTGGAAGAGACCAAACTGGAACTAGCTTCCACAGTTTTCCGTCCTAAAAATGACAACATTTCAGCGAACGAAAGAAAAGCTATTAGCTCACTTAAGCGCAATAGCGAAATTAATCTCAAAAAAGCCGACAAAGGAACAACAACAGTCATTATGGACACCGCACAAAAAATACAAGAAGGCTCACAACAATTATCTGACGATAAATTTTACACGCCTCTCACATCTCCTATTGTGCTAAACACTGCCCGAAAAGTCAACGAAATAGTTAACAAACTATTCCGCTCGGGTAATATCGATAAAATGACTCACAAATGGTTAACAATCGGTCTAAAACAACCGCGAATACCAGAGTTTTATACGCTGACTAAAATCCATAAGAAAACACCAGTCGGCAGACCAATTGTTTCTGGTAGTAACGGCCCTACAGAACGTATTTCCAGTTTCGTGGACTCACTATTACAACCCATTGCTATCAAACAAGAGTCATATTTAAAAGACACCACTGATTTTATCAATTTCATCGAAAATACGCAAATTCCAAACGATGCTATTTTAGCCACTCTTGACGTTAGTTCCCTCTACACTAACATTCCTCAAACAGAAGGAATCGATGTTATCTGCCGCCACTACGAGGACCACTATGAGCATAATCTACCAATTCCCACCAACGATTTGCGGGAACTCATGCAGCTCATACTAGAAGAAAATTCTTTCCAATTTAACGGAAAGCACTTCGTACAAACCCACGGCATCGCTATGGGAACTAAAATGGCGGTCGCTTTCTCTGTCATTTTTATGGCAAATCTCGAAAAACGACTACTAATGGCTAGCCCACATAAACCTCTCGTTTGGAAAAGATATATTGATGACATATTTTCATTGTGGAACATTCATATTACAGAAGTTTCTGATTTCGTAAACTTCGCTAACTCCTTCCACCACACAATCAAGTTCACTTGTGAAATGTCATCAGAACGCGCTGTTTTCCTCGACACTGAGGTTTTTAAAGGACCTCGACTCTCAACTCTCAAAATCCTTGATTTACAAACACACTTTAAACCCACTGAAACTTTTCAATACACGCACTTCTCATCCTGCCACCCTTTTAACTCCAAAAAGGGTTTTATCAAAGGAGAAGCACTACGTCTCTTAAGAACTAACTCAGTCAAACAAATCTTTGAAAATAACAAACGAGACTTCGAACAAAGGCTCTGTAAAAGAGGCTACCCCCTAACACTCGTTAAAAAAATCCTGACTGAAGTTAAGTTCACCGACAGAAAAGAAGCTCTCCGCAACAGGACAAAACAAACAAAAGAGATTCTTCCATTTGTTACCACTTACAACCCAGCCTTACCGAATCTTAAAAAGATTCTCATGAAACACTGGCACAATATTCAACAACAACCTAAACTTAAACGCATCTTTAACCAGCCACCGATTGTTTCTTACAAGAAGGAAAAATCACTAAAGGACATTCTTGTCCGCGCAAAACTTCCTTCAATCACACAACAATCGTAAAATCAACGAAGCGTTAAGTTACAAACTTGAGGGAAATTTACATACGATCACCTAAACTGACTCCAAACTATAACCGCGCATTTTTAGCGGTCACAACACAACCGAGTCTAGGAACTAAAACCTGATCACCTACATCCTAAAACTGATCTTCCTTATAACGAACGTAGAAGCAGAGGACTCGTAGACTTTAATAAACACATATGTAGGATAAAATGTAGAAAGTACAATGAAAAATACAAAGTTGAATTTTGGCGGGGATGGAACGCCATACTCCAGGACCCAAGGGTCACTGGTGAGTTTGCGCCAGACGTCAAGGTTATGCAATAAATTACCCGCATAAGCATGAGACTCAGGAGAAATGTTTACCTGTCCATTCATGCCTTGTCTCTCAGCTCCCTGGAGGAGTGAGGAGGGTGGCTTCGCACTGCAGGTCTCCCTTCGGAGAAATGAGCTCTGTGACCTCTTGAACCTAAAAAAGGTTTTCGGCCACGCTGGGAGTACTTGAAATTGTTACTACTACTCTTACAATCAGAGGTTCGACGCACCAGGCTGGAACGAACCACGGTCTTCTTTGCAATTTTATTTACCTCCCCAATATCTTCAATGTGCTTGGGAAGTTCATCACCAAAGAGAAAGATGTTACCGGATTCGATTTGCTGCAAACAGACTGATAAGCCACTGCAATATCTGGTTTCAAAAATTATCGTCTCTTTAAGGAGGCAAGAAAGGAGGCATGGCCCAAGAAGGTAATTGCATCACCTATGACCGGTAGGATCTCAGAAGGTTGTAACATTTTCCTTTCATTCTGAGCCGCTAGGACAGAATCAAACAGCTGCACCAGTGGTTGGGCTGATTTAACTATGTTCTTCTGAACTTCCTGTATCCCGAGATCTTTAGACTTTGTATGTCTTGGCAGATCATGCCAAAGTTCAAGGTTCACCTTAGGGACACACAAGAACTTGCAATTTTGCGGAGTCTTGTATTTATCTTGTAACTCCTTAAACTTTGATTCCAATGGTTTTTTGGAACACGCATCGTTCACTCGCTGAGCAACATCAGCCACGTCAGAACCGAAGCTCTCCTTCTCCTCAAACACCGAGGGTAAAAACACGCTTGAGTCAAGCTGTTTTATACTGTCGGCTCCCGATGTGGATGCCGAAGTTTGCTCAGTCGAAATAACCGCCGTTGGGTCAAAAACAGCGTCATGAGAAGAAACAGAATCGACTGTGTCCGATTTGGCAGCTGTATTTCCCGATTCGGGAAGAGAAGCGACACCACCGAGGCTAACAAGTTTCTCGTTTAAAGCATTCAAGGACGACTTACGGTAATCCGCGAAACGAAACGAAACGAAACGAAACAAAACAATTGGTAATCGACGAAACAAAAAAAAACAAAACAAATAGATGACACGAGAAATTTGACCTCCCTTCCAAAATTGTCCTCGCTAGATGCCTTGTTTCGCTAAATACCAATAGCGGTCGATTGGTAATAGACGAAACAAGGCTCGCATACTATTTTCAAAAGCGCCTTGCCTTCGAAAATTATCTTGTTCGATAAAGCAAATACTGGCCGACAGATGACAGGAGAAATTTGCCCTTTCTTCTAAAAACCGTCCTCGCTAGATGCCTTGTTTTGCTAAATACCAATAGCGGTCGATTGGTAATCGACGAAACAAGGCTCGCATACTATTTTGAAAAGCGCCCTGCCTTCGAAAATTATCTTGTTCGATAAAGCAAATACTGCTTTATTGATGACACGAAACATTTTCCCTTTCTTCGTAAACTGTCCTCGCTAGATGCCTTGTTTCGCTAAATACCAATGGCGTTCAAGCTGCCATCCTTTAGTTTGCTTGAGCTTCCTTCCACTGTTCCGCAAGGTTCCAGGGTTCGCACGCACCTTGAAATTCCTTGAAAGTGCTTGAATTTGAAAATCAAAATTCAAGGCCTTGAAAGTCAGTGAAAAGAACATTAGGGCTGTTTATACGAGAGAAAATAAGCCGCGGCTTACTCTGGCCGCGGCTTACACAAGACGCGAAAGGAACCATTTATACGATTAAAAACTCCTAGGCCAGGATAAGCCGCAGCTTGAGAAAGCCGTGAACAGCCCTATTGGGTCCTTGAAAAACCTTGAAATTTGCTGTTTTACTGTTTCCACTTAGTGGAAGAACTAGAAAAGACTTAGACTTGAACAAATCTGGCAGTTATCCCTTAAACCCGATCGTCTAGTATCACATTCTAAAGGCATTGTTTTTACTACATGGAGTCCTTGAAAAATTTGTTTTGTGCCCTGGAATGTCCTTCAAAAGTCTTTGAAATTTTAGTCCAACAAAGAGTACGAACCCTGAGGTTGAATTTTCGACGGAATCCCTCATTCGACGAAAGTTACCTTTGCTTTATCGAACAAGATAATTTTCGAAGGCAGAGCACTTATAAAAATAGCTTGCGAGCCTTGTTTCGTCGATTACCAATCGACCGCTATTGGTATTCAGCGAAACAAGGCATGGCGAGGACGGTTTTTAGAAGAAAGAGCAAATTTCTCCTGTTATCTGTAGGCCATTATTTGCTTTATCGAACAAGATAATTTTCGAAGGCAGAGCGCTTTTGAAAATAGTATGCGAGCCTTGTTTCGTCGATTACCAATCGACCGCTATTGGTATTTAGCGAAACAAGGCATCTAGCGAGGACGGTTTTTAGAAGAAAGGGCAAATTTCTCCTGTCATCTGTAGGCCAGTATTTGCTTTATCGAACAAGATAATTTTCGAAGGCAGGGCGCTTTTCAAAATAGCATGCGAGCCTTGTTTCGTCGATTACCAATCGACCGCTATTGGTATTTAGCAAAACAAGGCATCTAGCGAGGACGGTTTTTAGAAGAAAGGGCAAATTTCTCCTGTCATCTGTAGGCCAGTATTTGCTTTATCGAACAAGATAATTTTCGAAGGCAGGGCGCTTTTCAAAATAGCATGCGAGCCTTGTTTCGTCGATTACCAATCGACCGCTATTGGTATTTAGCAAAACAAGGCATCTAGCGAGGACGGTTTTTAGAAGAAAGGGCAAATTTCTCCTGTCATCTGTCGGCCAGTATTTGCTTTATCGAACAAGATAATTTTCGAAGGCAGGGCGCTTTTCAAAATAGTATGCGAGCCTTGTTTCGTCGATTACCAAACGACCGCTATTGGTATTCAGCGAAACAAGGCATGGCGAGGACGGTTTTTAGAAGAAAGAGCAAATTTCTCCTGTTATCTGTAGGCCATTATTTGCTTTATCGAACAAGATAATTTTCGAAGGCAGAGCGCTTTTGAAAATAGTATGCGAGCCTTGTTTCGTCGATTACCAATCGACCGCTATTGGTATTTAGCGAAACAAGGCATCTAGCGAGGACGGTTTTTAGAAGAAAGGGCAAATTTCTCCTGTCATCTGTAGGCCAGTATTTGCTTTATCGAACAAGATAATTTTCGAAGGCAGGGCGCTTTTCAAAATAGCATGCGAGCCTTGTTTCGTCGATTACCAATCGACCGCTATTGGTATTTAGCAAAACAAGGCATCTAGCGAGGACGGTTTTTAGAAGAAAGGGCAAATTTCTCCTGTCATCTGTCGGCCAGTATTTGCTTTATCGAACAAGATAATTTTCGAAGGCAGGGCGCTTTTCAAAATAGTATGCGAGCCTTGTTTCGTCGATTACCAATCGACCGCTATTGGTATTCAGCGAAACAAGGCATGGCGAGGACGGTTTTTAGAAGAAAGAGCAAATTTCTCCTGTTATCTGTAGGCCATTATTTGCTTTATCGAACAAGATAATTTTCGAAGGCAGAGCGCTTTTGAAAATAGTATGCGAGCCTTGTTTCGTCGATTACCAATCGACCGCTATTGGTATTTAGCGAAACAAGGCATCTAGTGAGGACGGTTTTTAGAAGAAAGGGCAAATTTCTCCTGTCATCTGTAGGCCAGTATTTGCTTTATCGAACAAGATAATTTTCGAAGGCAGGGCGCTTTTCAAAATAGTTTGCGAGCCTTGTTTCGTCTATTACCAATAGACCGCTATTGGTATTTAGCGAAACAAGGCATCTAGCGAGTACAATTTTGGAAGGGAGGTCAAATTTCTCGTGTCATCTATTTGTTTGTTTTTTTTTTTTTTTTGTTTCGTCGATTACCAATTGTTTTGTTTTGTTTCGTTTCGTTTCGTTTCGTTTCGTTTCGCGGATTACCGTAAGCCTTCAAGGACTGCATAATGTGGTCGATACCGAGCTGATCCTTGAGGTCGTCGATATCAAATTCAAAATGGTCATCCTGAGGAAACTCGTCTGAGGCATTAGCGATTTCGCTGTGAACAACGGTCGGGTCAACCGTTAAGGAGTCACCGGTTCGGCTCTCCTGTAAAGAAATATTTCTGTGGTAGAAGTCATGGTGTGAACTTCGCTCCACGTGGGCACAGGTTGACAATACAAGTAAAAACTCCGGCGCTCAAATTTCCTCCAAAACTCTATAAACAGAGACAACCAAGATAAAACAGCGCAATAAAGGGCAACAGCCCAGAGAAAAACCACAAATAAACACAAAAAAACAAATATAACCGCGACTCACTGACCTGGAAGAACGAAAGGAAGAACTGATTGTTTGTGTCCTCTCCTGGGATTATATACCGTCCAGGAAAGTGTGACCGCTGGCCTGTTAGTTACTTAGGAAGTATGCATAATTATCCTATAATGCGGAGCATGTCGAAAGAGAATTTCCTGTGTTCATAAGAAACTGAACTGGCACAGTTCCAGACAATTATATCTGGAAAGTAAATTTTGAGCTATGATGGAAGCAGATTTTTCTTTTAAAAGGCTTTAGTCAAAATGTTTGCAAATGAAATGAGAAAACAACTCTCAGACATTGATTTGTCCTTGATAAGGACAAATTTCGCGATGAATTCTCGCATTTTCCATCATAAATAATTTATTCAAGGATCAAAAAAACTACCAAGGAGGTCTGGGCACAACAGTAATTTACACATAGCAAGCGAATGTTAAAAGTGAATGCGACATATTGGAGATAAGTAGCAGCAGACTGATGTAGCAGTAAAGAACGAGTCTCCGGTTTTACACGGACAAATGAAAAATACTGTCAATGAGACATGGTAAGAAAAACATCATGGCTAGCAACTATGATACTGTAATCCATTTTGGAAAGTAAAATTTTGTGGTGGAAGGTAAATTTGCTTTCCAAAGTGGAAAGTGGTGTCAAGAGTTTTTGTCGAGCCCTGCCATGCAGTCAATGAAGGTAAGGCCATGCTTTATCAGAGTATGTAAACACTAATAATAATATTCCAGTTACTTATGTCACTTAACTAGTATGGCTGTCCATTGTAAGTTATAAAAAAAAGTAATCAGTAATGAATGATCCATATGCTGGCATAACCATAGGTGGTGTTGTCTGGGGAAAGCAGTGAAGAAAGTGTGTTTGGTCTATCACATACAATAACATCCAAAGAAAACGTAAAAGGCAGAAGTCACGGGCTCAAGTATGTATGAAAGAAATGAGTGTGAATGATATATGAAATGAACCATATTATTTACACTCATTTCTTTCACGGGAACATATGAACCCACAACTGACCTGCTCCCAATGTCAGTGGCTTCATAGCTCAGCTGGTTAGAGCATCGCACCGGTAATCGCGAGGTCACGGGTTCAAACCCCTTTGAAGTCCTGAATAGTTTTTCAGGCTTCTTTTCGCAATTGCATAAATTGCGTTCACTACTGCGAGGATCATTCTTCATTTGATTTCATCTCCGCAGTTCATATATGGTTCAATTCATATATCATTAACACTCATTTCTTTCACGGGAACATATGAACCCACAATTGACCTGCTCCCAACGTCAGTGGCTTCATAGCTCAGTTGGTTAGAGCATCGCACCGGTAATCGCGAGGTCACGGGTTCAAACCCCGTTGAAGTCCTGAATTGTTTTTCAGGCTTCTTTTCGCAATTGCATAAATTGCGTTCACAACTGCGAGGATCATTTTTCATTTGAAGATGTAGAAAGTATTCTTCGTGTAAAACCAACTATTACTCCTGGGCGCTCCAGATAGACAAAGTCAGAGAGGCGTTGTTAAGTGGAAAAGACGCAAATGAGGTAATGTCATATATAATGTTGCTATGGAGTATAGTAACAAAAGACACTTGAGGTCGGCACACACGAGGGGACTAGTCCAAACCGCAGATTGTTCAGCGAAATTATTCAGTGCTTGAATTGTTTCTGATTCAGTTCGGATATAAGCGGAAAATAACGCTTTGTTGTCCATCAGATGTGGCCAATGCAAAAACATGCAAAAAGGGGCGAAAATTCGATCAAGATTTTCAGTACTCGTGTAAATTATTTCAAAACTGGTTTAATCCCGGGAAGGAAACATCAAAAAAAGTCATGCAATCGCTTCTGTGCATTGTGTTTTCTGGCGGGAAGTTTAGGAGCTTGTGATACCGATCTGTGATTGGCTTATTTTAATTTGGTCGCAGGGACTTGTCCCACGAACTGTTCACAGGAAGCATTTTGAGGAACAAGTCGAAGGGACTTGTCCCAAAAATTCAAACCAGTTTGAATTGGTGGGACTAGTCGATGAGACCAAATTTTAGTCCCTGCGACTAGATTTTATGGCAAAAATGGCTAGTTCACACGATGGGACTTGTTCCCGCGACTTGTTGCCTGGACTAGTCCCCTCGTGTGTGCCGACCTTCAAAGTTTCTTCAGAAGTCCTTTAAGCAAAAGACCTGCCCTGGGGGAAAGGATATTGAGGGTATCCGTGTTCTAAAGGAAGACTTTTTAAAACGTAGCCTAGACGAAAACTTAATATTTTGCTATCCTATCGTCGGAGACAAAAATTCGCATCGCGGCTCAAATAACACTAGGCTTAGTAACAGAGCCCGTTAGCTTGGATGGCTGCGAGAGCCACGCGAAGGAATTCACGGAAATTGAAATGACTACCTATTTTCCCACTCTTCGAAGAAATGTGAAACTTGTGAGTATGTTTGCACCAAAACCTGGTGAAAACGCTGACAACGTCGAGAAGATGGTTACCGCCTTTGACAGTACTGTGAACAAAATTGTACCCTCCGTAGCCCGGGATTTTGATCTAAATGACTTTGCTGAAAGGGCTTAGGCCCCATTCTTATGTTGGTGATGAGGGAGGGGCATTGTGGAGTGGTCTTCAGAAAGCGAAGGGTGACAACGCCAAGAACAAATCAATTTCCGACGCGTTTCACTTAAAGCAGGATGTAAATCAGCATCTCAAATTTTTCAAAACCAGTCGAGATCAAAATAAATTCAAAACGTTAATGAACGAAGCATCCAACGCACAAACATCAATTCAAGATGAACAAGCTTCGAGAGCTCTAGACTCTCTCATTGAAAGGCGTTCCTCGAACCCCACTAAAATGATGAACTTCAAAAAATGGAGGTGGAGAAGAAAAGCGCGCTCGCAACATTGGTGCAAGTCGTATTCAACAAGCCTAGCATCATCTGCAATGGTTTCCCACTCTAAAGCCTTGGCCAAACGGACTCGCAAGTAGCCGCAAGTTGAAATTGTGTACAGATTTGCGTTGGGTGGCCAAACGGAGTCGCAAGTTTCCTCGCAAGGCAAAACAAATTCAATACTACATATCCTGTATTTCATTAGCTAATTGGTTGCTATAACAACAAGTGGACGTCACTCAACCTGCGTTGACTTGGGTTTAGTGGCCAAACGGTGAAAAACTTGTGTCGACTTGCGTGCAAATTTGATCTCGACCAAAGTGAGCGCAAGTCAACGCAAGTGCACACAAGTCCTGGTCAAACGAAGTCGCAAGTTGACCCAAATTTTCAACTTGCGTCTACT
>JAEMWC010000221.1:32500-42500 GCA_016490735.1 Pachyseris speciosa
GTGGCATTCTTTTACACCTGCAAACATTACAGAAACTCCGTCGTCCGAGGTTATGTCGGGGTTTCTTGCTCTTATAACTACAGCACACGTTTTGAGCGCTTCCTTTGACCCAAACAACAGCGGAAGGATACGAACTTTGTAAGACGGAAAGAAAAGAGAATTTAAGGGAAATGAAAGTGCTTTAGAAACAAGAGGTAAATTACGTTATAAACTAGAAATGAATAGGTTTAATAACAAAACACGTAACATTCTGATCACGACACATAGGGTGTGTCCTTCAATCTGAGATAAGCCCAGAGTGAGACAATTAAAAGTTTGTTTCAGTTAAATTTTACATGGCTTAGAAATACGTAGAAAGTAGAGCTGTAAATTCTTGGTATATTCTTTTTCGTTATGCCATTAGTTCGTCGCCTTAATGGCCGTGTAAGATCAAAGAAAAGAAAGATGGTTCCTCGTGTGTCTGCTGTGCTAACGTCAAAGGCATACCTCCCGGATTTTAGACGAATTCTCGCTCACTGGCAGAACTCCGAATAAAAAAAATCCGAGATGGAAAAGTTCCTGAATTAGGTAATGTTAACACTGATTTACCATTTTTCAACTCTTACTTACTCGTAAGGCTTCCCTTTTCCTTCTCCTTTAATCACGAAGCTGTGTCCGTTTACAGTGCCTTCCATGTTCAGCTTAATCTTCATGTCTGGTTTAATCGCACTCTGCGGAATGAAATTGGGGTGAATCTGTGATCAATTATCCTTACCAATAAGGAATAAGCAGAAGAATGAAGCCATCAGTGAAAAACAAATCAAAACCTTTTACTGTGCAGCGCTTACCATGATGGTAGACTTCAAGTAAGATATCAACCTTACAGCCCTTGTTGTTCTCGATCTGCTCTCTCCCAAATCACCACGGTGAATGAGACCTCAGCTCTGGGAGTGCTGCTATAAACCTGTATGTCATACCCGAAATCCACTTCAACCAATCTTAATCTGGAAACCGTTTGTCACAAAGCTGACATGATCTGTATAATACGTACTTGAAAAACATTCCAGAAATCATTGTTCACGTGGAATCATTATGACAAGAGATTTAATTAGTTTTATTACTCATTGCAAAATTACATAATTCAGCCGTGAGGCTGCGAAGTAATTTAATAAACCATTTATCTTAATAAGTTGAGATAACAAAAAAGTCAATTAATTTTCTTCACCTTGAAGTTCATTTCATTAGCGTTAACCCGTTTTTTGTTTCGACTGAGAAACAGTCACAATATAGCATCAAAAGTGCAGACATTTTCACGTCTAAACTGACAACTTGCCAAATATTTGATTTTATACTGGCGAAAATACATAGCCTATAATTCAACTGTTGAGAACCTGAGAAGCTCTGGTACCCCTTTACATGATCGACTTGTTTTTTTGTGTGTATGTGTTTTTTTACTCAAGCGTGAGCTACGCCTACTCAGTTAAATAGAGTTGTACTGACAAAACAAGCAAAGTTGCCGCCACAGCAGTGGGCAAATGGCGGCACCACGAAAGCACTCATGTGTTTTAGCTGCTACACAAATAATTGTTATGATTGGCATAACAAACCCACTAAAATAATTAATTTTAACTAGACATTGACATGCTCTTTAGAGGCTATATATCAATGCCATTCTTGTATTATCTTATCTTTTTATCTTAATGACATTTTTACTAATATTCATCAAGTCATAAAGCTTACAATGAGCGCTGTTTATAACTGTGAAACGTTTCAATTTTGATACTAAACACACTTGTTGTTATATTATTGCAAATTTAATAACTTTCTTTCCTTTGTCAGTGCTCTTCTTCTTCTCTTGCCTCTTCTTTTTCTCTTCTCACAAATTAAAGCCACAGAAGAGTGCCTTTTGGCGGCGGCGCCGTTTGTACTCCGAGATTTAACCAGCTGTGGCGGCAACTTGACTTGTTTTGTCTGTACACCTCTAATTGAAGTAGGCGTAGCTTTTGCTTGAGTATGGCAAGCCGTTGCTGCCAAAAGCCTATTGAGTTGTAAATCCTGGTCCAAATGTCTTTCAATATCATCGAGTTAGAAAAGTTACATGGTCAGTTTTGAAATTGCATGGTCGAGTTCTGGAGAACCATGGTTGAGTTGCATTTTGAAAGTTTGAGTTCTCGCTAGCGAGTTTTCAATTTCTCGCTAGCGAGTTTTTAAATTCTCGCTAGCGAGTTTTCAATTTCTCGCTAGCGAGATTTTAAACTCTCGCTAGCGAGTTTTCAATTTCTCGCTAGCGAGATTTTAAATTCTCGCTAGCGAGTTTTCAATTTCTCGCTAGCGAGTTTTCAATTTCTCGCTAGCGAGATTTTAAACTCTCGCTAGCGAGTTTTCAATTTCTCGCTAGCGAGATTTTAAATTCTCGCTAGCGAGTTTTCAATTTCTCGCTAGCGAGTTTTTCACAATCGTGCGCAAGCGCAATATGCGGACGGATGTTGTAGACGGTGGCAGAAGCTTTAGACCATACATAGATGGAAGTTGAAGGCCGCGAATGGAAGCCGTAAATTTTGCAATTTTGAACTGTTGTTTTCTTTGAGGGCTCGAACTGGCGGGGTTTAAGTGTACCGATATTTCATTGACCCAAAGAACATGATGCAAACAAGACGCTCTGTGAGCGTTAACTCGGTACACTTTGGACACCTTGTGACGTGCAGAAGTCGAACGCACGCTTTATGATTCTCGGAAACAATCCGTTTGAAAAATGAAAATGGTTTGCTTTTGGGTTCGCTCAATGCATGTTTGTTTTTGTACGAGGGAATCACGTAAAACTCTTTTCGGAGTTGGCTATGCGAAAATAATGTCACTGGCTCCCACTTGAATTACTTTTATAATTCAGCCTCGCTGTAGTTATTTGAAATCGTGGTATCGTTTCATGACTGTAACTAATTTGGGTCGACCTGAACTGTAATTAAGCTCGGCTCAGGAAAAGTACAGTTTCTGACCCGCGCTTTAATACGGATCGAAAGTAATTTTAAACTGATTTACTTGTGAAATGAACTACTGTACAAGCCAGACTCCGTGGCGCCAGTACGTGACAAGAAAAAGATCATTATCAAAATTTGCCATTAAGTCAAGCATTATTTGTGATGCAGGAAGCACAACAAAGTTCATCAGTGTTGGCATCGTTCAACTATTATGACTATTATAAATTTACAGTGGCTTAACATAATTTTTCCTAGGTTTTGAAGGAAAAAAAGAAGGTGCATTAAATGTCCTTTCGTGACATGCGATGCTGAACACGTCTAGATCCTGAAGACTTTCGTTGTTTTTTACAGTGCAAGATATGCAAAATTACTGAATCACAACTAAATTCCAGCCGACAAAGAATATTTGTGTCACTTTGTCGAAAGAAATCGACAAGCTGCTCTGCCTAACTATTTCACCTCATGTTGCAAACCTGTATTGAAATCGCATCAGACTACAGCAGCAATGAATACCCGAATGCATGCACTTAGCCACTACGTGAATGAGCTGGCTTCAAGGGCCCTTTGATCAATTTTCGAACCAATAGTCGGTTTTAGCATACGTCTACTTCTGCACTTCGCAAGGTGTTGAAGGTGTCCCAGGTAGAAGCTCATAGAGCGTCTTGTTTGCATTATGTTCTTTGGCTTAATGAAATATCGGTACACTTAAATCCCGCCAGTTCGAGCCCTCAAAGAAAACAACAGTTCAAAATTGCAAAATTTACGGCTTCCATTCGCGGCCTTCAACTTCCATCTATGTATGGTCTAAAGCTTCCGCCACCGTCTACAACATCCGTCCGCATATTGCGCTTGCGCACGATTGTGAAAAACTCGCTAGCGAGAAATTGAAAAACTCGCTAGCGAGAAATTGAAAACTCGCTAGCGAGAATTTGAAATCTCGCTAGCGAGAAATTGACAACTCGCCAGCGAGAAATTGAAAACTCGCTAGCGAGAATTTAAAATCTCGCTAGCGAGAAATTGAAAACTCGCTAGTGAGAATTTAAAAACTCGCTAGCGAGAAATTGAAAACTCGCTAGCGAGAATATAAAAACTCGCTAGCGAGAACTCAAACTTTCAAAATGCAACTCAACCATGGTTCTCCAGAACTCGACCATGCAATTTCAAAACTGACCATCTAACTTTTCCAACTCGATGATATTGAAAGACATTTGGACCAGGATTTACAACTCGATAGGCTTTTGGCAGCAACGGCTTGCCATACTTGAGTAAAACGAGTTGATCATGCAAGAGGTACCAGAGCTTCTGTTCTGAACAATTGAAGTATTCTTGGTTTTCAGTCACGCAAGTAAAGAAATAAAATCATCTACCATTCGATAGATAAAGTCAAGAAATTGAGATGTTGCAGAAGAGTAATAAATAAACAACCTGCCAAAGTCTCGGGGCTGAGCGATATCCCCCCAAGTTATTAAACATTATTATTATTACTAACCTTAAAACTTGCCGATTATTTAGCGTCAATAAAAACAAATTTTAGATTTCATACTCGCGAAAATACGTAGCCTATTCTTGGGTTTCACATGACATCATAAAAAACTCAAAATTCAAAATTAAACAGACTTTTGTATTTTTTGCTTCATCACGTAAAAGACATTTTAGAAATGTATCTGCTTGCATGTTTTCAGCTCGGTAGCGTGCTTTCTTTTGAAAATAGAGCAGTTTGAATTTTTTGTTTTTTCAGAGTGCGTGACATAAACATGTCTGCTCACAGGCATGTTATGTACACGAAAACATCGATTCAGCTTGTGTTTTTGAGGTTTGAAAAGCCAACATGACAGGAGAAGCGTCTTTGTGAATGTTTGCAAGCTCAAAAGAGAGAAGAATGCCTTTGAGATAGCCAAGTAAATTCCAGATGTTTTAACACGTTTCCGACCGCCATATTTGTGCCCCTCAGAGGGACACTAACACTAAACTCTATAATTCTGAGTGGTACATTTTTCCGAATAACTCGAGTACGGGATATCGCTCAGCCCCGAGACTTTGGCAGGTTGTTTATTTATTACTCTTCTACAACATTACTCTTCTACAACATCTCAATTTCTTGACTTTATCTATCGAATGGTAGATGATTTTATTTCTTTACTTGCGTGACTGAAAACCAAGAATACTTCAATTGTTCAGAACAGAAGCTCTGGTACCCCTTGCATGATCAACTCGTTTTACTCAAGCAAAAGCTACGCCTACTTCAATTAGAGGTGTACAGACAAAACAAGTCAAGTTGCCGCCACAGCTGGTTAAATCTCGGTGTACAAACGGCGCCGCCGCCAAAAGGCATTAATTTGTGAGAAGAGAAAAAGAAGAGGCAAGAGAAGAAGAAGAGCACTGACAAAGGAAAGAAAGTTATTAAGTTTGCAATAATATAACAACAAGTGTGTTTAGTATCAAAATTGAAACGTTTCACAGTTATAAACAGCGCTCATTGTAAGCTTTATGACTTGATGAATATTAGTAAAAATGTCATTAAGATAAAAAGATAAGATAATACAAGAATGGCAATGATATGTAGCCTCTAAAGAGCATGTCAATGTCTAGTTAAAATTAATTATTTTAGTGGGTTTGTTATGCCAATCATAACAATTATTTGTGTAGCAGCTAAAATTGGAAAAAAAAATGGACGACGGCGTTTCTTTGTTTTCGGCCTGAACAAATGAAGAAGGGATGCATAAGCTATGAACTGTTATGTAACAGAAAAAAGACATTCGGCTAGCTCAGTATCTGATGAAAAAAGCGTAAATTACACAAGATTCTGTTTCGCTTATCAGACACCCAATTATCCCCCGTTGACAAAATAGGGGATTTAAAATTCTCAATGACGATACACTAGCGATAATGCATGAGCGGGCAGCAAAATAACTAAACTTAACCCACCAACAATGTTTACGAAGTAGATCACTCATGCCAGTTACTGAGGGGTGGCTATTTAACTTTTAATTTAAGAGTTAAAGCGGTTCATCTCGCTCTTTGAAATACACATTCTTAATACCACCCAAAATGTTCTCTTAAACACCCGGCGTAGCTAATCGAACGAAACCGAACCAAAAACCAATCGAACCCAATCGTTCGATTGGAGTTCGATTGGTTCGGCAATCGAACATAATCAAACTGGAACTTTTTTGTGAGTTCGATTAAGTTCGATTGCCGAACCCAATCGAACCCAATCGACGCGATTGGTTCGATTTTGTTCGGTAGAAAAACAAAATGGTATACAACACTGATAAGCATTAACTCTTAGTAGAATTCACGTTGTAAATGACCAAGCTGGCCGCGGTCATCGTCAGTTACCCTCAGAGCAGGACCCCTATCTCCTCTTTTCTGCTTGACAACAAATTTATCCCCGACATGGACGGCGAAAGAGCACTCGTGGTAGCCCTTTACCACCGCTTCCAGAATGGTAAGTTTCACCTCTGCCCTGTCCGACATATTGCCTGTTGCACTCGTGTTTGAAATAGAAGCCAATAAATAACTTATTTGACCGCAACGCTTTGTTTCAGACCGGATGAAACTGGTTCGTGTTTCTGATTGTTGTGGTGTTCGATTATGTTCGATTGAGTTCGATTATGTTCGCCGTTGTGTTGGACCGTTCGATTACCGAACGTTCGATTGGCAAAATTTTTTTGTGAGTTCGATTAAGTTCGATTACCGAACCCAATCGAACCCAATCGAGCGATTGGGTTCGATTACCGAACGTTCGATTAGCTACGCCGGGTAAACAAGAAACGGAGAAAGCTTAAAAGGGGGAATAAAAAAGAAACTCTTTCGCCATGATTGTAGATGTGCTCTCTGGTGACGGTGAGCGAGCTATGTCGGGCTACTAAAATACGACAGTGATACAAAGCTACCTTCTTATTTATTACATCGCTTTTGATCTTTAGTCTAGGCTTAATATCACGATATTTTTAATTAAAACAAGAGTTAATTAGAATTTTCATTCAATGAACGTTGTAGCGGCGGCACCCTCGTCACATATTACAACAATAGATGGTTCCACGGTTATTGGCGCCATATCAAGACAACAACTTGAAGCGAAAGCAAGAGAATTACGAGCGCAGGGTTACGGAAAGCGAAAAAATGACTCTCATACTTTAAGTGAAGCAGACGAAGAATTCCTGTGGGATTCAGGTCTTCTAGGTAGACATTCTGCCCAAGCTCTAGTCAATGTAAACTTCAAAAATGTCACTGAACACTTTGGCCCCCGAGGAAGACAAGAACACTATTCAATGATGGTAGAAGATTTTAACATCCTAACCAGTCCTAATAGCTCTGTAAAGTACTAACCTAAAATGTTTGCGGCTGGAGGAGAGCGATGTCCGGGAATGCTTTTCGAAGAAATGATAATATCTAACGTCCACCGTGCGTTTCTCAAAACTCCGGAACCCATTTCGGGCCCGTAAAGTGTTTTTCAACGGTTATTTATATCGCTTGGTATTCTGAGCTTTTCGAACAAACTAGCCCAATGTATTTCTTAATTTTATAGCGTGCTTTCTTAAACGGTGAGGGTAAAATACGGAATGAGTTTGCGGAATGGCTTGTGGCGTGACTTGCGGAATCGCATAATTATGCGGAATGTAAGGTATGCAAAATGGCGCGAAAAAATTAATTCAACTGAAGGAGTTAATTATTCAACAGCCAAACGCAAGCTATGTAGTTGCCGATCTCGGTCACAACTACTCTCCACTGGGCTTGCTTTCGTGTAAACATTACACTTATGAACTCTTGAGGTGATTAAATTTGCCTTGAGTTTTGCTTTCATAGGATTAGCCTGTTCGCGAATGATATTTGCAGCATATTTGTGAAGCTATGCACGAAAGAATCGTTCGGCTGCGAGATATTGACAAGCGAGCTTTTGCCATCTTGTCAATTTCACAGTGTAGGTCTAACTCTTTTGGGGGTAACACTAATCTGAGGAACTGCAGACCGCGGAACCTACGGAACCTGCGGAACCGCCGGAACCTGCGGAACCTATATTTTTTGTTATAAAATTAAAAAAAAAATAAAAATAGTAATAATAAAAATGTCTACGAGTGGTTTAGTTCTTAAAAGCAACAGAGAAAGAAAGAAAAAAAAAAAGAAAAGAAAAATAAAAAGGGAGAAGGCAAACAAAAAAGATAGCGTACAACAAGGGCTATTTTTTGTCGGTCACCCATCCAAGTTCTAACCCGGCCGGATTGGGCTTAACTTCGGCGATCGGACGACGAGCACGCTTTCCTTCTGGTATCACACGCAAACAATACAAAGTATAAATGGTTCGCGTAAGTTGAAAAAAGCGAAATGATAAGCGAGAAATTACTAGAAATTCTAAAATTCACACAAACAAACATTAGCAACAAGTGTTCCGTTTAAGTTTCCGGTCAATTTCTTATTTCCGGTATCATAGTCACGTGGTACTGTAGTGCCACCAAAATGGCCGAATGGCGCTTCCATCTCAATGCTGGGTAAGTACAACAGTCGTTTGCTGAGTTACATCGGTTGCATTTCACAAATAGACTGAATGCCTCTGACCTTGCTTGAAACAGGATGAAGAACCCAAGAAGAACCCAATGTGTTACCCTTGTTACTCGTACAAAGCCTGGATTTAAATCGTGTTGATTTATCTCCGTCTCAGTTTTCGACTACGATATGACCGACTTGTTGCTAATGTTTGTTTGTGTGAATTTTAGAATTTCTAGTAATTTCTCGCTTATCATTTCGCTTTTTTCAACTTACGCGAACCATTTATACTTTGTATTGTTTGCGTGTGATACCACAAGGAAAGCGTGCTCGTCGTCCGATCGCCGAAGTTAAGCCCAATCCGGCCGGGTTAGAACTTGGATGGGTGACCGACAAAAAATAGCCCTTGTTGTACGCTATCTTTTTTGTTTGCCTTCTCCCTTTTTATTTTTCTTTTCTTTTTTTTTTTTTTCTTTCTCTGTTGTTTTTAAGAACTAAACCACTCGTAGACATTTTTATTATTACTATTTTTATTTTTTTTTAATTTTATAACAAAAAATATAGGTTCCGCAGGTTCCGTAGGTTCCACGGTCTGCAGTTCCTCAGATTAGTGTTACCCTCTTTTGGCAGTTTTGAAATGGATTAAATAACATTTTATTTTTCCGGAGTCGATTGTAATCGTAAGCGATCTAGGAACGGAGTCTCGCAGAGGCTTATTATGGTTTTCAGAGTTTTACAGGAGTTTCAAATCGGTCGAGCTGCTTTTGTTGTTATGATATGAATGACTGAACTCTCGAAGACCGAGCGACAAACGTGGAAAATATTATAATCAGTTGCGAACTGACTAATCCTATAAAGGCAAACTCAAGACAAATCACTTCAAGCGGGTTCATTTGTAAAATATTTATATCAAGTCTATCAAAGCACAAGTCCCGTGTAGAGCAGTGCTCTACACTGAAAAATTTCTCGGTCAAATCCAATTTGTTTTCAATATTTTGTTGTCACCTAGAACAGCAACTAGCTTAAGATTATTCACCGTGTTAGGCTGGTAGACGCGATTAATAATCGCGAGCTCCAATACGCAAGATCAAGATTATTAACCGTAAAATTGTTATCTAGAGAAAGGGCTAGTTGTTGATCTCGGTAACAACAATTGAAGGGCTGAGAGCGAAACTATCGTATGTGACGGTCTGGTCTGTGTGAACGTAAGCTTACTTTAGGCCCAGTTTTTTTTCTTTTCGAAAACGAAGCGCGCAACAGCAAAATAAAATTACAGGGCAATGTTCTTTGACAAAAATGAAGTCCACATGTCAAAATTCAGCCAATTCCGAGCAATTTGAAATTTTGAGGAGCAGGGTTGGTGCAGTGGTGAGAGTGCTCGCCTTCCACCAATGTGTCCCGGGTTCGATTCCCGGACTCGGCGTCATAAGTGGGCTGAGTTTGTTGGTTCTCTACTCTGCTCCGAGAGGTTTTTCTCCGGGTACTCCGGTTTTCCCCTCTCCCCAAAAACCAACATTTGATTTGATTTATTTAGAGTTGATTTGATTTAGTCTCCCCAATTA
>JAEMWC010000221.1:50000-52500 GCA_016490735.1 Pachyseris speciosa
TGAAAAGCTGGTTATCGCCAATTTGCACTCTGGGGTATGGTAAACTTGGCAGGGGAAACAGAAGAGTAATTTCTGTATCATTGTGCAGTACGTAAGATAAGGTCTCAGTACCCTGCACCCGATGGCAGGTATATGGGCTACAGAGCAAGTTAAGCAATGGGCAACTTTCACAATGTCATCATTTGGATTTTAACTACCAGAAATCAGTCTTTTTTCTTCCTTATTTAAATTTTGTAATCCCAGTAAGGTAAAAATAATGCACACGTCATCGGCTTCCCCTTGGGATCAACCCCCGGGCTGACCAGGGGGATTGTAAAACCAGTCGAGCAAACTTGAGGAATTTCCCCGGGGGGTCGGGGAATCTCTCAAGACAAAGTCCCCTGGGTGAGGTGTCTCTCAGCTGAAAACCCCCGTGACATCCTTAATTTCAAACTTGCGAATTCCCCCACACCCTAATCTTTGATCGTAAAACAATATCAAGATTTTCCCCTACCCTCGGGCAAAGAATCCCATCCATCTCCTTGTATTCCCCCACATATCTCCCTGGTAGGCCCGGGGGTCGACCCTACGGGGAAGCCGATGACATGTGCATAACAACAGCTCTAATTAGTTTGAAAAAAAAATTTGAAGGATTCTGGTACTTGTAGTAAAATGGTGTCATCATGCAAATGCCCCGTTGTATTTTTCATACAACATAATATTTCTATAATTCAATCATTTTGAGGTTTCAGTTCATAATAAATCTTGAGGAACTATTTATTGAGAAATAAATTTATTATTAATGAGCTCCTGTTGTATCATGAAAAAAAATTTATATTAGCACGCAAAATAGTTAGGAACAGTTAGATTCCATTTGACAGATCTCATCCAAACTACAACCAGGATAAGGTCGAGGGTAGGGTATTTACACTAAGAGCATAACATGTGATTAGCCTATGAATGGGGCATCACTGCATTCAAGGGCTACTCATTTGATATGAGCCCCTAGTTGAAGAATATCATTTGGTGCAATCAATCAATTGCTCATTCTAGTTGTTAATCTGTTTGTAAGCATTTACAAAGAACTCTCCTTATGTACCTTGTGTAGTCAATAATGACACCATCTACACTGTAATGAAGTTAAAATTTCTATGTAAAAGTAGTTCAGAGCAGTAACACTAAATGCTAAAAGACATTTCTCCAACCCTATACACCTTTCATAATCGAAAATGAACCCTTCCCACAGACCAACTAACACCACTTTTGGTTTTGATTAAATAGTTGACAAAATTTCAAATTGACCATCTGGCTTTTGTGTGTGTGTGTGTGTGTGTGTGTGTGTGGAGAAAAGCTAATAGAATTTGAAAGAACATAACTTATTACTGAGAAACCAATCTCATGCATCCAGTAATCATCAGCCACAAGGCCTAGATACCTAGAGTTAAATATTCTATAGTATATTTTGATTTTGAATCCACTTCAATCTTTAAAGTTTTCAGTCACTTTGGGTTTCATCGCAAATATGGAGGGTGCCTTCATCAGCTCTTCTGCTGAGGGTGGCACCTTCATGGCTCGAGTTGGTGCAATCTGTTTTCGGATGAATTCATCAATATCATGACGGGCAGAGAAACTGCCTTCGAATCCTTTTTCAGGTTTCCAGCATCCTTGCCACCATATATGGAAAATAGTAATATGCCTTTTCTTCCTTGACCACCTCTGCATGATACCGTTGAGTTCGTTTTGAATGCTTGCGATGACCAACAAGTTTGCCTCCTGGGCTCTGTTTGGGCTTCCGGAAGAGGTGAAAGTTATGGTCAATAGCTGCTAGTAGAATCCTCATGACAAAATAAGGGTACCTAGAAATAAACAAGAAAAAAATTCATTCACTGATAACATAATTTGGCTTAAAATACCAAACTGACCAGTTTATAAGATCAGGTTGGCAATAAATAAAGGCTCTTGAGGTTTTTATTTTACTTACACACATTCACAACTATAATTCAACTAAAAGGGGTTCAGTATACTCGTGTAGCACTAATTGAATGGCCTTCCAAGACAAAGGAAGATATGGAACAATGTTAAGAAAGCTCTTATCTGTCAGTCCAATATTGGTGACAGTTTGAATCTATGTTGTGGTTCAAGTTTATGCTTGCTATTGTTATCATTTCATTTTATTACAATATTAATGGCAGCACCTAAACCTACAAGGAAAATTTCCCTTTGCGTTTTGCTTTATTCTAATATATTACAGTGCATAAAGAAGAAAAGATATTAAATACTGGTTACTATCAAAAGAAGAATGAAATTGAAGAATAACACCTTCACTGCATCCTCTTGGGTGCATACTTTGTCATCATGCTGTTAAAATTCTCCAGCTCACCAGTACTGAAGAGCAAGAAATCAACTGTTACCGTTGGCAGGATATACATGTACAAGGATGTCTGCTTGAATAGTTTACTTGGGGCCGCACTGCATAAATATGAACTGCTCCCAGTCACATCGTTTCTAGGAATGAAAAATA
>JAEMWC010000221.1:57500-100000 GCA_016490735.1 Pachyseris speciosa
AGACTTTATTCTTGATGTTCTCCTTACAGATTTAAGACCTTCCGACCGATTTTTAGACTGATTATCCGACTTAACTTCTAACAGATTTTCTTCCGCCTCTACAACAATGTGCGAAGTAAAATTCCGAGATCAGATGTCAATCAAGATATCGTGCTCCAATTGGCTAACTAGACAAAGAGTTCAAAATCACGTGCGAGTAACGAAATCTATTTCTGACACACTCCCCCCTTGAATGATCTAGTCAATCAACAACTCTAGATCAACTGTCAACGTTCAATGTTTAGCAATGTTCCTTGGATAGATAACTGAACCTTTACACAGTGATCAGTCACAACGTACGATTTCCACTTGATCATCGGGAACAAATCTGATGACTGGTCGAACTGTATTCACATTCTCCTTGTTACCACCATCTTGATGCTCGTAAGAAACTTCAATTGGATACAACTTTTGTACAGGACGTTGTATCTCAGCTCTTCCCCCTTTAGACGCTAACCGAACAACGGCTGCGCGAACGAGGTTCTCTCTCCCATGGATCAACTCTTGAACTGTACCAAGTTTCCACCTTTGTCGAGGCACATTGTCTTCATGAATGCAAACAACGTCTCCTTTCTTAATCACTCGAGATTGTGTTGTCTTCTTGCCAAGATGATGCTCGCGAAGTTCAGAAAGATACTCCCTTCGCCAACGGTTCCAGAAGTGTTTGAGAACCAAATCAAGATGCTTCTGCCTTCTAGACAACTCTGCGGCTGTGGTATCTGAAGTAGAACCTTGGGTCTTTGGAATGGGACTGAGCAACCTTCGCCCAAAGCATAACGAGGAAGGTGTGATTGGTTCTTCGAGTTCTTCATAGACGTAGGTCAAGGGTCGAGAGTTAAGTGTTCCTTCGACTTCCACCAATACCGTTTGAAACTCTTCATAAGTCACTCGTGCATTTCCGAGGGTCTTCTTGAGGCAGCGTTTAACTGAGCGCACCATTCGTTCGAAGAACCCACCCCACCAAGGGGCGCGAGGGACATTGAACTTCCAGATAATACCATGCTGACTTAGAAAAGGTTTCAAACAGGAACCCTTGAAGGTTTTACCATTGTCTGATATGACAAGACGTGGTACTCCTCTCCTAGAAACAAACCGCTTTCGACACCTTAGGAATGTTTCTGTTGACAGATCTGGAATCAGCTCGAGATGAACAGCTCGAGAGGAGGCACAAGTAAAGATTGCAATGTATGCCTTATAGACTGTCTTACTCTTGGAATAGACATTCTTCAAATAGACTGGTCCCGCAAAGTCGACACCAATTTTTTTTTTTTAATTTTTTTGAAATAATAATTTATTTATTAAACATCATTTAAGATCACATTACAATAAACTTTACAATAACAGGGCGGCAAATAAAAAGGAGGCGAAACAGTAAAACAAGCAAACAAAAAGCGAACTACGAATGTTCAACATATTAACAACAACAAGCAGAACAAATAGAAAAATGTTTTCTAAGTTACTATAAATCCAACACTAATCAGAAATGCACAGCGTGGTCCACTTATTTCTGTATTTGTTAAGATTTCCGTTTGTTATTGCGATTTCTCTTTCGCACTGGATTTTAATTTGTAATGTAATGTAATGTTTATTAGTTTTCCAGTAAATGGGTTTTAAAAACTAATTACAATCAATACTAAATACATTAAAATTAAAAATCTAAAATTCTAATAGATGTTAAAATATATCACATTAGTAATTAAAAACTACCGAGAAATTCCTTTAAATGTTTCTTGAAGATTAGCAAATTATCACATCCTCTTATTTCACATGGAAGAGAATTCCAGAAACTCGTTGCACGGTATAAAAATGTGCGTTGCCCAGAAGCTGACTTATAAGCTGGGATATTCAAGTTATTCTTATATCTAGTATTACGGTCATGAACGCAATCACGTGTCTTAAATCTGTGACAAAGGTAGCTAGGGGCTAACCCCTTAACACATTTAAATGCTAAAACTCCAAGTGTATATTTAAGAAAACTGGTCACGGGGAGCCACCTTAGCTCTCTTAATGCCGGTGTTATATGATCAAATTTCCGCTTTTCAGTGATAATTCTACAAGCAAAATTCTGAACTTTCTGCAGCTTCGAGATATTTTTCTTTGAAGTATTAGACCACACCGGAGAACAGTAGTATAACTTGCTAAACACTAAGGCATTTATAACCCGTTCTAATGTCCTAGCATCAAACAGATACTTTACCCTATTAATCTGACATAAGCTACCTATGCACGAGGACACTGTTTGGGTGACATGTTCGTCATAGCTTAGAGTGCTGTCCACCTGCAGGCCAAGGTCCCTAGCAGAAGGAGACGGAGTGACCTTCTTTCCAGGAGAACAATGAAAACTTCCAGCTCTGGGGTCTCAAACTTGTCTCTAGCTAAGTAAACGTAATATCTAGCAATTAAAAGATAATGGTTAAAAGTATGAAAGCTGTTAGATTCAGGTTTGTATCCATAAAGAACTTCCGTTGAATTGGGATTTATGTTTTCAGAACGTTTACGATTCCACCAATCTATGACTTTTTCCCAAAAACCTTTTACCACAGGACACTCGTAAAAAATATGACTAATAGTTTCACAAGGAGCATCACATTGTTCGCATTTTGGAGAAGATTTAACATTCATTTTCCAAAGGCGTTGATTGGTCGGAAGAATATTGTGGATGAGTTTGAACTGAAAACTTCTTAGCTTATTTTCAATGGTGATTTTGAATGGAAGCTCATATACGGCACTAGGAGTGAATGTTTGTTCTCTTAAATAGGATTCAATTAATGGAGGGCAGAAAGATTTCTCAGCAAACATTAGTCGAGCATATTTTGCTGAAGCATTTCCAACGGTTAGTTGTGTTACCTTTGGTTCGTTGATATGTTCCTGATTGCCATGTAAGATAGCATTTTTCCAATCTTTAGGAATCGCGGCCAAAAGACCACCGTAATCAAGAAAGGTACCACGAATGTGAAAAGTATCTTTAAGCTCTTGGAAAGAGAGGAAGTTATTGTGAACATTGAGGATATCTTTAATTCTTAAAATGCCTTTGCTAATCCATGCTTTATAAAAAACCGTCTTTCCGCCGATCTTAATAAAGCGGTTATTCCAAAGTATTTCCTCTTTAATTTCATTAACACTAAGGGGTACCTTGGAATGAAGGATCTGCCAGACCGTTAAAATGTTCCTATAAAAGAGGGGGAGACCCTCTAGATCTAAGAATTTCAAATCGTAATTACACTGAAACAAAAAAGAGCCTCCGAATTTTTCAAGATGAGAATCAAGAAGCGCGCACCAATGATGACCATTCGATGAACAATAGCGATTTACCCAGGCAGCTTTAAGAGATTTTTCTACGTCCACGAAATTGACCATATTAAGGCCACCTTTGGAGATTGGGCCTGTCAGTGTGTTTCTTTTGATTTTATCAGGCTTAAAGTTCCATATGAAAGGGAAAATGACCTTATTAACTTCTTTAGCAAAATCGGTTGGAGTATCAAGTACAGAGCAATTATAAACAAGTTTAGACAGTGCTAATGTTTTGACAACAGCAATTCGCCCCAGGATTGACAAGCGCCGACCCGACCAAAGATTTAACACCTTTTTCATTTTAACAAGCCGTTCATCAAAGTTGATTTTCCCGCCGACGTGCGTTTCATAAGCGAAAACTACGCCGAGGGAGGAGACGTATTGCTTCGGCCACGAGATTCCAAAAGGCTCGTCATTACCTAATCTGTTTTTCCACAATCCCAGCCACAGCCCTTCAGTTTTCGACTTATTTATTCTCATACCGGATAGCGTACTGAATCGATCAAGCAGAGCGAAAAGGGCTACTGCGGACGAGTCGTCATGAATAAAAGTAGTGGTATCATCGGCATATAGGCTGACTTTAGATTCTTTGTTTCCTTTTTAAGACCTTTGATCTGAATAGCAAGAGGCTCTACGGCAAGAATAAAAAGCATCCCGGAAAGCGGGCACCCTTGTCTCACTCCCCTTTTTAGGGGGATGAATTCCGAAGCGTGTCCATTGTTTACAATGCAGCTACAATCTTGGACACAATAAATGGAACATTTGAACCACCCCTCCCCCCCATTTCAATGATGCCAAAATGGCGCGTTTTGCTCTTCGCGCGCCTTCATCATTGCTTAGGGGGGGATGGGGGTTAATTAGTCCATTTTATTCCGTCCAAGATTGTCCGAGATTCCCACTGGCGTGACTACTGGGGTTAAATATGGTAATGGCGCGATTAAGGTATCAGTTGCACGCTGAAAAGTTAAACTTTTGATCAGAATGCAAACCTCACAGTGAATGCACACCCAGGCGAGACTAAAAAAAAAATGTTCTCCATGACACTCATCAGATGCTATGTTAAGCGTTTTAGATACTTTCTTAACATGGAAACAAAAAATGCATAAATCAGAGCCATATTCGGAGTCAAAATGTCAAGTTCGCGCCTCAACTAAGTCGGCTTTCTATTCTGTCTGAGGAAAGCTTTTCCTAATTACTGCGCGGGAAATTAAAAGTACCGTAACGATTCAATATTTCGGCTTATACTTGTCAACGAAGTTCGTAAGAACATAACGATGGAGCTGCTCTCTCAGTATGTATCTAGTGGTTCACAGTCGGAAAGTTCCCTTGACGAATTGCAGCCAGCCAAAGTGAGAAGCGTGTACTTAATAACCTATAGCCAAGCTGATCTCAGCATTTTCCCGGACAGACAGTCGTTCGCAGATGCCGTTTGTGAGGCTGTTTTGAATTGCGAGGGACCCAAAACGAAAGTAATTCAGTGGACTTGTTGCCAGGAAAACCATAAAAAGCAAGGGAAGCATTATCACATGGTCATTAAACTAAACAAAATTAAGAGGTGGCTACCGATCTGGCAATACTTAAGGAGCAAGTGGAGTGTTTACGTTCACTTTTCTAACCGGCACACCAACTACTATTCTGCGTGGTTGTACACCACCAAGGAAGATGAAGATTTCATCCAGTCTGCTGGCCATCCAGATTTAGGCATAAAGTGTTATTTATGAAGTGTCAAACATAATACTTGAAAAGAAAATCAAAAACCGAAAGCCCAAAAGGCTGAGGGAAAGACCGATCTAGCAGAGTTCGTGATGAACAGGGGCAACAGAGTTGTAGAGGAATGTATTTCAACGGCCTGGGAGATGGAGAAGGCGAATGAGGTGCTACAAAGAAGTAAACTGACAAGACTTCAGATCTTGGAAAAACGTCTGCAGGACCCTTGCACCGCTGAGTGCGGCGGTCGGTGGGCGGAATGCGCTCAACAGCTACTCATGTGGAACCACGTGCCAATTGAGATTTTTACCGAAGCTGTGAGAGATCTCCTAGAACAGGGGAGGGGAAAATTTCGCAACATTCTAATCAAGGGCCCTGCCAATACAGGCAAGACATTCTTGCTTAATCCTTTAAACACTGTTTACAAGTCTTTCACTAATCCCGCCACATCCACTTTCGCCTGGGTCGGTGCAGAAAAGGCAGAGGTCATTTTCTTAAACGACTTCAGATGGAATTCACAGATTATCCAGTGCCACGATTTACTATTAATGCTCGAGGGCCAGCCGGTGCACCTGCCGGCTCCAAAATCACATTTTTCTAAAGATCTTGAATTTAACAACGACACCCCGATTTTTTGCACCACAAAGCACGACTTCGTATACGTGAAGGGAGGGGTAATCGACCAAATGGAGACAGAAATGATGGCAGTACGATGGAAGGCTTTTCAGTTTCAGAGGCAGATTCCGCAGAACGAACAATTGTCCATTCAACCGTGTGCTAGATGTTTTGCTGAATTGATGTTAAGTCAATAAATGAATCAGAGAGAATCAATTTTCCGATGAACTGGTCAAGCAGTGATCGCTCGCGATTTGTGTATTCATTTGTCAATTCCCCAACGGAACTTGCCAGTAAAAGAGCAGTTTTACTATTGAATTGCAAAAGATATTCACGTAGAATATAATCTTGAATGAAAAAAGGTAACTGTTAATTAATCAAGTCTAGACTAAAGTAAACTGCATTACACCACTTATTTACGAAAAGTCGGGATAATTAAAAGACAATCCGAATAAAAAACAAAGACAAAACAAAAACGACAACAAAACAAAACAAAAAATGAGTTTGGCTTTTAAAATTTCCCGAAAAAAGATGATACGAACAGAGGAAAAAAAAAAAAAAAAAAAAAAAAACAGGCGAATGCGATAGTTGAATCCTAGTTGCTCGTAATAATTCAACTGTCCTGCGCGCTACGCGCGATCGCGAGCACCACCAACGCACAGGTACTGTCAATCGCGCTAGTTTAAGGAAAATAAACGTCCCCTTGGCGATATTTGTCGGCTGATATTTTATTTCTGTTGTAAAGATATTTTCATGTTTGAAAATTGAAAACGATTTTTGTTTACAAATTTGTACACTGGCACGGTTTACGAACAATTAACAACGGTTTTAAACGATTTTCTACGATTTTGACATTTGAAAATAAATAACAAACATTAACTCATATTTTATTGAAATTAGCCCGAAATCGTACTAAATCGTTAAAAACCGTCACAAACACGCTTGAAATCGTATGAAATAGATCGTAAACCGTCGCAAATACGTGAAAACGTCATTTGGACATAATTCAAGTGCCCTACACATGTTAAGATTCAATATTTCAGTCTTTCGCCACTATTTCCTATTATGTCGGCCACGCGAGAGCTCATAGACTGTATAGTTCTGTCTATCAGTTGTTGTGAAATACCACTAATCGTTCTTTGTACCCTTTCACAAAACTGTTCATATGATTCATGCGTTATGCCTCTTTCAAGCGCATCTTTCGCCAACTTCTTAGAGACAATGTGGAATACGTTCTCTATTGGATTCAAGTCTGGACTTCGCGGTGGAATTTTTAAAAGTTCACAATGGCAACGGGCCATAGCCTCACGGGCTGCTTTGCTGTTTTGTGAAGGATCACCGTCTTGCAGCCACAGTCGACTCAATCCTTTGCATGATCGCTCAAACATTGTGTTGAAATGCTGGTCAATAAAAGATGCGAAATAGTATGCATCCAGTTTTTCGTATCTTTCACAAACAAGCACTCCTTTGCCGTGACTTATTGCTACCATGAACTTGGCCACTTTTCCTCCCGTTCCAGATTTACTGCCTTTGGCCAAGCACCCTTGTGTGAGGCCCTCAGATCTTTTTCTCCATACTCTCCCTTTGGGGGCGCGTGCTTGGTCCAGTGGATTAGTCTTGTACACGAATGAGACACCATCCAAGTAGAAGGCGAGGGAATCTGTCCAAACACTCGGGGAGTATTCTGCTTGCATTTTCCGGGCAAACTCCACTCTCTGGTCTTTGTCGGTCTGACTCATTAGCCCCTTTTTGCGTGCCTGAAGGAGGAAGTAACCATTTCTATTTAGTAAACGCCTAACAGTTCGGTCGGTGACATGATGAATTCCTGTCCGCTCCATCAGACGCCGTGAGGAAAAGGAGCCCTCTTGGTCTCTCAATTCTACTAGACTTCGAAGAATTAATGCCTCTTGTTCTGGAGTGAGTTTTTTCTTCCTTCCACAAAACGTTCTACGGTTCTCTCGCACTTTGTCCTCTGTGCTTGCTATGCATTGCACGCTTGTTTTCGAAATTCTACATCGTAGAGCAATTTCTTCTAGCGTGAGAGGTGTTGTGCTTTTAAGCGCTCTAATTGTAGCCTTTGTTTCCTCGGGTATTCTTTTTCTCCCTGGCATGTTGAAAGATATTTTTCGGTAATAACAATGTTCTTTATCACCTCCTCTGCTATTTCCGAAAGTCACATAACAATTCACCGTTATATATTCTCCATGTTGCCGAAAATATCCTGCGTGTAATGCCTTAACTTAGAGTGCACACCGTAAACAGATGACGCGCGTGACTGCGTCAGAGACCTGTGTTTAATTGCGTTTAACGAGTTGACAGAGGGCTGTCTAATTACCCGCACCCATTGTTTCGTGACGTTCACAGTCTTGATACAATCTTGGACACAATAAATGGAACATTTGAACCACCCCTCCCCCCCATTTCAATGATGCCAAAATGGCGCGTTTTGCTCTTCGCGCGCCTTCATCATTGCTTAGGGGGGATGGGGGTTAATTAGTCCATTTTATTCCGTCCAAGATTGTAGAGATATTATGATAAAATGTGTGGACACAGTTACGAAAACGTGGGCCAAAGTTCATTTCCTCTAACACCCGGAAGAGGTAGTCCCATTCTAACGAGTCAAACGCTTTTTCAAAATCCAGAAAGAAAATCATTCCTTGGTCATTTTCATGTTGTGCGATAATATCAAAATTAAGACGGACGTTTTCGCCAATGAATCTGCCCTTAATATACTCTGTTTGATCACTTCCTATAAGAAGCGGAAGAACTTTCTCTAGCCGTTTAGCAATGCATTTAGTAGCAATTTTGTAATCTGTATTTAAAAGCGAAATGGGACGCCAATTTTTAAGGGACAATAGGTCCTTATCCTTTTTTGGGATTAGCGAAATAATTCCTTGTCTCTGAGAGATGGAAAGTTCTCCTTGTAGAGCCCCGTGATTGAGACAGTCAATCAAAGGGCAAGAAATCTCCTTCCAAAAACAGAGATAGAATTCTGCTGTTAGACCGTCTGTTCCGGGGGTGTTGTTACGTTGAAAAGCTTTAATGGCAGATAAGCATTCAGCTTCAATAATGGAACCTTCACAAAGGTTTTGTGAGACATCGTCTAGTCTTGGTAAAGGTCCAGAATTAAGAAAGTCTGATAGCTGGTCAGGGGAGGGTTGGCCTTAGGAAGTATATAATTGTTGGTAGTAATTCTTCATTTCATTCAAGATAGTTTTCGAGTCTTCTATTGTAGACCCCGCCGAGGATTTCAATTTTTTAATGTGTCTTTTATTGTAACTTCCTTTCGAAAGGTTGAGAAAATATTTATTACATTTTTCTCCTGATTCATACCATCGAGCTCGGCTTCTGACAATACAACCTCTGGTTTTCTCCTCGGCCATTTGATCTAATTTAATTTTTATCTTTTTGCCTCGTTCGCTAGAGGACTTCCTTCTGGAGCAGCATCAATACGAGCATTTAGATCTTGGAATTTTCGGAGAAGTTCGAATTCCATATCTCTTTTTTCCTTAGCTTTTCTTTCAGCAAATCGAATGGAGAAGATCCTTATTTCCATTTTTATCATTTCCCAAAAAAGCCTTGATCAGTAACTTCCCTGTACTTTTCTTCAGCATTTAGGATTAAAAACTTCAGTTTTGTAACGAATTCTTCATTCTCAAGCAGAGAATTATTAAACTTCCAAAACCCTGGTCCTCTAGGTACGCCTTGATCTTCTGGTGTCAACAAGATGGTGACAGGCGAGTGATCTGAGTCATAATAAGCGCTGATATCCGTTTCAGTAACACGTGTCAGTAATTGTTTCGAAATTAGCCAGAAATCTAGTCGACATCTAATCTTTCCTGAGCCATTTGCCCAAGAATAACGCTTCTTATTCGGGTGTTGAGTTCTCCAGACGTCGACTAAGTCAAAGCTGTTACAAAGTTCCTGGATTGCTTGGATGGTCCTTTTCTTATGGAGTATGTCCCTACCACCTACTTTATCGACCTCTGTCAAAGGGCAGTTAAAGTCACCGCCTAGTAAAATGTTGTTAGTACTACTGCGGCGAATAGGATCGATGATTTTATCAAAAAAGTTAACTTGCTGGTTTTGGTCATTGGGAGCATAAATATTAACTAGACACAAATTATCTTGATCAATTCAATTCAATCTGCTTGTAAAGCGCATTTGAACATATACACATGGAAAATGCGCTATATAAGTCCTAAATTATTATTATTAAATTATTATTCATGTTCGCGACGAGAAAACGTCCATTTTTGTCCACAGTGATTTCCAGAATATTAATGTTTAGGGAAGACTTAAACAAAATCATTACGCCCTTACTGTGTTTGGAACCATGCGCAAACAGGATTTCACCACCCCATTCTGCCCGCCACACATCCTCCAAGCTAGGATCACCATAGGTTTCTTTTAAGAAAATTATATCAAATCTATTCAGATGTAGCCACCGAAAGAGCTTCCTCCGTTTAATTGATTTATTGAGGCCCCTTATATTCAGCGAAACCGCATTAAGGCACATATGTTTCTGATATCTTTAGGCATTCATTTTCGGGTTTATATGTGATCCACACTGTGCAAATCGTGATAGTGTTTTGCTCAAGAAAAAGTTGCCGTTTAGTATTTTGGCGCATGCAAATTACAACGCACAAAGGTGAAAAGCAGTTGCAAAATAAAAGACAAAACATCAAAAGCGAAATACTTTGACAAAAAATTCTAACACATGTAACAAAATACACATAAATTAAGCTGTAGAACAGCTTATTGTATAGGAAGGTCAATGCAAAGATGCAAAGCAGCATTCAATCGCGATTATAGACAAAGCGACGCCCTCCTACCATTCTCTCCGCTAATTAAATATCAGAATGTAAATTTTTGGACTGAAAAAAGTAGCAAGGTGTAAGGCGAAGAAAGTGAATAATTTAAATCATATTGAAAAGAGGTGTTTCCTATTTTGGGGAGCAAATTAGCATCGGGGTTTAGTAACCGAAGAAAAAGACTAAATTAGCTAATTTTAGTAAGATCTCCTTCAGCGTGTGTTATTTTTGGCTGTTCTTCCTGTGACTTCTTAATAAATATCTTGCCGTCCAAAGTCCAGGCACTATGCCAATGATGATCTTTCTTAAATTTTCTAACTTTAGCAAACAACTTGCGCCTTAAATATGTAAGATTTTCATTGATATATACCACATTTGTAGCATGAAAATACTGATTTAAACTCACTGACTTTAGATGCTTCCTCGCCTTGTACAGCTCAGTTTTCTTCTTATGTGATTTGAACCGAACAATAATAGGTTTGGGGCCGCTGCTGTTCCGAGGTCCCATTCGGTGACAAATGACGATATCAGAGGGAGATATGTGCACGTTGACGACTTTTCCAAGCTTAACAACATTTTCAGCGATATCTTCGTCTGCAGTTTCGGCGATTCCATGAATCTCTAAGTTGTGTTTTCTTGTATACTGTTCCACGTCATCTACTTGGGTTATCGCCGTTCCAAGATCTTCGTAGAGGATGTCAACATCTGCTCTTACCTCGCTGAGAGATTTTTCAAGCGACGACACTTTATCTTTAAGCTCTTTATTTTCTTTTTTGAGATACGTCAATTCGGCATTATTGAAGTCTAAAGATTCCTTTAATTCTTCATATTGCCTTCTCATAGCACGGTTTTCTTCCAATATAGTTCGTCTGTGTTCCTACGGATCTTGTTTAGGACTATCCAAACGTTACTATCGTTCTCGTTGTTGCTTAATTCTTCAAGAGTCTGCTTCGCCGACTTGGTTGGAGGTACCTCGGGCGAGCTTCCGCTACTAAACCTTTCATCACGTTTTCTTCGTACGACAGAAGATGTATTACTGCCTTCCTCACTTTCTCTTCTTGACATTTTAGGGCGGAGAGAATAACGTTCTCGGACTACTCGAAAACACGTCCGCACATCATGCGAGTCTCCCCAGTCTCCCCACTTGACACCAACTTGAGTGAAAACCATTTTATCCGAAACTCTGAAATCTGGAAGCGGAGGCTGTGGAGGGGCATTGTATGGTCTTCTGTCGAGTTTCTTGCATGTAGTGCACGAAGATATAACCTTGCGTACAGTCTGCCGGTCCTTTACCACCCAGAATCTTGACCTTAAATCAGTTAATGTCTCTTTGACCCCATTGTGCATGACATTGTTGTGACTCCTTCTGATCATCAGAATAGTGAAGTGATGTTTCCGAGGTAAGATTGCTGGAAACCGAGCTGCATACGGCAAGGGTGCATTATGTAATCTTCCTCCACATCTCAATATGCCTTCTCCATCTGAAAATAGACCCAACGAATGACGTGTCTGTTCAAATTTTTCTTCTTCTTGAACGTACTTCTGGACATGCTTAATCCACAACGATTCTGCGCCTTTCAACTCTTCTGGTTCTATCTCCAGCGAGGTTAATTGAGGTTGTCCTTGTTTTCATCGAGCGTGTCTTATAAAACGAAAAACATAGCACGTGACTCGGAGGAGCTTGTACACATCACCGAATTTCGCAGGTTAAATTATTTGCTCTAATCCCTTGACTTCAACGGTAGCAGCGACAGTGGTGACCCTTTTTGTCGGCTTAACTTCACTTAAAGCATTCGTCTCGAAGTTCTTCACTCCAAACTCCTTCTGATTTAGCCAACAGTCAGAACTCCTCTTCAAGAAATCAGGACCTTCCCACCACTTCCTGTTGTCCTTTAGCTTTGCGGCCTTGCATCCGCGTGATGCAATGTCAGCGGGGTTCTGATCAGTGGGAACATACTTCCATACATCTGGGGTAACGAGCTTTCTGATTTCTACAACTCGATTCTGCACGAATGGTTTGAATTCCTTTTGACTCTTAGTGATCCACCATAAAGCGATCTCTGAATCCAGCCAACAGACACAGTTATTTATCTTCAGAGATTGGTCAAGTGCTTTGCGTACGCTCGTGAGCAGTCTTGAAACCAATACAGATAACAGTGCCAATCTGGGTGTGGTGGCACCTGTGATGGGTGACACTCTTGTTTTCGAGGCGACAAGATTGGACACAACTGAATCGCCTGACTGTATCCTGAGGTAAACGACGCCACCAAATGCTTTGTTTGATGCATCAGCAAATCCATGTAACTCAATCAGAGGACTTTCAAGATATTTAAGTTCAGATGAGTAGCATCTGTTAATTGTAAGACTAGAAATGTTTTGCATGTCTTCCAACAATGATCTCCCCTGCTTCAGTGTCTCTCCTCCTAGTGGAGTGTCCCAATCAACTTCTTTCTTGTAGATCTGTTGAAACAGTATTTTGAAGGCAACAAACACTGGGGACAGTAATCCTAGAGGATCGAATATCTTTGCAATAGAACTGAGAATGATTCGTTTCGTGATGATTTCTTCTATCAAATAACTTGTGAGATTCTAGAAGGTAAAGACAAGTTTATCTTCTGCATGATCCCAAGATGTTCCCAGAACTTTTGGAAGGTCTTCTGTGTTATCCCGGTTCTGAAACTGTGACTTTGAGAATGTTTGATCTTCTTGCTGGAACACAGGAGAAGGCTGTTGCTGATTCACTCCTTGGTCTTCCTCTGATTTGACTTTCTCTGATAATTCCAGATCATTCGTCATCCACTTGCGCATATTGAACCCAGCTTCTTTGAATCTTGTCTTCAGTTTGGAGTAGAAGTCGTAAGCGGAGGCTCCATCAGGTTTCGAAGATGCTAAATCATCCACATAAAGAGAACGCACGACTTCTTCCACAAATTCTGGATCCTTATTAATGTAAAAGTTCAAGTGATGGCGAATTGTTCCATTTAAGAGGAAAGGGCTGGAGGTTACCCCGAAGACCACTCTCGTGAATCGCAAAATGACCAACTGTGGATTGTCAGTAAGAATGTCGTCAACCCAAAGAAATCGCAGGAAGTCATGGTGCTCTGGCGCAATGGCAACATTCAAGAATGCCTTCTCTATATCCGCTGTGAGTGCTACCTTGTGTGCTCTGAATCGTGCCATTACATCAAAGATCAATGGAGTGAGAGGCAGTCCAGAGTACAAACACTCGTTAAGACTTGGTCCGCCACTCTTAGCAGATGCATCATATACTACACGGAGCCTAGTAGTGTCCTTATCAAGTCTGATGACTTCTCTGTGAGGCAGGTAGTGGACCTTGCCGACTGCTCGCTGTTCTTCCATGTTCACTGGTTCAATGATGTTCTTTTCAAGTTGCTCTTGAATGACTTCATCATAATGTTTGAGGACCTCCGGTTTCAATTTAAGCCGTCGCAGCAATGATCCTAGCCCCGTTTTGCTCAACTGATAGTTGTCGGGAAGAATAGGATGACTTTCCTTGAAAGGCAACTTGACTTCATATCTTTCACCATTGTGCGTGATATTTTCAATGAATTTCTCATAGACTGTCGGTTCATCGTGCTTGATCCCTAGAGTTTTAAGTACCAGAAGTGTTTGATTTCCCCTTCAAGCGAGTTTTTCTCTTCAATGACACAGTTCGAGATCTTGAGTACATAAGTTTCCGTAAGGTTAACTGTAGAGTCTCCCTGCTCTGGCACTGGAATTCCAACCGGTCCAGAAAGTACATAACCAAGCCTGGTAGAAAGGGCAATAGGACCTGATCCTGGACCACGAATAACGGTTCCACTTACAAAATGCCAGTAGAAATCGGCACCGATGAGAATATCTATATTTAGTTCTTCATCACCACGAGAATTATCAGCTAGCCTTAAGCACTGTGAGGGTAGTTCGCTTGTGTGAACTCAATTATTTGATTACTGATTGGCGTACAGATAACTGGTACGTACTACATATGCTGAAACATATACCTGCATGCCGTCGTCAGCCTCCACTGCCATTTGAACAATGTCACATCGTCTCAGTTTTGCAGTAGACTCTCCGAATGTCTTGATCAGCAGTGTGTCCTGGCCAGCGATAGGAAGGTTCAGAGTTTTCTGCACGTTCTGTGAGATGTAGCTCCTTTGACTGCCACTATCAAATACCAACCTGGCATTGACAAAATGTTCTTCATTCCCTGGCTTGGAGACGTTTGCTCTTGCTGTCTGCAAAAGTACACTAGATTTGGAGTTGACAAACATGCTGGTAATTGGGGCTTGAAATGATACTGCACTTGGGTTAAGTGCACCTCCTTCTTTAATGACTGCGCTTTTCCCATGGGGAATTGATTGACTCTCCCGGTTTAGATTTTCACAAATTGAGGCGTGGTGTCTCAGACCACAGATTTTACACACTTTACCATTTCCACACTGGTTAGCTAGGTGACCAGTACGCAAGCATCTGAAACATCTTCCTTTCTGTCGAAGCATTTGCTTCCTCGCAGAAATGTCGGTCACCATATTACAATTGACCGATGGATGCGTTCCCTTACAGTATGTACACCAAGTGCCTTGTTGGATGCTCTTCCCGCCCTCTGTAAACAATGCTGAAGTTGTCGATGGTTGTTGTAATGGTACACGCCTTGAAGGATTCGGGACCCGCGACTCCTTACTGGCGACATCTGCAGGGACATGTTGGCAGTTTTTTCGTAGACGCAACTCCTTTTGGAATTCGGTTAAAATATCCTTGAGGACCCAGGTTTCAGATGTTAGATTCCTAGTGATGGCGATCCGGAACTCTTCTGGCAATTTTTGCATGATTATGGGCGTTAGAAAGCAGCCATACATCTCTTGTGAAATTTCCAAACTCTCAAGCCCACGCACATGTGCCAAAATTGTTGTTCATGCCTTTGTTACTACGAAATTAGATAGCTGTAATTCCCTGTTATATGGTCTTCCACAGCATCTAATTTCAAGATTGCAATCTATTCAAAACACAGCGGCTCGAGTTGTTACATGTACCAGGAAATTTGATCATATAACCCCCGTCCTCAAACAGCTTCACTGGCTACCTGTCCGTTACCGTATAGTTTTTAAGATTCTTCTACTGGTCTACAAAGCTCTCAATGGAACAGCGCCTTCCTACATCAGTGAATTACTTAAGTACCACACCTCTGAACGGAAATTAAGATCGTCCTCTCAACACCTTCTGGCGATCCCAAAAGCTAGACTAAAAACATATGGAGAGAGAGCGTTTTCTGTGGCGGCACCGAGACTGTGCAGGAACTCGATCCCACTTGAACTAAGATCCAGTAGTTCGATAGACATTTTTAAACGACATTTAAAAACATATCTTTTCAAACAATCTTTTTAAATTTTTAATTTTTTTAATGATTTCTAACTTATTGATGTAATATTGTAGGATTTTTGTTTTTTTAAATATCTTTTTTAATGTAAAGCGCCATGGACAAATAGTTATTATTATTATTATTATTATTATTATTATTATTATTATTATTATTATTATTATTATTATCGTAAAGGTTACGAAGACGCTTGACATCATTAACGTCATTAACGGCTGTTATTCTCGGGATTTTAGTGAGAGCTTCCATGTGGCTGGAAATAACGAGTTGACGATTTCCAAATCGCTGTTTCAATAGATCAATAGCTTTCTCGTAATTGGCATTTGTCAGAGTCAATCCCGCAATTACATGTGCAGCAGATCCCACAAGGAGTGATTTCAGATAAATATGGGTTATTGGCCAGGCGTGAGGTCGAGATGGCGGGATATTGGCCAAGTTCTTTTTTTTTTTTGCGTGTTTACGGACCGAGACGAAGTCGAGGTCCAAAAACACGCAAAAAAAGAACGAGGCCAATATCCCGCCATCTTGACCGAACAAGCGTGGTCAATAAAGGATTTATTATATGACTCAAAGGACGCTATTAAAAGACAGTACAACGCGGGACGAACGGGCTATCCCGAGCGGTCAAGATGGCTCCATCTTGACCTCGCGGGTAGCCAATCACAGCAGGAGAATTGATTCATCTTGACCGCTGAAAGAGCCAGTCATATAATAATTAAACTTATCTACTCCGGTTAGAGTGCTGTTTCGATGGACAGCCGATTCAAAAGACTCCCAGAATGGATACCAGTCGATATGATTCCCGTAGAACTTCTTTAACTCGAGTTTCGGCAATTTGGCGTGGTTATGAATAGAGGATACACTCGAATTCGTCGCTGTTTGAGCGCGCGTTTGAGTGCTGTTTAAACCAGCTTCAGCAGATTGCGAAACGAAAGCCACTTGTTGACTCCTTCCTTGTTCCTTTTCCCGAATTAAGGCTGTTTCCAGATCCACAATACACGCCTGTATTGCACTGGCGAAGTCATAACTATAGCTCACATCTTCATCGATTTTCGACTCATCCAGATATTCAAGAACCTCTTGATCCATGCGTTTGAGCTCCAAAACCTTGTCCTGAAGAGTAGATTTAAAAGAGACAAGCTTCTTGAAATCAACGGATTCCCCATCATCCAGGAAATTGATGATGGAGATAAAACTTCGTTTGAGTTTTCGGAATGGAGCCTTAGTTTGAATTCTTTCCGGGCTAGGCTGTCTATCAGTTATCGTCCACCGTATTCTGCTCAGCATCCAGTGACTCTGAATACGTTTATGGACGAGTTTGCTACTTATCTGGAATCCATCATATTAGTGCCTGAGCCGTTAATTGTGACTGGGGGCTTGAATATCCATGTAAATGATGCAAATGATCCCGATGCTTGTGAGTTTCTATGGGTTTAAAGCAGCATGTGAAGGGTTCGACACATGAGGGCGGCCACACCCTGGATTTGGTAATCACCAGGGAACATGATGACGTCATCAAGAGTGTGCCGGTCATTGACCGGTTCATATCTGACCATGCGGCAGTAATTTGTCCCTTGAACTCTGTAAAACCGCCAGCTGTCGCGAAGAAGATCAAATACAGACAGCTGAAGGCTATTGACATCGATGCACTGCGAGCTGATCTCAGGGATTCTGATCTGTGTACCAAGGAATTCACAGATGTGGATGAAATGGCCAGCTGCTACAACTCCACTCTCCAGGCAATTCTTAATAAACATGCACCTCTGAAAACTAAGACTGTCGTCAACAGGAAGCGTTTTCCCTGGTTTAACAGTCAGATGAAGGCTGCTGCCATACGGGCTAGACGAAAGGCTGAGAGGACCTGGCGCAAGTCTAAATCTGCCCATGACCTTGGTGTTTTCAAGGCAAAGAAAAACCGCGCAACATTCATCATGAAACAAGCTCGTTGTGAATATTACACCAGTCACATTCAGGAAAACAGCTCTAACCAGAGGAAGCTATTCCAGTCTACTAAGGCCTTGCTGTGTGATGCTAAGGACATTTCTTTCCCTTCGGGAGACCCTGACCGGCTTGCAAATGATTTTGGCAATTTCTTTGTACTGAAGATTGAGCGAATAAATAGTTCTCTAGCTGACCTGTCAGCGCAGTCTCAACCGCCTCCTCACGTAGACGAGCCTCCTCACGTAGACGAGCATAGCGTATGTGCCCATGGACGGTTCACCAGCTTCAAGTCTCTGACACAAGATCAAGTGCGCATGCTCATTGACAAGGCGCCTAAAAAATCATGTCAGCTCGATCCGGTCCCAACCTCGATTGTTGTTCAGTCGCTGGACATTTTGCTGTCAGTCATAACCAAGTTGGTTAATCTTTCTTTTGAGACCGGCCAGTTTGCTGGGACCTGGAAAGAGGCGCTTGTCTTGTCTTCTCTTAAGAAGCCTAACTTGGACATTGCCTATAAGAATTTCCGTCCAGTGAGCAATCTCGCCTATATATCCAAGCTCTCAGAAAGGGCGTGTGTCCATCAGTTCACTGAGCATCTGACAGTCACTGAGCGCCAGTCCCTGCTGCAATCAGCGTACAAGCCTCTACACAGCACGGAAACAGCTTTACTCAAAGTAAAGAATGACATCCTGATGTCAATGAATCAGCAACATGTCACCCTGCTAGTTTTATTGGATTTAAGTGCAGCATTTGATACGATACATCATGATAAGCTGATTCAGCGTCTTGAGTCTGACTGCGGTGTAGCGGGCAATGCACTTTCTTGGTTCAAGTCGTATTTATCTGACCGGTTCCAGCGAGTGTCTGTGAATGGTGGTCTTTCCAAGAAGTTCCCCCTGTGTCAAGGCGTCCCTCAGGGATCTTGCTTAGGCCCGCTGCTCTTCATCATATATATGCGCAAGGTATTTGACATCGTGGAGCGTCATCTGCCACAAGTTCATTGCTATGCTGATGATACGCAGCTGTACGTTTCCTTCCGCCCAAACCAATCTGCGGATGCGGACGCTGCTCTAAAGTCTATGACTGACTGCATCAGTGATGTTAGGAGCTGGATGATATCAGACAATCTAATGTTAAATGATGACAAAACAGAGTTTCTGATACTAGGTACAAGGCAGCAGCAAGCCAAAGTTAATATTGATAATATTAAGGTGGGCTCTGCTAAAGTGAGTCCTGTTTCGGCAGTTAGAATCCTTGGATCATGGTTCGATTCACAGCTCACTATGTCCAGTCATATTAGTAAGCTTTGTTCTGTTGCATTTTACCACCTGTGTAATATTCGACGCATACGCAAGTATTTATCTCAAGAAACTGCGGTGACGCTAGTCCATGCTTTCATAACGTCCCGCATCGATTATTGCAATAGCCTATTGTACGGGCTACCAAGCAACCAGCTTGCGAAAATTCAGAGAGTTCTGAATGCTTCTGCCAGGCTAGTATGTAATGCGCCAAGGTTTTGTCATATTACACCTATAATGCGCGATTTGCATTGGTTGCCTATCAGGGCACGTATCAATTTCAAGGTACTTCTTCTCACGTTTAAGGCGTTACACGGCCTTGCGCCTCAGTGTCTACAGTCCTTAATAGGGACCTTAAGCAAAGACGACGGCGACGGCAACGAAAACGTCATTTTAAAATATAGCTTCTCGCTTCTGTAACGCTTTCGCGTTTATTTCAACTTGTTTAACTTAAAAAATGCTGGCGAAATGTCCAGGAACAAAATTACTATGAACGACGTCAAAGTAGGGAAAAAGAAAGAAACATTTGCCGTCATGCGCTCACGTTCTCAAGAAAACATAAAAATTGGTCATTTCACGTTGTTGTTTTGCAGAGGACGGCAAAGAAATGGACCAAAAAGCAAAGCGCACGTGCACAGCGATTGTTTTTGCTCATTAAGTCTATTATTTTGTGACGTTCTCGTTGCCGTTGCCGTCCTCGTTGCTTAAGGTCCCTAATAAGTGCCAAGACATCACGCTATAATCTTAGGGGTTCTAATACTTTACTCCTAACTATGCCATCAATGAAATCTAAGGCTACGCTAGGAGATCGGGCATTCGCCATCGCAGCGCCGTCATTATGGAATTCTCTTCCTAGTGAGCTTCGCTCAATCACATGTTTAACTAGTTTTAAAGTGCATCTTAAGACCTTCCTTTTTAGACATGCATATACTTGATAGCGCTAATTATTTATCAATTAGTTTTACCATTTTACCATTAGTTTCACCATTTATCAATTAGTTTTAGTTATATATGTTTTTAACTTAGTAGTCCTGGCCATATTTTTAGTTTTACATCTATTAGTTTTTGTACTTATCTTAAGGATGCGCATCTGATCATTCTTATGTTAAGATGCGCACTAGAAGTGCATAAATTATTATTATTATCCATAGACTCCTTTGCCTCAGAGATAATTTTCTTTACGAAAGTTCGATGACTTTCACGGATTTTCGGCGTCTTCTTCTTCAATTTCTTTTTCGCTTCGGCCATGTTTACATTCACATTCCTTCACGAAGCTTGATTTCAATGATCTTAACGGAGAATTCCCAGCGAAACTTCCCGGGTCTCGGCACCAGCAATTGTGAAGAAGGAAAATGAATGCTCTAGACTTCCACAAGACTTTATTCTTGATGTTCTCCTTACAGATTTAAGACCTTCCGACCGATTTTTAGACTGATTTTCCGACTTAACTTCTAACAGATTTTCTTCCGAATCTACAACCATGTGCGAAGTAAAATTCCGAGATCAGATGTCAATCAAGACATCGTGCTCCAATTGGCTTACGAGACAAAGAGTTCAAAATCACGTGCGAGTAACGAAATCTATTTCTGACAACGAAGTCTACGGCAAGATCAATGCGAAGAGATGCCAGCTTGTCAACAAATTCAATTCAGTTCAGTTCATTATTTGTTCACACTATTATTCTGAGTTACTCTTGAAAATTAAAAACAAGAGGCTACAATTAGCCTAAACTCGGGCTTGCAAAAAACAGTATGGTATCCCTAACTTAGCGCTAAACAAAAGAATAGAGGGAAGTCTGTCTTTCTTACATCGGACGCATTGTGTTTAGCTTGTGTTGGTGTCTATTTCTTTAGACCCCTATCAACATACATTCCTCTAAAATACAGATCAATAATTGAGAACAATAATTATAACACTTGTAAAAAATATTTCTAAAAAAACAAGAAAAAGAGAAACAGAAAAAATAAAGCCCGTGATATATACCACTAAAAGAATTCGAACCCGGGTTAGCTGCGTCACAGGCAGGAACAATGACCTTTAGGCCACAGATGTTTATCGTTATGCAAGGTGATAAAAATAGTGTATTGATTCCAAAAAAAAACCTAAGCACATTTCGCTTCGATGGATAATTGTTTGAGAGAGGAACGCTTATCGAACGATGTAGGATTTTTTCGCATAAACGTTAATGGCGTCTCGGTGAAATGTGAGTAGAAAATTAATTGGCAGAGTGAAACGTCAATCCAGGGTCATTTGAAACACAAGAAAGGAACGTTTCAGTACATTTGTAAAAACTAATCGCTTATCATTCAAAAATTAAAGTCCAGAAATTGAGATATAATAATAATAATAATAATAATAATAATAATAATAATAATAACGATTTATTAGTAGTACTTCCACAAGGTGGCTCTTCGCCTACTAATTACAAATCTCAAATCAAATCAAATTAAATCAAATATTGGTTTTGAGGAGAGGGGAAAACCGGAGAACCCGGAGGAAAACCTCTCGGAGCAGAGTAGAGAACCAACAAACTCAGCCCACTTATGACGCCGAGTCCGGGAATCGAACCCGGGACACATTGGTGGAAGGCGAGTGCTCTCACCACTGCGCCAACCCTCCTTCCCCTATTGTGGAAAATAGTAAATCAACTACCTGTCAAAGTCTCAGGGGTGTGTGATATCCCGTACTTGAGTTATTCAACAAAATGTACATCTCAATGGAGCGGATACGGGGAACACGGCATTCCATCTGGAGTTAAATTTTGGTCATGTTAAGAGCTTTCTTCTCGCTGTTGAACTTGCAAACATTCGTATAGACACTTCTCTTAACATATTAGTTGTTCAGACTTCAAAGACACAAGGTGAATCGACGTTTTCCGATATGTGACAACAGGCATTATTCTTGCTGTTGATATGAGATTTACACTCCGTGAAAGGTCAAACTCCCTTTGGCTGTAGTCGCGTCGCGTCTCCTCGCAACTTCGCGCGCGCACGTGCCCCCACAATCCGTCGCCAAAATTAGAGACTGCTCGCAGTCTGCTGAAGCAGACACGAGGAAACACGGCAGACCATCTGCCGTTAAGTTTACTCATGTTAAAAACTTTCTTCTCGCCGTTGAACTTCCAAACATTCGCATAGACACTTCTCTTAACATATTGTTTCTTCAGACTTCAAAAGGCACAAGATGAATCGACATTTCCCCATACGTGACAACACGCATCACTGTTGTTAAAAATAGTTAGCGCTTGCGCAGAAACGCCGGAAGTGAGCTTTGTGGATGATACTCGACGAAAAAGAAGAACCGTCGGTAATCGTAGACCCGGGTGACGCGCGAGACGCGCGCAGCCCGAGTAATAGATAAGAAATACACAAGGAGAAGTAAAAATATTGAGATGCTTTGAGAAACGGATCAGATTTGTGCGAGCTTCGACAAAACACTGATCCCCCGTTTACTGATCCCCCACTAATACCCTTACTGATCCCCTACTGATCCCCTATAAAATTCACTGGAAAAAGTAAAGCAACAAAATAAAAAATGATTTGAGGCTGAATCAAGTTCAAGGATAAATTCTGGCTAATACCTCAGAGTTCAAAGATGGCGGAAACATGGTCCGACGGAGCACCTACTTTCTGACTCGTTTCACCGTCATTACAAGTACTCCAGTTCTCTTCTACGATAAACGAGCGTAAAATCAATTGAAGCATCATCAGGTATGTTATCCGTGTCTGCGAAAAGCCACGATAGCAGCAACAACGAAGACAGAAAGAAACACAAACGGCTGGAGGATAAACACAAGCGTCAAGCGAGCCACATAACAAACCGGAAGTCAGATCCAATCAACATCCGGTTACATTGTCGCTCCGTGTGTGTTTATCGTCGAACTGTTTCCGATTTGTGCGGCTTGTACATGTGCTAGGGAAGAGTGTGCCACATCACGGTTTTATCGAACAGCAATGAATCTCGTCGAATATGCGAATGTTTGTAGAAAGGATTTTGGCGAGATTTCCGCACAGCCCCATACATTAATTAGGCATTCAATCTTTGTTCTAAGAAAACAATAGCGGTAACAATGGTAAGCCTTTGGGACTTCTGCTCTTTGTTTCTGAAGTTCTTTATTTTTTTCTAAGTCTTTTTGGAAACAGGACACTTTTGGCGCGTTTTTCCTTCGAAAGCCCTAATTTCAAGTAAATCTTGCTAGGTTTTTTTCGGAGTTTTAAAGCAATTCAGTTTCGCTGTGCATTGTATGTGATTGAAATAAATTTCAGCGGCAGGGTTAGCGGTTAAATCGCTGTATGGCAATCGACAATCTGTTGCATTTGCAGATAAAATGTTTAAAAATAAATCAATTTTTTTACCTGGTGCAGCTCGTTCTTTGCTATCCTTGTCGAAATTTTTGCTGGAGTTCATGACTTAAGTTTCTTTTGAGGAAAATGTAATTTTTTCTTTCTTGCGCGCATCACGAACTGAGCATAGACTATTTACTGGTGCGTTTAGACCCTCTTCCTCGTCTTTGCGGACTTCGTAGTGGTCTGCGATTTGCATGAGAATTTTTCCAAGGTGTTCTTTGCAGAAGTGCTGACGCCACATGTTTTCCCGTAGGTCGCCCTGGAAAGGCTTTTAGGATGTTCCTGTTCAGCATAAACCTTGCTTTACTCGCCACCATGTATTTTCAATGCCCCGTGTATGGGCATCAGTGTCTGGTTCTTAGGCCCCGTTTATATGGAGAAAAGTTGTCCCGGGTAGAAGAGTCACCCGCCTACCCGAGCTACCCTGGGCGAGCCAACTTTTCCTACATTTCCTTACAAAACTTGGCGAACCGTTTACATGAGAAACAAAAGGTTGGCTCGGCTAGAAGGGTGACCCTCCTAGCCGGGTCACCCTCTTTCGATGGTAGGGTCACCCTCCTAGCCGAGCCAACTTTTCTCCATATAAACACTTTGGCTCGCCTAGCCGGGTCAACTCGGGTCAAGGTGAGACAATCAGAGCATGCGCGAGTGCTGCTGGCTCGGGCAAAAGGGTCAACTTTTTCTCATATAAACGCTCGCTAAAGTTGACTCGGCTTGGAGGGTGACCCTCTTGCCCGGGACAACTTTTCTCCATATAAACGGGGCCTTAGAAGTTTAGACTGTGGTTGGCATGGTTTGCTCTTCAAGTGAGGTTTCGTAAACTGCTTGAGTTGTGGTAAATTTGTGCGCCCAAGTGTATGTTGGGGCTAATACTTTTTGATGAAAAGCTTGATGCCATAAAACGATGATTTATGGCGCATTGATGCCATTCCAACGCAACCACTCTTCGAGCATCGTCACTCATACCCTTCTTGCGATGAAGCTCTTGTCCAGCTGAATGCGTTGCTACACCCAGGTTGAGGACGTTTTAACGAGCAGGTTTTGTTCCTCGCACTAGTCTATGAACCAGTCGTGATCCTGAAGGATCTTCGTGAGAGCGATCAAGTTCATTTGGGCCATTTTCGCGCGACAAAACACGTCGTTTTGGTATACAGCAGAACGGAAATAAATATTCCTAATTTGCTTTTTTATATATCTAAATGGACCAATCAAAGGGTAGAGGAAACGCATTCTTTTGTGCGAAGTAGGTCTCTTGTGCATTTCTTTAGTGTATATTGTTATGAAGATCTGTTTTAGATGGATAGGTAAGATAAAACTTAGCTATTGACGAGTACCTTGCAACTGGTTTGTGTAGCGCAGTGGTAAGGTGAAGGACTGGTAACAGAAAGCCGTGCGTAGGGCGATGGTTCAGAGCCCAGGTCCCGGTTCCTGAAAAGCCGATTAAACTATCCCCCGATTAGGGCCTAATCCACGCTTAAATTTCTTATAATCGGAGGATAAAAAGGCGTTCCTGAAAACAGATTTATCCCTAGATTAACTATCCCTCGATTAAACTCGGAATGAACCAGTCAGACCGGTTATTCACAAGCAAACGCGCGCGAAAATGAAGATGCGCGGGAAAATGCGAAGCGAAGACGTGCACGAACTCGAAGCGTTTAGTTGTTCTCTGATTGAAACAACGGCGTCACAAAATCTGTTAATCAAACCTTCTTATTTTTGTCATAGTTTCAGAAAAAAGGTACATTTTTGAAAAAGAAAAAAAAACACTCTTACGATATTGTTAAAAGGAAACGGAATGGAAATAATGATTCAGTGCAAGGCGGCTTGGCGGTCAAGGGAACCTCCGTGTAAGAACCCTCAAGTTTAATTTAACAAAAGCGAGAACTTATAAACTTGTTAGCCGAATAGGCTGAAATGGATGAGTTAAGCTCTTCTTGATTCTTTCAGTGTCAAATTCTTGCCATGAAAGTATTGGTTGAATCTGTATATTAAAGCTGTAAATTTTGAAAGAGCGTTGTTAAATCGGTTGAATGCGTATAGAGATAAAATAAAATTCCCTTTTTGAGATCGATGAGGTGATGTTAAGTTTAGAAAAATGCCCTTTTATTTCCTTTCATCTACTTTCTAATGCAGTTTCTTGCAAGAATTTTGATTAAAAAATTTGTATTCCTCAAACTGGCGAAAGTTATGTCGAAGGGTAAACGAAAACATATACACAAATGCAAGTGATAAAAAATATTTTAGTCGTTGTAAGTTGGTTTACTCTCACGTTCAGCATAACTCAGTTATGCTTGTTAGTCTGTGTGTGTGTGTGTGCGTGTGTGTGTGTGTGTGTGTGTGTGTGTGTGTGTGTGTGTGTGTGTGTGTGTGTGTGTGTGTGTGTGTGTGTGTGTGTGTGTGTGTGTGTGTGTGTGTGTGTGTGTGTAAAAAGGCCCGTTTCAAACGTCGTGCTACTGCCGTGTCGAACTCAATTCATAAATTAACAATTTGGATTTGCTTCGTACAATGGCTGCTCAGTGTTTTGATTACGGCACCCGACGACTCTGAGTAAGAGATTGGGCAACAGCTTTTTATCCGACAGAATTAAATTCGACGTCTAAAACGAAGTCGTGCTGGAGTCGTACGACAGTCGAGCCAGCTTAGCACGGCAGTAGCACGACGTTTGAAACAGGCCTAATAAGTCGTGACTATTCCAAACCTTTCAAGCCGTTGCGGTTTGGCGGTTATCTTTTGCGGTTTCATCTCGCATCTGATTGGTCACGAAACAATAAACATTCCAGAAATGTTTTCTGGTGTTCACGGTTTTGAGGGAAAGACTGTAATATTTTATTTTACCCTCAGTCTGCATTTTACCCCTGGTCTGCAGTCTGCAGTCTGCAGTCTGCATTTTACCCTCAGTCTGCATTTTACCCCCCGGTCTGCAGTCTGCAGTCTGCGTTTTACACTAGGGAGTTTAAGAAACTAGGACGCGACGGCAACGAAAACGTCATTTCAAACTATATCCTTTCGTTATTGTAGCACTTTCGCGATTGTAAAATGTCGGCGAACTATTCAGGAACTAAATTTCCATGACCGGCGTTGAAGTAAAGAAAAAGAAAGAAAAATTTGCATCATGTGATCACGTTCTCGCCAGAACCTCAAATTTGATCATTTCACGTTGTTGTTGAGAACGTGAACCATGATGGCAAATTTTTCTTTCTTTTTCTTTACTTTAACGCCGCTCATAGAAATTTAGTTCCTGGATAGCTCGCCGACATTTTACAAGATGAACAAATTGGAATAATTGCGAAAGTGCTCTAATAAAGAGAAGGTATATTTTGAAATGACGTTTTCGTTGCCGTCGCGTCCTCATTTCTTAAACTCCCCGTACCAGGAACCGACGTGGTTGAGACGGCATATGAGAAAGATCCAGACATGCACAACCGTTATAAAAGTCCTAATACGTCCATGGACTCTTCATGGTTGCTGTGTAAAAGTTTCGTTTTCATTCGCTAACAGTTAAAGTATTGACGCATCCGAATTAATGTTGTAACAAATCAACCTGGTGTGGTACATTTGAGAAGATCGAATGATAATCGTTTCCTGTGAAATGCGCCTCCGATGATTTTCACGTTCAAAGCTTTTGGATCTTCGACCGGCCTCTGAAAAATATAGCTTGTGTATTTCTTCTTCTTTCCGAGCCAGTTCGAGCAAAATATAAATTTCAAAGAAACTTCGGCTGACAAAATGCTAGTTGCGTTAACAGTCTTGGCAAACGAGTGGCTGTGCTGTTTTGTTTCGTGATATGCAAAAATTTGGCGTCTGTGGTGCTGTTTGGCTTACTAACGGAGAATTGACAACCGTGTCAAAGCGCTGAAAGCGAATAGAGGAATTGTGTTCAACCCTTCGCTCTGACGAAGGGATAGTGATCTGAAGCCGTTATAAGCTGAAATATGTAAACAGCGTGCGATTGCTTACTTGTTGTTGTACGTTACTAGTTGCGTTACTCACGCTTGGTAACGGAGTTTCAAGCTTGCTAGGCATCATGGTCTGGCGTGACCATGGTTGTTTACCATTTACCAAAAATATCCGGAAATTTCGGTTGGAATGTAAATGGAAAGCCTATTTTGGTCTTCCCAAATGGAAAATTTCCGGGGAAAACGGAATTTCTTGAAAGGTAGTCCAAAATTCCCAAACGGAATTTCCAAATGGAAATGTGCGTTCCATTTGCTCATTTCTACCAGCTCCAGGGCTTTCGGCTTGGATTGCTCTGTAAACCTGACCGTTGGAAATGTCTGTGTAAATGGAACACGCCCGTTCCGTGGAAATTTTCATTTGGGTATGTGATGCGTACCATTTACTGCAACCGTCGACCAACCGGTTTTCCCGTGTAAATGGTAAACAACCCATGTGCTCGAACTGTTTTGAAACGATCTCGTCCATTCCAAGACATTAGTCTTTCTAGTTTGATATTTTGACTTCTTTACGGACATGGCATAAAATCTGTAAGTGTTTTTCGGTTCTTTAGTTTTTCTTGTCAGTGTACTCGTTATTACGGAAGCTTGTAAGTGCCATCCGAGTTGTTGAGAATCAGACATCAAGTTGTTGAAAATCCGACATCCGAGTTGTGAAAATCCGACATCAAGTTGTTGAAAATCTGACATCCGAGTTGTGAAAATCCGACATCCGAGTTGTTGAAAATCCGACATCCGAGTTGTGAAAATCCGACATCCGAGTTGTTGAAAATCCGACATCCGAGTTGTTGAAAATCCGACATCCGAGTTGTGAAAATCCGACATCTGAGTTGTTGAAATTGAAAATCCGACATCTGAGTTGTTGAAAATCCGAGTTGTGAAAAGTTCTAAATAAGGTTAAAATAGATGCCTTCCCGTAGGAACAGTTCATTCTCATTGGTTCATTTTCCTTGGTTTGGTATCGTGTATGTTACCGGAGTTTATTATTCAACTCTGTTAGTTATAGTACAGTAAACGCACGAGACGAGTACAAATATTCTGCGATATTTTAACTACATTTGGATATTTGTACTGTAGAAAACCTTGCTCGCGTCACGCAAAACCTGTCACACTTCCCCCCAAAAGTTGTTCTTTCTAAAAATTCTTTGTTTGCAATACGGGCTCGTCAAAATACAGCACAACTCGTAAAAATACTCCGCGATACTACACGCCAAAGCATCTAATAAGATATATGATATATACTCCACCGCTTCGGAACAGGGGACATAACACGCTGCTAATTATAAATCATATCCCTTCTGGACAGGTTGAATTCATTCGATAGAATAATTAAATCAGTTACCTCTTCTATTTCGAAGTGGTGGAGTCTTAACAACAGTCACGGTTTTAAAATGGAATGAAGAATTTGGCGTCAAATGTGTTGTGTTTTGTGTCGTGTTCGGCTGTGATTAACATGAACTTGTATGAAACGCATATATTAAATTCAGTTATCAGGGAAGTTGTCTGTGTATGGAACAAAGTAAGATGTTTCGTTTTCTTTTTCTCTGTAACTTGTCGCATGTTGGTCGACTTGCGAGTAGGTAAGGATCATCGTCCTTTCGAGCGAGCTAGTAGCGAGAAAGATGCCCACGTGCGGTGGAATTATTTTCACTACTCGGATGTCGGATTTTCAACAACTCGGATGTCGGATTAACTGGGATGTCGGATTTTCACAACTCGGATGTCGGATTTTCAACAACTCGGATGTCGGATTTTCAACAACTCGGATGTCGGATTTTCACAACTCGGATGTCGGATTTTCAATAATTTGATGTCGAATTTTCAACAACTCGAATGGCACTTACAAGCTTCCGTACGTTATGTAGTCGTTTGTAAACTAGTTTTTGTTTGTTTTATTTCCCAGTTGAGCCGCACAATTGCTCAACCGCTCGATCCCTACCTCGTCGCTTCACTACGATTCAAGTTATCTTTCCATTTCATTGTCTACGATACGATTTCATCCAGCTTTAAGCGTGTTCAAAGTAAAGCCTGTGATTTGATGTCTTGAGTAATAAATCCTACACTTGTGTTCTTGGAAATTAATATTTACGTATCACTTTAAGCCTTCAGATCCCGACTAGTTACCCTTTTTACCCTTCACAACTTTTGTTTTGCCTTTCAGCCGTCGCACTGGCCGTCGCCTTGTAATTTTGTTTTTGCGGCTGAGGATTTATCAGGATTTATCCCACTCGAAATGGTCTGTGCTTCGAGGATAACACGCTTCGTTGGCTTTCGGTACTTTTTCGTTCTCCCGAGGCTCAGTAGAGACAACTTTCACACTAAGGGCCCGTTTATATGGTCTCGGGTACCCGAGACAACCCTCCCCCCGAGTTACCCTGGGCGAGCTATTTTTCCACTTATTTCTTTGAAAAGTTCTACCAACCGTTTACATGAGATGGGCGAGACAACTCGGGTAGGCGAGTTGTCTCGCCTCGACAGGTAGGGTAACCCTGGCAATAGGGACAACTTTTTCTCATGTAAACACTTTGTCTCGCCTACCCGGGACGAGACGGCCGAAAATTAAATATGCGCGTATGCGAAAAAAAGTTATTTCGGTCCAATTTTTGAGTTAAAAAACGCAAATTTAATTCAAGGAATTACATTTTAAAAGCCAGCATTACCCACAGTGATCAGATAGAGCGGGGAAGAAACTGATTCAGAGCTAAGTACGAAGCTACGTTATGTGACACGTTAAAAACTTCGAATTGGCTGATGGCTCACTGGTACTTTTATAAAAAGAAGTATCGAAGCAAAAATGAACCTAGGAAGGAAATTTTCAATCAATATTGACGATATTCAATCAAAGAGCGACCAAATACAAAGAAAGAAGGGCAAATGAGGATTTGTAAATTTGAGACGTGCATTGAATAACTTTGTCTCGGTCACGCAGTTCTCATATAAACGCTTGGTAAAGTTGTCTCGGGGGGAGGGTTGTCTCGGGTACCCGAGACCATATAAACGGGCCCTAACCCACCCTTCCCTCGACTTGTCTATTTGTAATCTCCCAGAGTCTGGGAGACACGTGACCAGCCTCAACCAGGGTCTCTTCTCTCTCGCCCCAGGGAGCGGGAAGAGGAGAGACCCTGGCAACGAGGTTGAAAAAAAAATTCAATTACCTTTCCTTCAACTCGACTCGTTAAATATCAAGTGATAACAATGATTTATGGAACATTGTTAACGTAGGTATTCAGCTTTGTTACAAAGGGTTTTCGGCTTGTGATTGGCTCAAGTGGATTTCAGGTAAGACATTCTTTTAAACACCGTATGACATAATAGGCCGTTCGTGCCTTTCCCTAGTTTATTTTCAGGCAGACGAGAAGGGATAGGTTAAATATGGATTCTGCTGGGAAGATAATTGCAAGTTCACTAAATATAAAGTTGAATAAAACATGTAAACCCTTTCTGATGCAGTATACAAAGACCGAAAACTTCTCCTTCCTTTCATTTCTATTTAAAAAATAACCTCACCAACCCCGTAGCAATATTAGTTTCTTGGTGAATAAAACGTTAATCGTGCATTTCGACGCTATATATCATTGCCATCATTGTATTATCTTCCCTTTATATTTTATATTTTAATAATCATTAAGCCCCATGGCCAATGCTAACAATGGTCAGAGTTCACATTTGTGAAACGTTTTTCAGTTTTGGTACTTAAACACATTTGTTAACGTTATTGCAAATTCAGTTTTAACTTTCTTTCCCTTGTAAGTGTTTCTCTTCTTCTCTTACCTCTTCTTTTTCCTTTCTTTCAAATTAAAGTCACAGAATGGTGCTTTCATGGCGCCGCCATTTGTCCACTGCTGTGGCGGCAACTTGAGTAAAAAAAACAAGTAGATCATGTAAGGGTTACCAGAGCTTCTCAGGTTCTCAACAATTGAGTTATAAGCTATGTATTTTCACCAGTATAAAATCAAATATTTGGCAAGTTGTCAGACATGAAAATGTCTGTGCTTTTGATGCTATATTGTGACTCTTTCTCAACCGAAACATAAAACGGGCTAACGCTAATGAAATGAACTTCAAGGTGAAGAAAATTAACTTTTTTGTAATCTCAGTTTATTAAGATAAATGATTTACTAAATTACTTCGCAGCCTCACGGCTGAATTATGTAATTTTGCAATGAGTAATAAAACTAATTAAATCTCTTGTCATAATAATTCCATGTGAACAATGATTTATGGAATGTTTTTCAAGTAGGTATTATACAGATCATATCAGCTTCGTGACAAAGGGTTTCCGGATTGTGATTGGTTGAAGTGGATTTCGGGTGTGACATACAGGTTTATAGCAGCACTCCCAGAGCTGAGGTCTCATTCACCCTGGTGATTTTATAGACAGATCAAGAACAACAAGAACCACTGTAAGGTTGATATCTTACTTGACATCTACCATGATGGTAAGCACTGCACAATGAAAGGTTTTGATTTGTTTTTCACTGATGGCTTCATTCTTCTGCTTATTCTTGATTGGTAAGGATAATTGATCACAGATTCACCCCAATTTCATTCCGCAGAGTGCGATTAAACCAGACATGAAGATCAAGCTGACCATGGAAGACACTGTAAACGGGCACAACTTCGTGATTAAAGGAGAAGGAAAAGGGAAGCCTTACGAGTAAGTAAGAGTTGAAAAATGTTAAATCGGTGTTAACATTAGCTACTTCAGGAACTTTATCCATCATGGATTGTTTTATTTGGAGTTCTGCCAGTGAGCGAGAATTCGTCTAAAACCCGGGGGGGGGGGGGGGTATGCCTTTGAGGTTAGCACAGCAGATACGAGGAACCATCTTTCTTTTCTTTAATCTTACACGGCCATTAAGACGACGAACTAATAGCATAACGAGAAAGACTATACCAAGAATTTACAGCTCTATTTCCTACGTATTTCTAAGCCAGGTAAAATTTAACTGAAACAAACTTTTAATTGTCTCACTCTGGGCTTATCTCAGATTGAAGGACACACCCTATGTGCCGTGATCAGAATGTTAAAGTGTTTTGTTATTAAACCTATTCATTTCTAGTTTATCACGTGATTTACCTCTTGTTTCTAAAGCAGTTTCTTTTCCCTTAAATTCTTTTTCCTCTCCGTCTTACAAAGTTGGTATCCTGCCGCTGTTGTTTGGGTCAAAGGAAGCGCTCAAAACAAGTGCTCTGGTTATAAGAGCGAGAAACCCCGACATAACCTCGGACGGCGGAGTTTCTGTAATGTTTGCAGGTGTAAAAGAATGCCACAAAAAATGAATGTTTGTGGTGAGGGCTCTCAATGTCCACACCAAATATTTACTTGTTTAATTGGGGCCAAATCTAGAACAAGGATGCTGTCGTACCAAGATAATTTTAGCTTAGAATTCCTTGCTGTTTGTGTTTCAGGGAACACAGACTATAGACCTTACAGTCATGGAAGGCGCACCTCTGCCTTTTGCTTACGATATCTTGACGTCAGCATTCCAGTACGGGAACAAGGCATTCACCAAATACCCAGCAGATATACCAGACTATTTCAAGCAGACTTTTCCTGCGGGAAATTCCTGGGAAAGAAGCATGACTTATGAGGACCATGGCGTTTGTAACGTAACAAGCGACATAAGGTTGGTAAGATGTAAAACCAGTGCCTCCTTCGGTGTAAAATGTAGCACTGTGTTCCAGTTTATTTAGTTCTAACATTACATCATGTTAATTTGTGCCGGCCCTTTTTTCACCGTTCATAATCATTTTGTTGGAGTATATTCATAGATCTATTGGTATAGTGTTAACGCTTCTATTTCTTGCGATCTTATTGCTGGAAAGTGACATTAATTGTGAAATGTTTTCAGCTATTTTCATCAAGGAATTTGGCACGAAATTGTAGTGCGTGCGAAAGTCTAACACCTATACTCCCTAGAGACCTTCCCACGGACTAGACCCAGGTCTCGACAACGTTCCGGTATAAAATTTGGGCCTGATAACTTGATTCTTGGCGGTTTCACAAGTCTACGCAAACCGCCGGTAAGTCATTAGAATGTTTCAGTTTTCTTTTTCTCTGTGCTGCGTTGCCTTCCCTCCTACCCCACTTGTTATCAGCACAATTTAACCTTTTGCTTCCTTCCTAGTCATCCTTTTCTGGTGGTTTTACGGTATGTTGTTTATTTCCCCTTGTTTTTGTTTTGCATGCTCTTCGGTCGCTCGCACTCTCACCGCGTGGGTCGCTCATCTTTATACTTGCAAGTTTCTTAGCCTTTTCTTCTTTTGCCTGTTCCCGTTTTAGTTTGCGTTATATTCCGTCGTCTGTCGTTCTAGCGGTTTGTTAGTCTTTTAGCTCTTGCTATTATTTTAATTTTTCTCTTATCCCTCCCTTATAGGATAATAGAAACACACTTTATCTTGGTTAGCTCTAGCATGGCTGCTCCCGTCGAACCTGCTGCAGAAGCTCTAGTGGAGCTTGCCGCCCAACCTGTCCATCCTGCTCAGGCTGCTGAAGCCGCAGCTCCGGCCGCCGCACCAGCCGCCGTCGAAGTGCCTGTTGAGGTATTGAACCCGCCTCAGGTTGCACGTAATAACGATGAGGTACATTTAATTCTGTCTTTAGCTTGTAGTTCATTACTGGTCTTAGGCTGTAATTTATTCTTTTGGCCTTAGTCAGCGTCGGCCAGGTATATAATTTCTTCATGGCTTAGGGGTATACGTTCCCGCCTATTATTTCCAGGCACAAATTCCTTCATGGTCTGGGGGTACATGTTCCCGCCTATATTTTCTCTTTGGCTGGGTACTTCTCTTACGCCACACTTCCCTTCGGGTGGAACGCCAGCGCGTATATTTATCATACGGTGGGTATGGCTGCAACCCACTTTATCAGGTCCAATGGTGTACCGTGCTCTCAGTATATTGATGACAGGCACGCTGGCCAGCTGCGCCTACCGCGAGCATGCGTGAACCAGTTTTCCAATTTCCAGTTAGCACAGATGGCTGCCTTTGCTGCCTGTTCGGTCCTTATCTCCCTCGGCTACTTCATTGGTCTCAAAAAAAGTGTCTTAACGCCGTGTACCTCTGTCCGGTTTGTGGGGTATTTGTGTGATTAAGAAAAGCAAGCGTTTATCCTTCCAGACGAGAATCTATCTTGGAGAAAAACAGTGTCTCACTTAAAGAATTTGCAAAAGTTCGCAGGGAAGACTACCTCATTTTCCTTGCTGGTTCCTGTGGCAAAATTATACACCAATTGCGTGTTTCAAGCCATTGCCAAGACCATTGGTCAGGAAAGGGCAAGCTGCAAGTTAATCTCTCCCCATCTCTGCGTAAAGAAATTTCACATTGGAAATTTCTAGACTCCTGGGACGGTTTTCTCAAGTGGAAACAAGAATTTCATCTTCAGGTACACGCGTTCTCCGACGCTTCCAACACAGGCTGGGGTGGCCGCCTACTCCAACCTGGGAAGTCTCCACTTGAGACTCGTGGTTACTGGGATACATCTGAACGCAAACTACCCATCGTTGTAAAAGAATCCCTGGCACTCTTGCGTACCTTGGAGAATCTTCTTCATACACACTCCAATACAAGGATTGACGCGTTCGTCGACAACAAAGCGCTTCTAGCCAGCTGGGACAAACAAGTCTCTAAATCCCCGGTTATATCAAGTGTTATGAAAAGTATCTTCCAGTTCGTGTTCAAGAGGAACATGTTACTTAGTCTTCATTATGTACCCTCAAAAGAAAATCCAGCCGACAATCCTTCGCGCGCCCTCTCAGACCTGGATTGTTCCCTTAGTAAGGATGCTTGGAAATGCGTCTAAACCGCTTTCGGCCCACACTCGATAGATCTCATGGCACTACCCGAGAATGTACGACATGATCATTCAGGGCGTCCCTTGCGGTTCTTTTCCCGCTTTCCATGTTTTCAGGCCCTGGCGACAAACGTTTTCTCCCAGCACATACAAGTTAACGAAAACGCGTACGTCTTCCCGCCCTTTGTGCTCGTCGGCCCCCTTATCAAGCACTTATCCAGCGTAGGATGTCCTTATACAATCGTAGTCCCGGATTTGATCCCCAGAAAGTACTGGTGGCCACTACTTCAACAATCAGCATCCGCGTCATTCATGTTAGGTTCTCGTGGCTGCACAAACTCCTTACTATATCCAGCTAAGTCCGACGTCGACGCGTGGGAGCCACGCTCTCTCCAGTGGGACTTATGGGTGTTTCGCGTTCTCCCATAGCCTTGACAGAACCGGTCTAGTACCAGCAATGCTTTTATATCTTTCGCCCATCAAGATAATAAGGCTTCTAATTTATGTCAACCTTTGTCTTTTGCTTATATGGTCCTATAACACACGCGTTTTCTTACACTCCCCCTTCACTTTTCAAATTATTTCAGACGCTACCCGAAGTTCCTAGGGTTTGGACTGCTGCCGTACGTTGCCCTCAATGCGCATATCCGAACGATAAGACGTTCAATTTCTGCCAGCAGTGTGGTTACCGTCGAGAGAACGTCGTAGGTGCCGCCAAACGAGTCAAAATCAACCTCGACGCCATTGACGCACGCTTGGAAACGTTGGCGTCTCGTAAAAAGAACAAAGCTTACGAAAAACAGAAGTCTAGCCTGGCGGTGGAGTTTGATAATTTCCTATTTTCCCTCCCTACACCTAAAACCATTGTCAAAACCATGTCCGCATCGCCCTCCGATATCACGCGGTTTCTAGCCTACAAGGATAAGGGTGGCCGGACCAAAGTACACAGGCCTGCGTGTCAGTATTTTGGCGTCACCGGGCCCTCCTCCTGCAATTGTCCTAAACGACTCGCGGCAAAAACGGTAGACAATTTGATAGGAAAATTGCGCTCCATTTTCATTGAAGCTGGGCGAAGTGGCGAGTGGAATGACCTCTTGGGCGTGGGCAACCCCGCTGCCCATCATCAGGTCAAGCAATATCTTAAGCTAGTTAGCGAAGAGCAGGCAGAAGCCCGCGTGGTCCCCAAGCAAGCTACTCCTATATTTGTCGATAAGTTAAGCAAGTTATGCAGCCACCTAAGAGATTTAGTATTTGCCAAGGACGCAACTCCTATCCAGAGGTTTTTGTACGCCAGAGACTTAGCATTCTTTTGTGTCGACTTCTACGCCGGTGATCGAGCCTCTGACTTAGGAAGAGTTAACACCAAAGAGATTTTCTCCTCACAAGATGGCAACGTTATTTGGTTTCGCCACACATTCGGAAAAACCCTCAGAGGGGGAGGCGACGCATTGAATGTGAATCGATTTCCAATCTCCAGGTGTCAAGATCCCCTAATCTGCCCTGTTTCTAATCTTCATCTATATGTTAAGCTTTGTGACCTGATGAAAATCAACTTACGCGAGGGGTACTTACTTACTTACGTCGGGGCAGCGGTTGCTAACAGACTTAAGACCCACTTGCAAATGGCCAACATTCACGGAGGAGAAACCATGCATAGCGTTCGAAGTGGATGCGCCATCACACTCTCTTTGTTAGGCGTCAGCCCAGACGACATAGCCAGACACGTTGGTTGGAAATCTCTCTCGACGATGGAGTACTATTCCCAGACAGGGAAAGTTATGCACTCTCAGAAGGTTGCAGCCACCCTTACGAGCAGTACCTCGAGTTGCCATGGCAACCAAGCACAAGCTTTCAAAGCAGCGGCAGCCTTTGACGCTAACAATGAACTTACGGGTTTCAAGCCTGCTTTCTGATAGCTTTCACCTTCTGTGTTTCTGAGTTTTGGGGATACATAGAGAAAAACCTTCTTGTATTTTCTATATTAAATGCCTGTTGAAGTATATTTTGGTACGCAGCCTTCCCTCTGGTAGGGAAAGATGAGATATTGCCGAAGTCAAAATCGGATTTCCCATAACTTAAGCACGCTGAGACAATGAGTGGCAAACCCATTGGTGAAAATGGAATACTATTTTCATAAAGGAATTTGGCACGAAATTGTAGTGCGTGCGAAAGTCTAACACCTATACTCCCTAGAGACCTTCCCACGGACTAGACCCAGGCCTCGACAGCGTTCCGGTATAAAATTTGGGCCTGATAACTTGATTCTTGGCAGTTTCACAAGTCTACGCAAACCGCCGGTAAGTCATTAGAATTTTCACCCACCCTCCTCCCCTCGGCGACGTAGCACAAAAGTTTGGCACCTCTGTTTGGTACAGTCGCTCATTGGCTCCGCAAAATCGGAAGCACGCAGAGACAATGAGTGGCAAACCCATTGGTGAAAAAGGAATACTACAAGTTTATCACCGTAACGAAGGATGTGAAAAAAAATCTCCTCGTAATATGTGGTAGGGCTCTTATATCTTACTGTACAAGTTTCTTTTAAATTCTACCGCTATGTCTTTTGTATGTTTGCTTGGTCACACTTGGTATGCCTCACTTCTCTTTCAACAGAATGGAAGGCGACTGTTTCATTTATAATATTGTCTTTAAAGGGGAGAACTTTCCCCTCAGTGGTCCAGTTATGCAGAAGAAGACGGTGAAATAGGAGCCATCAACTGAGATGATGTACGTGCGTGATGGGCTGCTGAAGGGTGATGTTAACATGGCCCTGTTGCTTGAAGGAGGTGGCCATCACCGATGTGACTTCAGTAGCCCTTACAAGTAAGCTTTTTGTGTGTGAAATGATTGGACGACTCGGGATTGGGAAAAAGGACGAAATTCTATCAAGACATAAACAAAATCTCAGTGATCGATATTTCACTAAAATCAGTGACCTCAGCTTCTATTGCTCGAATATGGATGCCCCTGTTGAATTACTGTTGAATGGCTCCAAAATTAACTGCTCAAAGGGAAGAGCCAATTTCTTAAATACGACATAACCTTACCTAGTAGGGGATAAGATTGTCATTTGTCGGTTTTGTTCTATTTCTTATGTGCTTATGTACCCAGCCCAGTGCCACTGATCCAGTTCGTTTGCTCCTTTGCAGGGCGACGCAGCATGTCGAGTTGCCAGAGTATCACTTCGTGGACCACCGCATTGAGATATTGAGCCACGACAAAGATTACAGGAAACGGTTAAGCTGCAGGAGACTGCTGTTGCTCGCTATTCCATGCTGGCGAATTAGGCCAAGTAAACATGGGCTAAACGAAAAGCCAAGACGACAAGAAGATAACGTGTTTCTGTTTTTCTTTTCCTTAAAAGCATTTACTCGGAAGTTCATTTTTATACTTTAGATTTCAAGGATTCCAAATTTGTTAGAGACTAACTCTAGAGTTGAATTTTACGAAGAACTGAAAAAACGTGCTCATTTTCATGTAGGATAACACCATAAGGATAGACCTTTTAAACTCAGTTGTAGAAAACTGTAGTAAGAATAAAATTTGTTGTCGATGCCAGGTCTTGGAGTTTTCTTATCTTATAGTACTGGCTTGTGGAGGAGTGACGTCTTTCGTAAACGTTATCAACAATTCAAGTGTTTTCTTTTCCCTTTCTCTTGCGTTTTTATTTAAAAATATAAAGTTCAACAGGCGTTGTCCCATTCAAGAAGGTTCGATCATCGATTGTGCTTTGATGCAAATTAAATATCAAGGACGTTGTTAACAGGACCGCAAACACATCCTCACGCATGATAAAATAAAAACACATCCTCACGCTTGAGAAAATGAAATAAACCCTTTTCTGAACAGGTTTCAATTCTAAAATCTCCGAAAATCCACAATTAAGTGGGAAGTGAACTACACCTCTAAATGCTCGCTCGAATTCACAGTCTTTCATCGCCTTTTTTTGTTTTGCTAGTCTTCCTCAAGCAAAAAACCGGTTTTATGGCCACTGGGGTGCATTATCACCGTCCAACGAATAAAATTGAGTGTTAGAGAAGGTGTTAGATCGCTTTCACTACGAAAACCAATCAGCGACCGAGTTCAATATCGGAAATCAGACATGGAAGTGAGGCTCTTAGCCGTCGGGAGCAGAGGTTAATTTTAGGGAGCTTTAGCAACGAGGACGGCAACGGCAACGAGTATGTCACAAAACAATAGCCTTAATGAGCAAAAACAATGGCTCTGCACGTGCGTTTTACATTTTGGTCTATTTCTTTACCGTCCTCTGTAAAACAACGTGAAATGACCAAATTTTAGGGTTTCTCGAGAACGTGAGTACATGACGGTAAATTTGTCATTCTTTTTTCTTACTTAAACGCCGTTCCTAGAAATTTAGTTTATTCTCGGCGCTTTGCTCCGCGTAATTTTCCTCCTTCAAACGAAAAAAATTACCTCTGGCACCCAGGGTAAGAAGAAGTGAAAACGTAAAGCTTGTGGGATGTGGCTGGAGTGACAAGGAATTACCTCACAAATTAATGTGATTTGGTAAGCTGAAGCCACTCTAAAGGCACTAAGGCCACATGGTAGCGGGCATTACCCCTTAAATCTACCAAAGCAAAGATTGAGCCCAAGCATTAGCAGCCATGGACAGCTGTTTCGGCCTTGTTAGGCCTCATCAGCATGGCATAGCTAATGCTTAGGCTCAAGTACCCACATATCCATAAAACAAGCAGTGAAAACGTAAAGCTTGTGGGATGTGGCTGGAGTGACAAGGAATTACCTCACAAATTAATGTGATTTGGTAAGCTGAAGCCACTCTAAAGGCACTGAGGCCACATGGTAGCGGGCATTACCCCTTAAATCTACCAAAGCAAAGATTGAGCCCAAGCATTAGCAGCCATGGACAGCTGTTTCGGCCTTGTTAGGCCTCATCAGCACGGCATAGCTAATGCTTAGGCTCAAGTACCCACATATCCATAAAACAAGCAGTGAAAACGTAAAGCTTGTGGGATGTGGCTGGAGTGACAAGGGTAAGAAGAAGGTTCACGCGAAGCCAGTTGACAAGACGGAGAGCGGGAAATGAATTGAGCAAAATCTACAAGTTAAAGACGGCAAAGCACCTCACAGAATAAAATTATCGTGGGTCTCTGGAAGACAGCCGTCATCTCCGTCACTCAAAAGAGCACCTGATGGAGGACTTGCCAATGTTTAAGCCTCGTCTATACGAACAATTTTTATGTCGGACAACTTTTTTGTGACAAATTATTTGACCATATGGATGGCACATCAAGTGTTTGTCAATAGTTCAAAGTTTGGTGCGCCGGTAATGACTTTGGATAGCAGAGATATGCAGAGACAAGGCGAGGGAGGTTCGGTTATCCCCATTGCTATCGCAATATTTGCCACATTTTAAGTGACGAGTCGTCTACACGAGCAATTTTTCCTATGTGACAACTTTTATTTGTCACATAAAAGATAACACGCCATCTTCTCAGGAAATATATTTGTGACATAAAAATTGGCCAGTTTTCCTTGTCTACGCGAGCAAATAAAAATTTTCGCATCTCTTGTAGACGAGACTTTAACCGCAATGATAATCCCGAGGAAAAATATTCTATTGTGCAAGATCCGGCTTTAGTTAGAGCAGCACAGCTGGTTTGCCTGCGTCTTCTGAACACACTTCCTTCAGCAAACAAAGTTGAATACCCATTAAAATGTACGGCATCGATGAAGAGGAGATTCAACCATCTGTTATGGGAGAGAACGCAGAAAGTTCAGAAGCCAACTGACTGAGTTTGGTGCTCTTGACAAACACGTATTGAACTTTATAACATTTCAACACTTTTAAAACTTGAACATGTGAATGATCATCGCAGTTATGAACACTACTTAAGCAGTAGTGAAAATAAATCCGGGGTTCGAATCCCGTACAAGCCTGAATGTTTTTTTTTTCAGGCTTTTTTTTCACTATTGCTTAAGTAGTGTTCATAACTGCGATGATCATTCACATGTTCAATCATTAATCCGCAGTTCAAATATATGATTTTCATATTTTCATTCTCACATATTCACCACTCACGGGTATATTACGAACCAACAAAACGACCAGCTCCCAGATGGCTTGTTAGCTCAGTCGGTAGAACACTGCTCCGGTATCGCAGAGGTCGTGGGTTCGAATCCCGTACAAGCCTGAATTTTTTTTCAGGCTTTATTTTCACTACTGCTGAAGTAGTGTTCATAACTGCGATGAACATTCACATATTCAATCATTAATCCGCAGTTCAAATATATGATTTTCATATATTCATTCTCACTTTTAAAACTACTCGATAGTCAAGTTGTAAATCCACTTCATTATCACTACCAAACATACTGGGAAGCCTTCCGATTAAGAACTGCCATATTTACCCTCACGGCGCGATCGACGCATCGATGGAACATGCCGCTAGGCGCGCGAAGAATTCTGAGCGGTTTAAAAAATATTTTCTCCTTGAGGCTGATTGATTGATTATTTATAGCCAGATCACCTGCATCTCTTCGCCATATTTTCGTGCTTGACAATCTTCTTTTTTCATTTTTTTGTTTTTACATCTTTTAATCTGCTTCATCAAAAGAGTTGTTGCTATTCAAAAGTTGTACCACTGATGATACGGGAAAGCAAGGATAGCGCAGAAGGTTAAGAGAGCATTCTGTATACTCCCTGCACCAAGAATTCTTTCATGTTTCTTTCCCCTTCACGGGAGGCTAGGCAATATGTTGGAAAACTAGCGGTCACTGTTTCTATGTTTGAATATTGCTTGTAAGCTTATTTATGGTATTGAGGAGTCTGTTCTTTCAGATCAAGATTAAGTGTGATTCCGTTCCGAAATATAAGCTTACATCTTCCTGTAACTTAATGTTGATGGGTACCATTTAATTGTTGGAGCTGGTAAAATGTTTCACAACAGTTCATTTAGCTTTCTGTAAAGATAAAAAATATATATAGTTCAGCAAAATTCGTGGAAGCAAGTGGTTGTTGTTTTCGAAATTTTATTGCGCAAAGGAAGGACGTGAGAAATCAGCGAACTCCTCTGGTGTATCCATGGTCTAGGTGATACGAGAGGTATAATGTTAATTCCAAATGTTTAAAAGATCGTATAAGCATAAAAGCACGGTCTCCTTAGGTGGAGTTGTATATTGAGGGCTCTTAACGTAAACAATGTTCGTACTTTTTCTCGATGTGACCTGAGATATTGGCTGTAATCCACGCTGTTTCTTTCAACGTTATTTTGGATGTCTTCTTTTTTTCTCTTTTTCTTTTCTTTTCATTTCGTGGAAAGTTCCACGCAGCTTTTCTTCGTTTAGT
>JAEMWC010000221.1:105000-110000 GCA_016490735.1 Pachyseris speciosa
AAGCCCCGCACTGATTACCTGAAACGCAGTTTTTGTTACAATGGCGCATTGTTATGGAATAATCTTCCTCAAAAGGTCAGAGCGATTAGTTCCTTTCAGTCATTCAAAAGCGAAATTAATCGCCTTATGTCTACCTCGCACTCCCACACGGCAAACATTTAAATCAGTTTTTATTTTTGAGTCTAATGCGCATGCGCTCTAGACTCTAGAGCTGTTCACAATCTCGTCCCCAGAGCCTACGTTACCCTTATCCAGCGGAACGGGCAACGGACGCTCTGGAAGAATCCAAAACCGGAACAAGAAAATCCTGGTTCCGGTTTGATTGCGCCTGCGTGAGGTTTCAGGACAAAATGGCAGCTGTTGATCATGTCAACACGTTCAGCAGGCAGTCAGCAGGGGCGATTCCACGGTAATCGACCAATAATCAGAAAACAAATGAAGAATGTTTCTCGCAGTTGTGAACGCAATTTATGCAATTGCGAAAAGAAGCCTGAAAAACAATTCAGGACTTCAACGGGGTTTGAACCCGTGACCTCGCGATTACCGGTGCGATGCTCTAACCAACTGAGCTGTGAAGCCACTGACGTTGGGAGCAGGTCAATTGTGGGTTCATATGTTCCCGTGAAAGAGATGAGTGTAAATGATATATGAAATGAATCATATAAAAACTGCGGAAATGAAATCAAATGAAGAATGATCCTCGCAGTTGTGAACGCAATTTATGCAATTGCGAAAAGAAGCCTGAAAAAAATTCAGGACTTCAATTGACCCACAATTGACCTGCTCCCAACGTCGGTGGCTTCATAGCTCAGTTGGCTAGAGAATCGCAGGAAGAATAATCAGTGTTAACCCTTCCACATATTTATCTGTAAGTTTTCTGGTAGAGTTGATAGACAAACGTATGGAATAATGACATCACTGTCTTACTCGGAAAAGGAAAGTATCGAGTTCCCAATGGGAATTGAACCTGACACCTTCCAGAATAACAGACTATAAAAACCAGTATTCTGGAAGGTCTTTGGTTTGATTCCTTTTGGGAACTCAATTTTTCTTTTCCGAGTAAGATCATGATGATATTATTATAATTATTGTTATTAGCAGCAGCAAATTGCGAGTTTTTTTTTAATCCAATTATTTCCAAAGCATGTAGTCCTCTTACTTGTTAATTATACAGCTACTGGGTTCAATTAATCATCAAATTGGACAGTTAAAATATAATAGTTAGGCCAATACTATAGAGTTTACTGATCTGCTGTATAATTAAGATTAACATTAAATGCTGCTAATGGAAGTGGATCTTTATATACCTCCAGAAAAAAAAAGAAAAGAAAAGAAGTGGATGTCAACATGTTTTGGTTACATTATATTGGCCAATTGCAAATCAAACACTTGTTGATTTTTCTTCACTGACAGGTGCTGACAAGGATCACAACCTCGAAGAAGGTGGAAAAATCATTTTCAAGAAGCCTACCAAACGAAAATCAAGTGACAATGAAAAGGACTTGAAACCTCCAGATAACAGAACGAAAGCAAAACCCACCAGTACCATGAAAGAAGTGAAGAATAAAAGCCTTTTGTCATTTGATGATGAAGAGGAAGAGGATCAACAACTATTCACTGTAAAAAGAGAAGCGGGGTGGTGTAGACGACATTAAGCGCATCAGATTTTGTGAGGTTTTTGAGCCTTACATGGTCTCTGCATTTTCATGTTGCCTCTTATAACAGCATTGTTCTTATTAGCTGGCAGCCAGGGACTATAGCCAATAAAGACAGTTAAGATAGTCAGCCACTCACTGTTTGAATGTGACCAAAAGGCATCAAGACCTTATCATGCTTATGATTGGATACTTTCCTGATGGAGCCAACTTCTGCAGAGCTTACTGGCGACCATTTTCAGACACATAACCTTTCTCTACATAGTTTCTCTCTGCCCAGGTGTATAAATGCAAGCCAGTAGAAAGAAACTACTGGGGTCTAGGGTAGTATATGGAAAACAAGAACCAAATTGTGACTTTATCGACTTTACCTTGTTGATATTCATTTTAAGGTATGCATCACTAATTTGAATTATGACTGTCTCAGTGCCGTTTTGCTTAGACACTGATTAATAAATGAACTTGCCACATTTTTTTATCAGTAAAACTCAAAATGATAACAAACGATGGAGTGGCAGTGGCAACTGACTGTTCAGACCAACAATAAAAGTTTGAAAATGAGTGAAACTATAACAGCATGTGCAACTTTCTTGTTTTATGACTGGCAAATGCCTCGTGGAGAAGGCTTCTTCAAAGTTTGGTGACCACCGACTCAGAAGTGGCACAGCCATGTGCATTCTTGGCTTTGTGCAGTGAAATCCACTCTTGAAGCTGAGGCTAGACAGATGAATTTTTAGATAGTTTTGTCTTGGTCCTGACATTAGATCAACACATTTACACCGTAAGGAGCTATTGTTGTGTGAACACAACTAAACACTCAACATGTATATGTACCAGCGCTCTTTTGCTTTGGACAATCCTGGCCAATTTGTAAGAAAAGTGGTCTCATTGGGGTCTTACTATGTATGCCTTCCCTTATGAATAAATATGTGTGCTGTCTGCAAGCGTAATGCTGACATTGAGAAAGAAGGGGATGGGTGAATAAGCGACTCAGTATCATGTAGAGTCCAATTAGCTCAGAAGGAGGTTAGACGCCTTGTGAGGTTTTCTGGCCATCATAAATTTACTGATTGTTATCATCCAAGTACTGGCAAAACTGAAAAAACTAGTAACCAATTTTAACAGGCAGATCACTGAAGGAACAGAGTCCCAGTTACATAATGTGATCATTAGTGGTTAGGGTTAAGCAGCAAAAACGGGTCCGGATAATATGCAGGCCTGCGAGCCATCTGAAAAAAAATTTTTTTTTTTCTATTTTTATTGAAAATAATTCATTTTGCTTCTGCAGAATTTTGCAATCGCGATCGCCATGTTGGATGCATAAGAGTCTGGGTCGAGGGAGAGCAACAAATTTTGACTTTCTCTCCACTCGCTGATAACCTTTCTCTACTGCTTCGTTCTTGTGAATGGTTGAGTATGCTTGTGGCCATGTCGAAAAATCTTCAATCCTTTTGACAATCCTGTTCAATCCAATCGATCCAGCAATAAACTGCTTCTAAAGGTAAGTATTATATGATTTGCCTTTGCTTTAATTTCTTGTCAGCTGTTTTGTGCAATGAATTATGCATCATGTCCTGCCAATGTTTTATGTATTCGTAGATGGCAAACATTCTGTGTCTCTTAGAAGCAACAAAGCGAGGTTTCACGCTAAACACTGATCCAAGCGGCAAAAGAAACCGCTTCTATCAGTGTTTAGCAAAGCATTTGGGGTGACAGATGTGCAAGGACTAATCGACATGTTAGAAAACTACATGCTTAGTCATTGACTGGTTCCTGTTAAAAACAAGGTAAGATGGGATATTTAAGCTTATGCATTTTGGCTAAATAGATGCTTGTAGTTAAAAAGCTAATATCTTCTCGCCACCTTGTAATATCCTCTGTTTATAAGCTCTGGGGCAGGGGTGGGGGTTGTTAATGTCAAAGAGAGTTGGGTGCTTATTGGGAAAGAGGGCTTATTTGAAAGTTATGGAGAGATCCAAACTACAGAAAAAAAAACTACCCCCTTCGTGAAAAGTACTGTACACAGTGTGCATTTCTTTGGTGTAATTAAGAGCAAAAATGATGCCATAAAGTTCAATGTTTGCAGCTCATTAATAAATTATACCTTAATCACAATGAGTGTTTGTTTCTTGAGAGCAGGGGGTAAGGAGGGGGTGGGGGGAGGGTCTTGAGAGCATTAAGCCCCAATGCTAGCAATGGGCGGAGTTCCTATTTGTGAAACGTTTTTCAGTTTTGATACTAAACACACTTGTTGTTATTATTGCAAATTCAATAAATTTTTTTCCCTAGTAAGTGTTCGTCGTCTTCTCTTACCTCTTCTTACTTACTTACTTGCTTATATTTTAATCCTCGTAGTCTTACGACCATACAAAATGCTAAAAGAATGTCAATTAAAATTACATTTAACAGGATCTCGTACAACACACTTACAAATTTACAACTAGCTCCAACTTTGAAATTAATGTACACATATTATCGTGCAAAAAATGCTAGGAACACAAAAATAAATATAATGTAAAAGTTAGTTAGGGTAGCAAAAGGTTCTAATGATAGACAAGGCATATACTTGGAAGGCTTCAGGACTGGTAGCAGAGACGGCTGTAGTAGGCAGACTGTTCCATAAAGCGATTGTGCGAGGGAAGAAGGAGTACTTGTAGGCATTGGTGTTGGTGGCAATGTGTCGGAACTTATAGGGGTGTTTTGAGCGTGTGCGAGGATCTGCAGGCCGGACGGAAGCAGGAATGGGGAGGTAGATGAGGTTGTTGATAGACTTAAAGAAGGTAGTTACAGCAGCCAGATGTCTCCTGCACTCAAGAGTCTCCCATCCAAGGGTTTCTCTCATTTGTGTTACGCTGCTGTATCTCGAATAATTCCCAGTGACGAGCCTCAGGGCACTGCGTTGTACTCCCTCGCCAATAGATGCGATGTGTTTCTTCTCATAGGGGGCCCACGCAGGTGTTGCATACTCAACTCTTGGTCTAACTAAAGAGTTGTAGGCCTGTTCTTTGACCTTGGAGCTACAGTGGGAAAGATTTCGGCGCAGGAGCCCCTATATTTTTGTCGCCTTTGTCTTAACCTCCCTTACGTGACTGTCCCACTGTAGGTCGTCCTGTATAATCATTCCAAGATATTTGTGGCTGGAGATGTTCTCTAGTTTGTGGTTCTGGATGTAGTAGCACGCTGGTCGGTCTACGGTAGAACGTGTGATGGTCATGATGTTGCATTTGGTTAAGTTAAAGTTCATTTGCCAGGTACTGGACCAAGTTGATAATCGGTTGATATCGGTTTGGAAAGACGAAATGTCATCTTGAGTAATTATTTCAGAGTAAATTACTGCATCACCTG